>JAANYP010005326.1:0-127500 GCA_020465985.1 Centrapalus pauciflorus | reverse complement strand
ATTTTTAAAACTTGACTGATGATTTATATTTTTTTTCAAAATTTTTTTTTGAATATTTAACACTGAATATTCACCACTGAATATTCGACATTAAATATTCAACAATGAATCGTCTGAAATTATATATATTCAAAATCGAATAAACGTTATATATTTGAACATTGAAAATCAAATTATGCTTCTAAACTTCTGCACCAAATTTATCATCTACAATTGCCCCAACCATGTGTGTGTCTATATATATATATATATATATATATATATATATATATATATATATATATATATATATATATATATATTATTGTGTGTGTATGTAATCAAGTTCATCAGCGTACCATACAATTTTGATTAAAACATACCTAACTTATCCTAATGTAAATAATCATTTATATATTTATTACATACACATATACAAACCAACATTATAATACAATTTATCATAATTACTACAGTTACTATCGAATCAAACATCCGAACTTTTATGATTTTTTCTGTTTAACCACTCAATTTTTTTTCCAACCAAACAAACCACTAACCTTTTCATTTTTTTATTGTTTTGACCAATTTACCTTTACCACAATTGATTTGGTGACGTGACAATTACGTGACATTTTATATCATTGAATATTCGATATTAAATATCTAACAATGAATCGTCTGAATTTTATATATACTCAAGATCGAATAAACGTTATAAATTTGAACATTCAAAATCGAATTTGAAAGTGTATATATATATATATATATATATATATATATATATATATATATATATATGGTTCGAGAGACTACCAACCATTATACAGCGCACCAGAAGCTACCACATTTAGAAAAAACTTTTTTTTAATTCTTTTTTAATAAGCATGTTTTAATTAGCATTATGAAGATCATATGTAAATTTCACATGCAATCACATCTCCTAGCTCCTAAAAAGTGATGTAAACGTACACTTACTTAATTTTGAATATATGTGAACGTGCATTTATGTGATGCGTGATTTCATGAACTTAGAGTGTTCGAATTTGAGTGAAATTTATATATCATATGTGTGATGTTAATTAAAACATGTTAATGAATTTTTTTTTAAAACAAATTACTTTTACGAGAGATTACATATACATACATATATATATACATACATAAATATATATATATATATATATATATATATATATATATATATATATATATATATATATATATATATATATATATATATATATATATATATATATATATATGGGTGTGTTCGAGAAAGAATCACACATTATGCAACACCACAAAAGGTATCATTCTTGTTTTAATTAACATTATAAAGATCTGTAAATTTCAAATACATTCACATCTCCTAACACATTAAAAATGATGTAAAAGTACACTTACATGAATTTGTATATATGTGAACGTACATTTTTATTATGCATGATTTCGGGCTTTTAAATTGCGTGAATGTGCATGAAATTTATATATCATCTATATAATGTTAATTAATAAATGTTTATGAAATTTTTTTACAAAAATGTGATTTTAAGTATGCTATTTTCTGGTGTGCTGCATAGTTGGTGGTAGTCATTTTAACTTATACACACGTGTGTGTGTGTGTATATATATATATATATATATATATATATATATATATGTGTATATATATATATATATATATATATATATATATATATATATATATATATATGTATATGTGTGTGTGTATGGTTTATTTTGAAAAACCAACATGTTTCCACATTTTTTTTTGCGTTTTAGTCCTTCCATGTTATTTTTTATCCCGTAAAAGTCCTCAATTTAATTTTTTTTCTTTTTAGTTTAGTGAAATTTTAATAATGAAACTCGGTTTTTCAGTTTTTAAAAACTCAATTTACTAATTTTGAACGGTCTTTGATTGTCAAATTTTATAAAACTAAAAAAATGAACTTAAGATATATCTGGAAAAAAATAACATTGAGGAAACGAAAACGCAAAAACCGTGAGATCATGTTGCCTTTTTATATAATGAACATATATATATATATATATATATATATATATATATATATATATATATATATATATATATATATTTGTGTGTGTGTACAAATAGATACATTGCAGAACCTAAATTTGATGTAGAATTACAAAACTAACTTTAAAATTAAATAACATAAGAATCATTAATTTTTTAAACAAAAAATTTAAATCATAAAATCAAGATTTTTATCATTTTTAAAACATGACCCATGATTTATATTTTTTTCAAAATTTTTTTGAATATTTAACATTGAATATTCACTACTGAATATTCGACATTAAATATTCAACAATGAATCGTCTGAATTTTATATATATATTCATGACCGAATAAACTTTATATATTTGAACATTCAAAATCAAATTATGGTTCTAAAGTTCTGCACCAAATTTAGCATCTGCAATTGCCCCAACCATGTGTGTGTCTGTGTGTGTGTGTGTCGTTGTGTTTGTGTATGTAATTAAGTTTATCAGTGTACCATACCATTTTGATAACAGCATACCTAACATATCCTAAGGTGAATAATCATTTATATATATTTTACATACACCTATATAAACCGACGTTATAATACATTTTATCATAAATACTAGGGTTATTATCGAAAAATCATCCGAACTTTTATGATTTTTTCGGTTTAACCACTCAATATTTCCAACCAAACAAACCACTAACCTTTTCTTTTTTTATTGGTTTGACCAATTTACCTCTATCACAGTTGATTTGGTGACGTGACAATTACGTGACATTTTTGTTATTGAATATTCGACAATAAATATTTAACAATGAATCGTCTGAATTTTATATATACTCAAGATCGAATAAACGTTATAAATTTGAACATTCAAAATCGAACATATATATATATATATATATATATATATATATATATATATATATATATATATATATATATATATATATATATATATATAGTTCGAGAGAGTACCACTCATTATGTAGCGCACCAGAAGGTACCACCTTTAAAAAAACTTTGTTTAAATTCTTTTTTCATAAACATGTTTTAATTAGCATTATGAAGATCATATGTGAATTTCACATACATTCACATCTCCTAACTCCTAAAATGTGACGTGAACGTACACTTTATTGGGAATAAATAATAGAGATGAAACAATTATAGTGTATATATTTGTAAATACTCAATAGTATAGGGGTTGTTTATGTAAATACTTAACACTTGTGTATTAAGTATAAATAGAAGTGTATGTGTACTGTTGAAAAAGAGAGAATACAATTAACAAATCTCATATTACACATACGGTTAGAAAACAGTAAAGAGAGAAGAAGATTGCTTTGCACGAAAGCCGAGAATCTCCAATGTAATATATTCTCTCTTAATCTTTCAATAGATTGTGTTTGATTGATAATTGTTCATGCAAATTGTTTAATGTTGTATGAATTGCATGAAAACTGAATTCACAATTGGTATCAGAGCCTAATATAGCTGAATTTGAGTGAATTTTGAATCTGAAATCGTTTTTTTAAGAACGCTGTTATATTCATTTTTTTGAAAATTCAAAAATCAATTGAGGATTTTGATTCTGTGGATGAAATGATCTGATATTTGGATCGAAGGTGCGAATTTTAAAGATGAATTCATTGATATAAGTGTCAAATTTTAATTCCAAACACACAGAATTTAATTGAGAATATTCAGATTTTTTGAAAAAGTGTGTGTTCTTAAGGTTTTTGGTCGATTTTTGGTTTTTAATCGAGAATTAGCCCAAGTGATTTCACAAAAGTTGTTTCTGCTATTAAAACGAACCTTCAAAATCAATTTGAGGTCATTTCATTTCATAGTGTCATTCGAGTTTTATAAAGAAGGCATTCGAGTTGATCAAAGAGAGTAAATCGAGGAACTTTATATTTTATTCGAGTTTCATGCTTTATTATCCGAGTTTCAAGCTTCATTAATCGAGTTTTATGCTTCATTAATCGAGTTTTATTCATCATTAATCGAGTTTTATGCTTCATTAATCGAGTTTCAAGCTTCATCATTCGAGTTTCATCAAGCTTATTCGAGTTTCAATTATCTTCAATCGAGTTTGATAGTGTTTCAATCGAGTTTCATTACTCTTCATTCGAGTTGAGTCCTTATTCATTCGAGTTTCATCATACTATTGACTGTTTGACCTTAACTGCTTAAATTGGCCATAACTTTTGACTGGAACATCATTAGAGGGCCTACCATACGTCAAATCGAAGCTTGAACAGAGATCTACGATTTCTAGAACTAGCGAATTTTTGAGGCCCAAATCCACTCCAGAAAAAAGTTACGGACATTTTTCTGCAGTAAATCTAAAATTTCAATGTCAAAAAGTCAAATCAGAGCTGATTTTTAACAAATTAATCATTCAAGATTCATTTTTCTTCAATCAAGATTCATTCAAATTTTCATAAGTCCATAAAAGATCTTGGAAGTTCATTTTTCTGCAATTCATAATGGAATATGAAAATTTTTCAAAGTCTGAGCTAATTGAAAAACTTACTGAATCTGATAAGATTCGTAAGAACAATTACAACATTCTTGTTCAGTTAAATACTGATAAAGCTCTTGCTTTACGTGATGTATCAATACTGAAAGAAGACATTCAGAGCTTAAAATTCAAACAAAATTCTGAGAGTACTGCTCTTAAATTGAAAATATCTGAATTATCAAAAGAACTTGACGATTCGAAACGAGCAAATTTTTAAAATGCAACTCAACTAAAATATCTTTTTCCTGAAAGATCTGATCTTTACAAGAAAGTTAAAGATCTTGAAGAATTACTTTCCAAGACAAATCATACTGATCAAAGTTGTGTTTTAAACAAATCTGAAGAATTTTTTGCTCTTGAAAACGAGTTGTCTTTAACTAAAGATTCAATTGAGAAGGAAAGACATGAGTTCTTACTGAAAGAACAAGATTTTAAAGCTAAATCTAAATTGTTGAAGATGAAAGAAAGATGTTTTTAATCAAAGAACAATCTTTTAAAACTGACTACCAATCATTTGATAATGACAGAAATTCTTATTTGGTCATTATCAAAGGATTAGAAGAACAGATACATCATCTTTCTAAACAATTCAATGAATTTCCTTCTTCAAAAGAATCAGAAATTAAAGATCCTTCAGTTTGTTCAAAATCTAAAGTTGATCAATCTGATTTATCTACAGAAAGTGAAAAGAATCCAGCTGAATTTTCAAAATTTGATTCTGTACTTACAAAACAGTTAGATAAGGTAAATATGGAAAATATAGACAGCTTAGAAAAATATAAAATGATTGAAGAAGAAAGTATAAGTTTGTACTCTCGAATAAAGACCCTTGACGATGCATTTTTAAAAAGGGGTCAAACAGAACAAACTATCCACTTAAATCAGCCCAAAGAAACTAGGTTTTACCATTCTAAACAAGGAATCGGTTTTCAAAATCCTAAATATTTGGAAAAGGCACAAAATGTTTTACCTTTATTTTTTGACATGAATTATATGGGAACCGGTCTTAAATCTTTCTTTTTTGAGTCATCAAAAGAAGTTTTAAACCAAGAAAATGAGGAACGTGTTGCTCATAAAGAAAAAGAAATTTCTTTTCAATATGAAGAACTTAACGAGAGTTATCCCTCTAGAGTACCCACTTTAGAGGAAGACTTCTTGTCAACTTATTCAGAAGCTGAATTGAAAACAGAAACCGTAAAATCAACTCCTCAACTTTATATTCCTGCAAAAGTTCTTCAACAACAAATCACTGTTTTAGAAAAGGAATTGAAGTTGTATCAAAAGAAAGCTCTTGATCTTCAAGATGCTCTTCTTAAGAGCGAAGAAGAATTGGTAAATCAAACTTTGCAAAAATCTGTGGAAGTAACTATCTACAGAGAAATTTTTGAAATGGTTTCACAAAAGTTGAAAGATTTTTCGAAAGAACAAACAGTTTCTCATTCCATCAAAATTCCACATGTGTCATCAAATAAAGGTAAGGCCAAAGCTGAGACTTCTTCTTTCATTTATAAAGGTGAGTGTTCAAAACCGTTTAAAAATGAGGTTTCTAATTAGACTCAGATCAAATCCAAGTCTTTTAAGAAACCCACTCACCAACAAAAATAAAATTCTGTCAAGTGTAAATCTTCCATGGTTACTGACTCTAATCATTTTGTTTCTACAGATCATATAAGAAGAGTTCCAAAAACCACCATGCTGGATTTTTCAAGTTTTTTGTGAAGAAGGCTATAATGCCAAATGAAATTATTACTAGAGATAGGATGTCTGTAATCTCTAAAGACAATTTGTGTAACAATGTGTGTGACAATGTGTGTAATGATGTACCGAATTGGGTTTGATAAGTCAAAGGTGAAGAGTTACAACTGTCAGGGGTTGGGACATTTTGCTGGAGAATATCAAAGGCCGAAGGTTGAGAACTATCAGAATCAGGGATGACAGAATTCAGGCAGTTTAGGGAATCAAGCTTCAATTGTTGGGTTACTAACGAATGTGTCTTCTAACAAGCAGTTAGATGGTAATTATGACTGGAATTCACATCCGGAGTCAAATGCCAGAGCTTTCATGGCTGAGGTGACTGAGACTGATAGCAGAGGTAAAGAGGAAAAGACGGAGGACACCCAACAGTCCAATACAAATCCTTTGGTATTGGAAAAACCTGAGGAGCAGACGACTCTGGAGTTTGCAGCTAAGATGGCCAACGTGGAATCTGATCGGAAAAAGGTATCTCTAAACTTTTCTATGGCTGGTTCTTTGATAGAGAACTGCATCTCTTCATTCTAAAGAGAAAGGACGGGCTTCAATATCTCAGAAGAAGGCTAAGGGACTTCAACACTTTGCCGAAGTGTGAAGTTAAAGCCTTGACATGGAAAGAGCTAGTAAACATCGGAGACGACCCTTACGCTGAAGTCATAGCAAAAATCATTCGAAACGAGGGTCGATCTAGGAAGTTTGAAAGGATGAAGCCAAGGACAGGCAAGTGGGTCATGGACGATACACGAATAGATCCATTAACTGGGAGGCCTTGGATGAAGATACACTACAAACCGGTCAGATGTCTGAAGAAGGTTCCATTGAAGCCGATGCCACAAGATGTAGTAGCTCTGAAAGACAAATTAATTGAGAAATGTGTCAGGAACGATCTAATTTATGAGCATATAGAGTCATTGACAAAAGAGATCTCCCTGAAATATAAAGATGTAAGGTCTTGACACTACGGATCTATCTTGACGCGACACCTTCCAACGAGTGCGGAATCCTCGTTAGCGGCTTGACGGTAAGACCACCCACACGGAAACACGGAGACTACCACAGTGATAGACGAACGACTTAGAACGCCCCTACACGATGATTCTCTCCGAAACAACTCTCTGGAAACTTGCAAGTTTGAGATTGCCTTTGCTAATCGCTCTGATCGATTCTGCAAAAGTCTCATAATTAATCGAATTAACCCTTAATTATACTGACAGATTCGAGTTTGTTTGGGACAAATTCGAATCAGGCCCAAGGCCCATTCGAATTTGTCCTCCATGACAAATTCGAATTTACCTCAAATTCGAACCTCACATATCAAACTTATATTTGAACTTTGTTTTAACTGATGTTTGAATTTATCTTTGAACTTTATGTTTGAACTTCTTGTAATACATTACACCAAGTTCAAATATACATACAACCAATATCAAACACACATAACCACATATATCCAACACTAGTCAATATTCAATACCAAGTTACTTGATTTACACAAAATGCTATCAAAACTTAGATTGCTATCGTCACACAGAGTGTACTAACAGACTCCCCCTTGACGATAGCTCTAACTATTTACATTTTGAACTAAGTAATTGGACCATATAGACTACTTCCTGCATATAGACCTATATCTATACATATTCTCGCTATGTTCTGGAACTTCCTGGCTTCAGATCTCCATCCTTCGTGAAAGAAGATAGGCTGATCATGTAGCTTCTTCAGGTCGTCCTTAGATAGGTTGATCAGGTGTAGCGGATCATATACTCTCAAAAGCGTCTTCTCTTATTGATCCTCCATTACGGCTTCTGCTGTTTCGTTGTCTATGTACCACCACTTCATGTTTGCAAGAACATCCTGTGGCATAGACTTCAACGGAACTTTCTTCAAGCATCGGACTGGCTTGTACACCATCCTAGCCCACAGTTTTCCCGTATGAGGATCTATTATCGACTCGTCCTCGACTCTCTTTCCAGTCCTCGGCTTGAGCCTTTCAAATTTACCTGACCGACCCTCTTTCCTGATAATCTTCGCAATCACTTCAGCATACGGGTCGTCACCAATATTAATTAATTCTTTCCAAGCCAACTCCTTTACTTCAACCTTCGGCAATGTATTAAATACTCTGAGCGTCCGCCTTAGGTATTGAAGTCCATCTCTCCTTTTTAATATGAAAAGCTGCAATTCTCTGTCAAAGAACCAGCTTATAATTCCACCAGATAGATTTTCAGAGCCCGGAACTCTCATTCTTCTCTTCATCTTCGGCTCTGTCTTCTTTTCTTCCTTCCGGAACCATAGATTCAACAATTTAGCCCTAGATGGCTCTTTTTCAGCTTCTTCAAGTTCTGAATCTTCTACCGAGGCTAGTTTGATCACATCAATATCAATCACATTGTGATTGTCTTGGACATATAGCTCCGTGATAGGCTGTGAGTTTACAATCACTTCATCGACATTGTCGTCTTCATCCTCTATCACTTCATCGTCTGATCTCCAATCAACTATGTCCTCCGGTACGAACTCTCCTTCCTCCAACTCTTCAATCTCATCCTCAAAATCAAACTCTATCACTTCTTCCTCAATATCCATCAGAGCGTCTATCATCTCGCTCTCAAAAGTGTTTGAGGGACTAGCTTCACCTCCCTCAGCTCCAGACTGAATCGGCTCCCCGTGAACTTCAGCGTGTTGAGCAGAAGAAAAATCTACTGCTCACTGTCCTTTTGTGCATCGGGATCATTGCCTTCGTCATCCCCTTCTCAACTCTTCAGTTTCTCTGCAACTAGTCTCCCCCTGATCCTTTAGATTTTTCATTAATTGCTCAATGAGGGAGCTCATAGTTTGGAGCTCTGCAGCCTGATCTGCGACGAATGTCTTCAATTCAAGATTTTCTTTATCAATGTTTGCGTTATGCGCTTGAAGCTCGCCGACAGCTTTAGTAAGTTGGAAGATTTGGACTTGCTGGAAATCCACTTTGCTTCTGAGCTCTGAAAACCTTTGGTTGTCTGTGAAGGTGGATGAAGTGGATGGAATGGATGTGATAGGTGACTGGATGATTGGTGGTGGAATTGATGGTTGAACGGGTGGTGGTGGAATAGATGGCTGAGCGGATGGAATTTCAGGCTCAGAAACGGAAGCAGACGAAGGTCGTCAAGACTAGCTGGAGGCTCCAGAATATCACCAATAACCTCAGTAGTAATTTCTTCTTGGGCCTGAGTGCCTTGAGCCCAAATTTCTTTCAAAGTCTCCACCCGTGGATCAATTACGGGGGCTACTGAAGGACCCGCAGCATCCGTTGAAGGACCTGCTTCCACTGACTCCTGCACCCTACTTGTTGAAGGCCTTGAAGCCTGAGTCTGTCTAACTTGAGCTCTCTGCCTCCTTCGTGGTTGTTGTGGAGGCCTTTGCTGTTGTTGTTGCTGCTGTGGCTGTACTTGAACTTCCCTAACCCAGTTCGCATCTTCCGGGGCTTCAAAATCAGGATTTACCACAGAACCAAAAAGTGGTGCATCTAGTGGTCTAACCAATTCACCCCTACGGGCATTGTGCGCTTGACAATATGCAAAAATCCGCTTGTCGATCACAGCAACACTCTGAATTTCTGGTAACTGCGGCAGGTTAGGCAAAAAAATGTCTGATCAGCATCATAACAAACCTCGGATACAGAAGAAATATTTCTCTTGCTGGAGCTGTTATTTGGTGAACAAACTCCGCAAAGAACATCTCGGAGTAACTGAACTGCTTGTTATAAACCAATGCTATCATTGTCGATTGCATCTTCGACACGATATAGTCAAATCCGGCTTTCTTTGGAGCAAAGCACACCATGAAGAAATGTGCCAAATATCTCCATTGCCCTATTAAACCACTCTTCATGTACGATGCCTTAGCTACATCAAGGCCATACCCCATCCTCAAGAATGCTGCTTGCTTGACTTCCAACGGGAAGTCAATAGGCCCAGCTTCCTGCTCGGCTGATACCAACTGCAAAACCCTGCGCAACATATCGACGGAGAACACAAGGGGCTGCCGTCTAGTCCTCAATACTGTCGAAGTTACTGTACAGTCAACTTGCAGATGATCCCAAAATTGCCTAACGTAAGGTAGCACGATCTGCACGTTATGAGAAAGGGCATACGACACCCTTGAATTAGCCAAAAAGTCCACCATCTGGCGAAATGCCTGAGCTTCAGGAAGCTCACGATCTGGTGACACGGCCATATTATGCTTTTGAATAAAAGCTCTATCCCCCATATCTGCACATTAAAGTTTAAATATATTAGAAGGGACAAAAAAAATAAAAATAAACTTGTTTAAATTCAAATTTGTTTTATTTTGAACTTATGTAAGTTCAAAATCCAACACATATGAATTTCTACAAGTTTGACTTAAAAATTAGTCAAACATTTCGATTTTAATAGCAAATTCGAATAACATGTTCAAAATTGACCTTAATTCGAGTTTAATGACATGTTCGAATTTATGGACAAATTCGAAGCATATGAACAAACTCGAATGTCGGCACTTTCAAAACAAAAATCCAAGATTTAAACCATTTTAGACTTAGAAAATCACATTCACTAGTCCTAATAGGTTCTAATTGAAGATATTTGCCACTTAGTTGAAGTTTCACCGGTTAAACTTTGTGATTTTGAATCACAAAGTTCAAAACCCTTAAAACCTCAAATCTAGTCGATTTTGGCTCAAATTGAGTCTAAAACTTCCTAAATCTTGTATAATAGTGATGTTTATACCTAGATTTGGCTATAGTATCGAACCCAAAGTACAGAACTTCGATGAATAGGTGAAAACTCGAAATACGATAAACTCGAAGGACAAACTCGAAATCGCCAGACAAATTCGAAGTACTAAACTCGAAGGTAGGTGACAGAAATGAGTCACTGTTGACCTATATATACAAACCTTCTTCGAATTTGTCTTCAGATTCGACTTTACTGAGAATTTCGAATGTAACATTCGACTTTGTCTTAAATTCGAATTTAACTGAAATTTTGAAAATCTTTGAATAAAATTCAACTTTTTCAACTTTTCCAACTTTTTCGACTTTTTCAACTATTGTGCGTAACGGAAACAAACTATGCACAATTCATTTACACTAGGCACAAGATTTTCACGCAGTGTCTGTTTATTTAACTAAATATGCATCCTAAGTAATTTTGACCTTTTTCCTAAAAATAAAATAAAATAAAATTTTGAACAAAATCTAAACTTAAACTAATCTACATTACTTTTAAAATGTACATCCTATATTTAACACTAACAGAATGTTTTTGGCGATAATAGTCAAAGAAAGGTTCCATCAAATAGCGGTGTCAAATACGCACTTTCAGTATTTTACTTTCACACTTAGGAATTTTTGATTCCTTTGATTGTTTGACATGATACACATTTCTAGACGATTGTTGGTATTATTTTACCTTTAAACATGTTACACTTTGGAATATCCGTTGGCCTTTTTATTTATCAAGAAATTACCTTACGTGACTCATACTTAGACATACTTTTATGATCAAGGCATAAACACAATGATTATAACTCTTCGGTATTGCAAACTTTCTTTAAAAGGCAAACGTAGGAGACAGTTCTGTATTTACATACAACAGAGTGTCTTAGTTTGTCTTAAAGTTTATTTTAAAGCTAGCAAGACAGCAGTGACAGGTCTGTACCGACGTACAACAAAGCGACTTATCTTGCTAACTCGAGCCAAACCAGAGGCAACAGGTCTGTACCTACGTACAACAGAGTTACTTATTTTGACTCTCAACTCAGTATCATGATTTTTTAATTCTTTTCTTTTCTTTAAGATGTATCTGATGTTGCTATACATCCCCCAGAAAGTTTGCATACCTCATTTAGAATCAATGTATGTATGTCTATAACATAAAATTTAAGACCTTTTGGTCATACATCTAAGTTAGTGACACGTCTGATTTTTTTTTTTTTTGAATATTTTATTAGCCTTGGGACTCCCTTCGTGTATTATGCCTACCAACACATCAAACTAGATAATGTATTTCACTTAGAGTTTAAGGTGCATTATGTGTGAAAGCTTAACACTTAGAGATTGTATCGACTGTGCTAATTTTCGTCACTTTGAACCTATGTATCTAAGACTTAACTCATTTTCTGATATTCTCTTTTTTTTGAACTATTTATGGTTTTCTCTCTTTTTTCTTTTGTTTTTCATAAATAAGAGTAAGAAAATAAAATAACCTACTAACTTTCTATCACAATAAATTCTTTAACGCTACTAAACTTACTATAAAAAGAAAGAAATTCTACTGCTATAAAAGGAATTAAAGTATACTAAGGTCAATTTACTCTGGATTACGCATTCCGTTTAGTTGAACTAAAAACTCAAAACGTGACTTATCTTAAGCTTTGGTAAATAAATCAACATTATTATCATCCGTTGCAACCTCTACCAGCTTAATTAAGTTCTTTTCAGCACAATCACGAATAAAGTGGTGTCTTATGTCTATGTGCTTGGCTTTACTGTGTTTAACTGGATTATTTGTTATTGCAATAGTTGACTGGTTATCTATCCTAATAGGAGTATGAGTATAAGTCAAACCATAATCCCGCAATTGTTGTTGTATCCACAAAACCTGTGAACAGCAACTACCCGCAACAACATATTCGGCCTCGCACGTTGACACGGCTACCGAAGTCTGTTTCTTGCATTGCCAGGAAACGACCCTCCCTCCAAGGAACTGACAACCTCCAGTTGTTGACTTGTGAGTCAAGCTGCATCCTCCGTAGTCTGAATCCGTGAACACCTCTAATTCCAGTTCGCCCTCCGCGTGATACCAAAGTCCCAGCTTCGGTTTTGACTTGAGGTATCTTAGAATCTGCTTCACAGCTTTCATGTGCATCTCCTTTGGATTAGCTTGAAACCTAGCACAAATACACACAGCAAACATTATGTCAGGTCTAGAAGCAGTTAAATACATGAGTGACCCAATCATGGCCCGATATAACGTCGGATCCACATCGGTATCACTTTTTGTACCCGGTCCGAGATTATGATTCACTTGAATCGGCGTGCTGAAGTGAGCTGTCAGCTTGGTTCCTTCCATCCCGAAGCGCTCTAAGATGTCGTAGACATACTTCGTCTGATGAATGAACATGCCCTCCTTCCTCTGTTCGACTTGCAAACCCAGAAAGAATTTTAACTCACCCATCGCACTCATCTTAAACTTAGACTTCATCACCTTTTCAAAGTCTGTGCACATCTGCTCGTCTGATGACCCGAAAATTATATCATCGACGTACACTTGTACCAAGATGAAATGTTCACCTTTTCACTTCACGAACAGCGTACTATCTATTCTCCCTGTTACAAACCCGTTGTCTAAAAGATGATTAGATAGAGTCTCGTACCACGCCCTTGGTGCTTGATGTAATCCATAAAAAGCCTTATCTAACCGATATACTCTGTCTGGATATTTCAGATCTGTAAACCTAGGCGGCTGTTCCACATACACCAGCTCCTTCACTTTCCCATAAAGAAACGTGCTCTTTACGTCGAGTTGATAAACTTTGAAACCTTTGAAGGAAGCAAAAGCTAGAAACAAACGAATTGCTTCAAGCCTTGCCACTGGGGCAAACACTTTATTGTAATCGATTCCTTCCTCTTGGTTGAAACCCTTTACCACAAGCATTGCTTTGTTGCGAGTGACTATACCCCGATCATCTCTCTTGGACTTAAAAACTCATTTGGTTCCTATTGCAACTTCTCCTCGAGGTAACGGAACTAACTCCCACACTTCTAGTTTCCTAAACTGTGACAGTTCTTCCTGCATCGCTTCAACCCAAGAGTTGTCTTTTAGTGCCATTGGCACATTTTTCGGCTCTACTTGCGAGATGAAACATGAGTAGAGGCAAGTGTGAAAGGCCTCGGAGTCATTGATCATCGACAACAACATTGTGTTGTTATTCAAACTACTCCTAGTCCTCACACCAGCATTAGGATTTCCTATGATACTCTCAATAGGATGATTCTTATTAATCCTAGATGTTTCTATCTCGTCAACTCTAAGATTATCTCCCAATTTTGATCCTACCTCTCCTAACGGGGGAACGACTTCAGACTCCATATTTTCTTCCTCATGGACACTGTCTTCAGAGTTAGAATTTGTTGTCTGATTTTCGTCTGTAGGCACTTCAGAATCATTTTCTTCTGGAGATCTATCTTCAGTTGATGTAGGCTCGGATGTTGATGGAAAGGTGGTCCTCAGAAAACTTTGACTCTCGTCATTCAGATTTAATGACGACATGCCCTATTCGATTGTACCTGCATTTCCATCCAAAGGAATGTTAAATGACTCAAACAATTTGTCATAATCAAATATCTATTCCGGACCAGTTTGGGGTTCATGTGTATAACTTGTGACATCAATGTTATACACAATCTCTACTGTACCATTAGATTTGTTAAAAACCCGTTTGTTTGGTGAGTTCGGCACATAACCTATGAAGTATCTTTCGTCAGCCTTTTCACCAAACTTAGGTTGATGTTTTGTTTTCAAACGTACATGGTACCCCAAAAGGTTCGAAGCCAGTTATATTTGGTGCCCTTTTATTCAAAACTTCATAACAGGTTTTGTTCAATGATTTGACAGTAAAGAACCGGTTTAAAACATGGCACGCGGTATTCACTGCCTCCCCCAAAAACATGGTAGGAAGCTTTGAATCCGAAAGCATGGTCCTTGCTACCTCAATCAAAGTCCTGTTTTTCCGTTCGGCCACCCCATTTTGTTGTGGCTCATAAGATGCACTAAATTGATGCACTATGCCCTTTGATAGGCAATATACACCAATAACCGTGTTTTTAAACTCTGTTCCGTTATCACTTCTGATTCGCTTAACCATCATTCCGTAAGAGTTTTCCACTTGGTCTAAGAACCCGATGAGCTTGACAGCCGTCTCGTCCTTTGTACCTACAAAGAAAACCCAAGAAACACGTGAGTAATCGTCAGTAATAACCAAACAATACCAACTACCACCTATACTCCTTTTGTTTATTGGTCCGAAGAGGTCCATATGCAACAAATCGAACGTGGCAGCTATTGAGTTCTGAGTCTTGGACTTGTGTGCCTTCTTGTGTTGTTTTCCTTTCTTGCACGGTAGACACTTGTCCTTGAACTGAAAACTCTTCATAGGAACACCTTGCACCAGTCCATTTTTAGTAATGTAATTCATCTTTCTTAGGTGCAAGTGTGCCATGCGTCTGTGCCATAAAACTGATTCAGTCTCTGAAGCTTTTGATAGTAGACAAATTGGTCCCATCGAAGATTCCGGCTTGTTCATGTCGAGCATGTACAAGTCATTCTTCCTTGGAGCCCTCATCAGCATCCATTCTTCAGGTACTTGGAATCCCGGTTTTAGCACTAACGCCTCAATATCAGTGAAAAGTACTGAGTTCTTATCACAGATTTGAGATACACTAATGAGATTGTGAACCAGTTTATCAATGTGATAAACTTGATCCAATTTGATAGTCCCATTAGTGACCACTCCAGTACCAGTGATATTTCCTCCCTTATTACCAGCGAAAGATACAAAGCCCAGATTTCCTCCCTTGAAGTCTGCGAGTAGACTTCCTTCCCCTGTCATGTGCCTGGAGCAACCACTGTCGACGAACCACTTGTTGTTTTGACCTGTAGTTATCTCCTGCACATGAAAGAAAATAGGTTAGTTATCACGGGGAACCCAAGCCATAACTGACTTGGTAATACCATTCTCGTCCACATAATTGAACTCTTTCAAATACCCATCTCTCCTTTCAGGTGACTTGGGGTTTTGATTTTGAGTCTGTTGTGGTGCAGAGTGATTTAAGTTCACTCTCCGCCTTTGTGTAGGCATTTGTTGTGGAGCTCTTGAATAATTTGTATTATAAGGCAATTCCGATTGATATCCCTGAGCTCTACCTGGTGTTTGATGTTTGACAGGAGTGTGTGACCTAACCGGAGTGTAAGCTCTGCTAGGTGTAGTACTCCTATAATTCTGTTGCGGTCCTGACCTAGATTGATTACTGACTCTAATTGGTGAATTAGTCCTAATCACTTCTTTGGGTCGACCTGACACAGGTGTGTGTTTCACAGCAGATTTTGGTGCAGCTTGCACAGTTTTCTCGTTATTATGAGAACTACTTGTGCTTGCAACACTTGTAGAAGGCTTATGTTGAATAGGTTTTCCAATTTTAGGTGTAGAATCTACTTTCCTAAGTGGAGAACTAGAAGCAACATGCCCCCTTTCGTGACATCTAAAACAAGACATTTTGTTAATCGACTTTTTATGTGTGCCCTTTGACTTAGGTGTCTCACTAGTGTCTGGTTCTTTTGTTTCAACTATTGTGACTGGTTCCTCCTCCTGATCATTAAAGTCAATTTTGTGTTGTCCTGCAGTCTTTTCACTAGAGGATGGCACAAATTTAACCTTCTTAATCTGGACATTATGTGTGGTCACCTTAGTTTCTTTTTCTTTAGCAATTTCAGACACTAGTTCAGGTTTTTCCTCTGATTCAACTGATGTTTCAGTTTTCTCCTGAGGTTGAGGTACGTAGTTATCATTGAAAGGTGGAGGACTCTCATGATACCCTAGACCTACAGGCTTCTTAGACTGACGTGGTGCATCTAAGATCTTCCCTAGGTTGAGTGATGAGTTCCTAAACTTTTCAAGTTTACTGTTTACCTCAGCTACCTTTACCTTAGATTCTGCTAGCTCTACTTCTTTGGTTTTAAGCTCTTTTGTCAATGCCTCAACATGTTCATACATGAGTTCTAATCTAACACACTGCTCGCTCAGCTTGTCCTTTAGAACTATGACATCTTGTGCATCTGCCTTAAGCTTATTTCGAAGGTCTTCCTTGATATCTATTAAGCTAGCGTTGTCAGATTTTAATGATTCATTCTGAGCAGATATAGTTTGATGTGATTCAAGTACTAAATTTAACCTATCGTTAGACGTATCACACAAAACACATAAATCATGGAAAAGAGAAAAGTTCATAGTTACCTTGGCATGATCTGATTCCACGTTGGCCATCTGTGCGGCGAACTCCAGAATCGTCTGATCTTCTAACTTTTCTACCCACATCGGACTGCTTTCATTCTGATTGCTGTCCCCTGTCTTTTCCTATGCTCCATCACCTCCAGTCTCGGTCACTTCAGCCATAAAGGCTCTAGCATTCGACTCTGGATGTGTACTCCAGTCATAAGTTCCATCTAGCTGTCTGTCTGATGTGACATTGGATAACAGACCAGCTATATTTGCCTGACTGGTTGAACTACCTGGCAGATATCTCCCTTGAGATTGATTCTGATACTGGTTCTGGTAGTTTTCTACCTTCGGTCTCTGACACTCTCTAACAAAGTGCCCTAACCCTTGGCAATTGTAACACTTAACCTTGGACTTATCAAATCCAAGCTTATTGTTACTGATGTTGAGGTTTCTGCCCGTCCTCTTGATGAACCTTTTAACTCTCTGAGTTACCATGGCCAGTTGCCATTGCAGATCCATCTCTTCAAGATCATCAGGATCTACCTGATCGTAATCCTCATCCCAAAGTGTAGGATCGTTGATTTTGCCTTGAACACAATTGTCGTAGGAGGCCACAAATGAAGCCAACAGATTTAGATGGTCTTCAGCTGATTTTGGGCTCATAGGCATCTTTGAATACCCTAGAGATGTAGATGTAGATGTAGCCTGATTCTGCTTTTCTTCTGGTCTAGTAAACCCTAAGACAGCCCTACTCACTGAGTCTTCTGATTCAACCGGTGTCGATGTCTCTCCCGAGAAGAATGCTGTAGCCGTCTTCACATCAGTTGCCCCTGAAGATTTGGACTTCCCAAAGTACATGTCCGGATCCTGTACTTGTTTGTAATCCCTTTCCTTCTTAAGCAATTCAAAGTGATAGGCCCTCAGCGTTCCTATTACACTGTCTAGAGTAAGAGTATAGAACTTGTCTTCATCATGGTTTATCAGTGCCACATACATTTCCCATTTGGCAGGTAAAGCATCCAGAATTTTTACGATCTTTTCAGTCTCACTATACTCCACATCGTGGCTGTCTAACTCAGTTAGCAAATGGTAGAATCTTGTAATAGTCTCGTCCAGCTTTTCGTTCTTCAAGGCTTTGAAGATCGCGAACTGCTGCTTGAGCATTTCCATTCTATTCTTCCTGACCCTCGGGTTACCTTCACACCGTTTCTCCAAAGAATCCCACAGCTCTTTTGCTGTTTTCTGATTGCGGAAAGTGTGCAAGATCTCCTGAGGTAACACCATTCTAATGATAGCGAATGTCGGGTTCTCGGCCTCATACAGCTTCTTATCATCATCTTTCATTTTTGAATATGGCACGATATTTTATCGTCCTTCAATCTCAGCCGTTGGTGGAATGTATCCTTCATCTATACAAATCCACATCCGCATATCATTAAATCTTGCGAAGTCGGCGAACCTATCCTTCCACCAATAGTAATCTTCCAATTTCATCAACTTAGGTGGGGAATTCTCTTTTCCGACCTCGTGATCCATATCAATAAACCTTTATAGACTTGTCATTGTTACAAATATCTTTGAATTTAAACTTAATTAATTTAATTCGAAATTATTTTAAATTAACTCTTTCGAATTTGTGTAAATTCGAATCTAATTAATTTTAAATTTGTTTGGAATCAAATTTGAAATTAAGTGTGAAATCCAACTATGTTCGAAATTAATGACAAACTCGAAGGTTCACTTGACTTCGAAAGTCCTAATTTGATTTTAGAGTAAAATCGAAAGCCAAGCAAATTCGAATTGGCCAAACTCGAATCAAACCCTAAGGAACCTCAAAAGGAGCGTATTTTCTGACAAACTCAAAAATGAGTAATCCCTAATACCCCCTTAATAAACTCGAGCACCGCAAGTTCGAAAAACGGCTAATACTTTGAGTTTTTCAGGTTTTCGGATTAAACCAATATTTTTACGAGTAAAAATACTGATTTCGATCAAAAACTTGAACTACTACAAAGTATTTCCGAGATCTGACTTGATAAACTCGAATAACCTCCAAAAACGTGATATTAACCGTCCAAAACGTCAAGAAACCTAGTATGTTGCTTATGAACACGAAGAACACGAAGAACACCCAAAGTCTCTGATACCACTTGTAAGGTATTGACACTACGGATCTATCTTGACGCGACACCTTTCAGCGAGTGCGGAATCCTCGTAAGCGGCTTGACGGTAAGACCACCCACACGGGAACACAGAGACTACCACAGTGATAGACGAGCGACTTAGAACGCCCCTACACGATGATTCTCTCCGAAACAACTCTCTGGAAACTTGCAAGTTCGAGATCGCCTTTGCTAATCGCTCTGATCGATTCTGCAAAAGTCTCATAATTAATCGAATTAACCCTTAATTATACTGACAGATTCGAGTTTGTCTGGGACAAATTTGAATCAGGCCCAAGGCCCATTCGAATATGTCCTCCATGACAAATTCGAATTTACCTCAAATTCGAACCTCACATATCAAACTTATGTTTGAATTTATCTTTGAACTTTATGTTTGAACTTTTTGTAATACATTACACCAAGTTCAAACATACAAACAACCAATATCAAACACACATAACCACATATATCCAATACTAGTCAATATTCAATACCAAGTTACTTGATTTACACAAAATCCTATCAAAACTCAGATTGCTATCGTCACACAGAGTGTACTAACAAAAGAATTAGTTGAGGCTAGGGTTGAAGTTGCTGAGGCTAATAGCAAAATTGAGAAGTTTAGGAACTCATCTTTGAATTTAGGCAAAATCTTAGATTCACAGACACAGACTAAGAAACCAGTGGGCCTAGGATATCAGGATGTGCCTCCACCTTTCAATAGTAACTATGTGCCTTTCCCACAGGATAAGACCAACGAAACGGTTGAATCAGAGGAAGTAAACGTAACTGAGACTGATAAGGTATCAACAGCTAAAGTGTCAACAACCCATAAGGTTAAGAAAATTGTTAAGTTTGTGCAGTCTACTAGTGGGGCAAAACTAGAAGAGGCAAAAACTGTGAGTGATAACAACAAAGAGGTGTTGAACACAGTAGTTGAAACAAAAGAACAGGA
Source organism: Centrapalus pauciflorus (assembly GCA_020465985.1). Taxonomy (NCBI): domain Eukaryota; kingdom Viridiplantae; phylum Streptophyta; class Magnoliopsida; order Asterales; family Asteraceae; genus Centrapalus; species Centrapalus pauciflorus. Next base: position 107,082 of record JAANYP010005326.1, on the reverse strand, counting down.
CATTAGCGAGACTCCTAAGTCAAAGAGTGCTTATAAGAAGTCTATTGACAAAATGTCTTGCTTTAGATGTCATGAAAAAGGTCATGTTGAATCTAGTTGTCCCTATAAGAAACCAGAGTCAACACTACTGTAGGGAAGCAAGAACAACAAGCCTTAAAAACAGTGCCTGGTATTGCAAGCTCAAGTAGTTCTCAAAATTCTGAGAAGAACTCGAATGCAACCTCACGAGTGGGTACTAAACAAACACCAGTGTCAACTAGACAACATGAAGGACTTAGGACTAATTCACCGAATAGAGTCCCTAGTCAATCAAGGTTTCGACCACAACCTGCCATTAGGAATAATACCCCTAAGAGAAGTTATACTCCACATGTTTCCTCCCTTTTTTATCCCAATTCCATGGTTTGGTTTCCATAAACATAACATCTCTACTTACATGTATCATGTTCATTTCTGGATCATATAATCTGTATGACTTTGATCCTTCCTCTACTCCTAAGTGAATCATGGGAACACTTCTATCATTAAGCTTTTGCAGATGAGGTATTGTTACCTTGCCATAAGCTGTGCACCCAAATATCCTTAGTTGTTTCATATTTGGTTTTTTGTTGTAGAGTGCCTCATGTGGAGCCTTATCCACGAGGGCTCTTGTGGATACCCTGTTCAGTATGTATATGGCGTGTCTGACTGCTTCCGCCCAGAAGTTCTGGGGAAACTACATTGCTTTCATCATACTTCTCATAGTAGATAACACTGTTCTATTCCTTTTTTCCACGACTCCGTTTTGTTTGGGTGAATAACACTGTTAATTTCCGTGCTATTCCATTTCCCTTACAGTATTTTGTGAATTCATGTAATGTGAACTTACCTCATCTATCTGTTCTCAGCATCCTTAATTTTGTCCTCAATTCCGCTTCTATCTTCTGTTTGAATTCCTTGAAAGTGTTAAATGTCTGATCTTTCAATGTCAGAAAGTAGGCCTACATGAAACGTTTACAGTCGTCCACTAACAAAATATGTATTGCTTCCCGGAGTGTGTAGTTAGACTTATAGGGCCACATAAATCTCCATATATTAATTCCAAAGGTTTCTTTGATCTGAACTTAGCTTGATTAGGGAATGGAGTTCTACTGTGTTTTCCTAATAAGCAAACATCACAAATCTACCATGCATGATTTATTCATGGAATTCCTTCCACTAGATTCTTCCTTGTCATGTCCTTCATATTTTCAAAATTTAGATGACTCAATCTAGCATGCCACAACTATGCTTGACTATCTACATTTGCTAAGAGACATATGGGTGTCCTAATTTTCAGTCTGGTTTTGTAAAGTCTGTTCTTTGATCTTTCAATCTTCATCAACAGCCTCTTATGCTTGTCATGTAAAGTTAATTGATTTCTTTCCATGACAACTTTACACCCAATCTCAGTGAGTTGTCCTGAAACACCCTCACAACTAAATAGAGTAGTTCACACACATTTAGCAATAATTTATATATAATACGTTGCGGAATTTGCGTTAAATTTAAATTTTCATTAATCAGAGTTATCATCGTGAACCACCCCACTTTGCTACCCATAACGAGCAAAGTGTGATAATTCACGGATCAAAGTATGTCGGGTTAGACTCTATCGTCAATTACATGCCACAAGTTTAATTGAGTACGCCTAATCACATGTAAGCCAAAACGGGAGTCCACTACTCCCCGAACCCGAGCTATCCAAAACGATACCAAAAAGTGGGAAGCTTCTAGCTAACTCCAACCGAACTTAGCGAGACGGACCGGTCGGACCCTTACCCTTGACAATGCCTGAAAAGGTTAACATCTAAGAGGGTCAACATAAAGTTGAGTGAGTTACTAGATTAGATATAACACAAGGTACTATGTTAGATGCAGTGATGATTAACATGATGATTCCAAATGACATAAGCCAAGTGCACAAGATGAGTGATCAATACCACATGCCCCTTCATAATGCGGGGTCACCTAGCAAGTACGGGTGTGGTGATGCCTCTAACATAGTACGAGGCTGTCCCTAGCAAGTACGGGACTTCCAACAACTTAAGTACGTCGGCAACTGGCATCCAAACGGCCCAGTAATAATCCATGGATATCCAGGTGAGTTCAAATGAAAGGTATGATCAACAATTGAGGTCCAATATGCCTCAAGTATACAAATATGTCATGCATTGATGAAATGGATGAATAAGCAACAATCGTATAATGCCGTAGTCTGAATCAACAACGAATGATCAATCATAAATCAACAAGTATATCATATATGACTTTACGAAAATCTAATACTAGAAATCACAGTGATTGGTTATTAAGATTTCAAAGTCTTCCAACCACGCCACAATAGCCCCGAGAATGGCTAAGACTTGTGATCAAGCCTCTTTCGACTCGATTCACCTATAAGCATTCATAAGGCGTACATACACAATATAAGACCCTAAGATTGGCCTAAGGGTGTGGGGACATCAAATCAAAAGTAGCAAGTCCAATTTGAGGCCCTAGGAGTTTTGGAATTGATCAAAGACCCTCAAACCCTTTACACACTTAATTTAGAAGTGTATTGGACGTATAAGACCCGAGCATCGACCCTCGACCGACCAAAATCAATTTTGGGGGAAGGTTGGTCATGGCGTGACCACTGTGCCAGATAGGTCCCAACTTCATTTTTTTGACATAAATGCACACCAAACTCCTCAAAACTTCCATAAATGTTTGTAACATTAGTAAGGGACTTTAACAACAATATATTTAGCATATTAAGGTCACTTAAACCCCTATAAACATAATAGAATCATTTCATAACATTCCATGATTCCATGGAGCTAATACGGCTCTAAACGAGTCCGAAAATGACCGAAAGCTCCATCCGACAACACCAAGCTCCAATTGAGCTCATATTCAATTCCAATCAATCCCATAACATTATTAAACATATTTGGGCTATATTTATACATTCAAATTACATTTAAGCATTAAAACTCAATCCCAAAATGTTTTGGAACTCGTTGTGGCATTTCACCGAACACTTGGTGTGTGGTTTGGGCCTAAAACACCAAATTGAGTTCTTGCACGTGTTTTGTGTTACCTAACATATGAAAACACTTTAATAACATAAATAAACACTTTCTAAACATATTGGCACCATAACGCCTCATTCGATGATTCCATGGAATTCGTACGAACTAAAACCGAGTTCTTAAATGGCCAATACCCAAATAAGCATTTGAAACTCCAATTGAGTTCCTACTAACTTCCATTCCACTCCATGGCCATAAATAATACATTTGACTCATAATTTATCTTATGAAACATGCAAGAACACTATAACCCATTTCCATCCACCATTGGAGCTTAAATGGAGCTCCAACTTGGGTTTTCACTCCACATAACTAACGCAACCCAAACATTTACATATTTATGACTCAAATGCTTCAATAAACTATAAATATTACTCTATACATGATTTTAGGGTTATTTACTAACTCAATCATAAATACCCACTTAGGGTTGTGTTCTCTCAAAATGAAGAACAACCATGGAGATGAAGAGAAGATGAAGGAGAGGTGATATACCTTCAAAGATGGTACCAAATATCAAAGAATAGTCTTTAATCTTCAACCCTTGATTAACCAAGCCAAACCCTAATTCTTTTATTCTATTTTCTCCTAAAATTTCAAGAAATGAATTGTATGTGTGTGATGTATGGTGGACGGTCAAGAAAAGGGGGAAGGGAGTGCAAGTTTGGCCTTTTGGCCATTTTGCTCCCTCTACAATACCCCATACACACTTAACCCCCTAACCAATAATTCTTTCAATTTAATTTCCATAAAATCCAAACTATAATACTTTAATTCATATTTATGCTAATTATAACAAAGTATTCATTAGATAACTCAATTATTATAATTAGCTATTATTAAATTGTCTTACAAATTTTTTTGGGGGTGTTACATGTCCTAAACTCAGTATGTTTCTCTTGAGGTTTGGAATGTGGTATACTTCTAATATAACCTTCTGGTCATTATTCATACATTTTAATAAAACAAAATCTCTTCCTTTTATTTCTACATATGACCATCTCCAAAACGAACACATCCTGTTATCGTTTCATCAGTTTCAGTGAAGTGACTCTTAGTCCTGTCATGTGGTTACTTGCACCATTATCTAAGTATCAGGTGCTTGCATCTGCAATAGCATATTCCCGCATGTTGAAATTGTCGTTCAATTACCAGTACCTCTTCATGTTCAGTTTTGTGTGTTGCCATTAACAATGATGGCTCTTCGTCTCCTTGAATAAAGTTTAATTGTTCCTGCGTTGTCGGCAATTCATTGCAGTCTTTTCTGTAATGTCCAAACTCCTTGCATTTGTGACATTGTACTTTTGCTCATGTCCCTCACTTGCTTGTTCCACTTCGTGTTTGTTCTTGCTTTGTGAGTTGAGCCTTCCTCTTTCGAGTCTTGTTTATTTCTGTTGTTTTGCCAGTTTCCTCGTGAAAAGTTGCACCTGCCACGTCCACGATTACCAAATCGTCTTCCTTTTCCTGAGTGTTCGCCTCGTGTGAATAATAAATTATCATGGCTTTCACCGTGTCTGCCTTTTCTGAGTTTTATCCTTCCCTCAGAGGCTTTCAATTTTCCAATGATCTTAACCTCGTCTAGATCAGAGTTTTGTTCAATGGATGCCACAATTTGGATGAACTTATCTGGAATTGAATCCAATAGTTTTCGTACCAGTAACGTTTGGTCCAAAGTTTTTCTTAATTCTCTTGCCTTGGTGGCAAAGCCGTTTAGTTTAGCGGAAAAAGCATCCAACATATCGTCCTCCCTCATTTGGAGTGTTTGAAATCCAATCATCAAAGATTGTAGACGTGCCTTTTGTACTTTATCTACTCTGACGTGTCTCTTTTTTTACACCTCCCAGATTTCTCTTGCACTGTTACATCCCGCGACTTGTAATGTTACGTCTTCGCTCAATACTTGATATAGATAGGCAATCATTGCCTTATCCTTTTTCACATTTGGTCCCACGTCGTCTTTTGGTTCTATCATCTCCCATAACCCATTTGCTTCAAGTATAATTTTAATTTGAATGGCCCATACGATATAATTTGTTGGTTTTAAAATAGGGCATTGCAAATGAGTAAGGGGTTTTTGTGTGACTAGGGTGTTTTCAAAATTTTCACCCGGCATGGTTTCTATTCATATGATTTTCACATTCTATAATTGGGCTTTCCTAATAGTATAGAAATTAAGATTTTATACTACTAGTATACTAAACCTGAATATTGTCAGTAGCCAACTTTTGTAGAAATTATTTCCTTCTAAAGCAACCATTTTTCGAGTAGAAGCGTCCTCCTCTTGTCGATTCAATAAAAGTGTTGTAAGCCCCAAATTTCAAAAGTGTTTTTATTAAAAAAAAGATTGGTCCAAAATAGGAACTTAAAAAAAATTCCAGCCCCCTTTTTTTTACCTATATTTGAAACCAAAAAAAAATAAAATTTGACCCACATGGCCACACTTGAAGTAGAAATAAAACAACCCTTTTCCTTTTTTTAAAAAAAAGTCAAACTTTAATTGTTCAGTTTGTTGTTCGCTGTCACCGGCAAAAAACAAACTTAACTTGAGTTCTTTGTTTTTTTTGTACGCCGTCACCAAGAAAGACGCAAGTCGTCTTCTTCAAATATCGCAACCCTAATTTATCAAATCCTTCAATCGATTGTTCCTCCTTCTTCTTCAAGAGTATGATTGAAGTCTCGTCTCTGTTGCAATTCCTTCAATCGGTTGCTCCTCTTCTCCAGAGTATGATTGAAGTTTTCGATCCCGTTTGCAACTTCCGATGGTTATCTTGATTCCGGTTGCGCCACCGTCGCTGATGTTCTTCCAATCGATTTCAAGTAAGTTTCCTTCTTCCTGTTACCGTATTCCACCACCGAAGTATTTTGGGTTGGTGTCGTTCTATTTACGGTCACAGTTTGGTAATCAACGAACCTATGCTCTGATACCAATTGTTGTCCTTAATCGATTGATTACAAAGAACAATGAAGGTTTACTGAAAATAGAAATCGTATTATTGATTGGAATATTTACAAAGACTTAAATCTATTACATGAATCTTCTATATATAGAGAATGAACCATTGCGACTTTTCAATGAAAAGTCATGTCTGTTCGTTTGTGTCTGTTCACCAACAGTCCCATCTTTTCGGTTGTTAACTAACAATAACCGACTAATCTTCCTATAATCTATTTATAGTAATAGTATTCAAGCGATGAACAAGAATAGGTTCACATGGGTGTGCTGTCAAGTCAGTAACTCAACACAGCAGCAACTATACTATATATAAATGCAAGAACAAGTTAAGTAGAAGTGTATGTGTGTGTATTTCAGTAGCAAAACAACGCAACAGCAACAGTAATACATACAAACATGCAAAACAAATTAAGTAGAAGTGTTGGTATTTTATGTATGTGATGTGCAGCCATGTATGTGTGAGTGAGAGACTTAGACTCTGAGATTCCTAAGTCTGTGAGTGGTCATTGTTGAAGGAAGAAAAACACAGCAGCAATCCTTAAACATATAAATAGCATATGTATACACATGGGTGTGTGTTGTGAATGTGGGATTAGTGAATGGTCATGGCTTTTATTTATTTATGCAAGCATATTTGTGTGTGGGTTATAACCATTTCAACAACACCTATAATGTATTGTTAGGCACAAAAAGGCCTCAGTCAAACCTGTTCTACATCTGAGGGGGAGATTTATAACCAAACCTGTTGATGCATTTGAAGGTTGAATTTAAGGCCTGTTATATGCCTTATTGAAGCCTGAAAATGATTTGCAATATTAGTCATAAGCTGTTCTATGTGTTGCATGTGTTGCAACTAAGACAGTTTGTCCAAGCTGCTCTGTCTGCTGAACAGGCTGGACATAAACTGTCTACGCTGCTCTACACTGGTGAGCAGCTTGGGCACTTTTAAAGTGTTCTGTTCTTTGTGAACAGAACCTGTTCTTTGTGAACAGGCTAAACACTTTATGGAATATGTTTCCAAGTCATCATGTATTGTTTTTGACTACAAGATCAGTTTACAAAGTCGAAGACAAAGTGGAAAACAGAACTGCTCAGCCTGCCCAAGCTGTTCTGTAACATGAAGACAAAAGGTTATTTGAAAAAGGGGGACAGACCTTTTTCTTATATCAAAATAGGCCTTTACAAGGAAGAAAGACGCAAAGTTGACATTCCTAAATTAGTTAAAGGCAATGCAACAGTAGACAAAGTAAAAAAACAAAAGTTCTGCACATGTGAAGACAAGTCTGCTTTTCAGAAAAGTGCAGAAAAGGTTATGTTGTCTTTTCAACAAGACTTCTCCTTTTTCATTCCATCCAATGAAGATGTTTCTCTTAGATCCTCTGAGTGAGTATAAAAGGAAGCTTCTAAGGACAGAAAGAAGGGTGAAGAAAGTTAAGTGCTGAAACCAAGAGTGAACGTGCAAGTGTGATTTTCATGCATGCAAGCCTTCTGTGTAAATCAGTATCTGTGTGTCTAAGCTGTTTTACATAAGTTGTTCCCTTAAGTCTTGTAAACACAGTGAGTGCTTCTTAGTGAGTGTATTCATTGTATACTAGTTTGAGTTTGTCTTAGACTAGTGAACATACTGTTGTATCTGTCATCTCAGCTTGAACTATTCCGCATTCAAGCTTGTTTGTAATTAACAAATTGTTGATAATACATACAAACATTGAGAAAATAGTGTGTAGTTTGTAAATAGCTGTATTCCACCCCCCCCCCCCCCTCTACAGCTTAAAGCTATATACTTTGGGAACCTCTCGGGACCTACAAAAACTATATATTTTTGACCTGCTACCTGGTTAACAGGTAAACCAATCAGTTCCTCGAATAGTTTATTGTTAAAAAAACCAAGTATCTTTTCCAATTTCACAATTAAGTCACTGGACTTTCTTTTTTCTTGTTTAGGTCACTGTACCGTTTACCGGTTAGTGACCTGCTAAACATGTCAAATATATAGTTTTGAATAAGACAAAAATTGTCTAGGGATTTAAACACTTGGAAAAAAAGTACAGTGACTTAATCGATAAATTCATAAAAGTTCGTAGGGTTTTTTCAATATTAACCTTTTTATTATATTTTTCTATTGAAAATAAAATATGTATATAGAGGTGAAAACAATTAAAATTATAAGTACTAGGAAATGTATCAATGTTAGAAAGTTTAGTTTAAAAGTATATAAATAAATTCGTTATTTTCATTTCTTCTTTGTCAAGTGTATAGTAATGCAAAGCAGTAATTCAATATAAATGGTTTATTTGCATTCCAAGAAAAAAGTATATAGCCTTTATAGTGTATTTCCTACTGAAAACAAAACAACTATATATTTTAGATTTTTTTTAGTTTTGAAAAGAATATTTGTGATGTATTATATTTGATTTAATTTAGGTTTTTTCGAAATAATTTTATCTTAAATTAACTTTTAAAAAAATATAACATATAAACAAAAGATATATTAATTAACTTTAGCTTATGTAATTTGATTGTCATGCACTCATGCCATTTTTTGTTAAACAAATTATCTTAAGTTTAAAATTCTTTTGACTTTTATATTCTAATATACTAGGTTAATACTCATGTATTACATGAGTTAATTTTAAAAATAAATATTTATAAATATAATATAATAATTATAAGAATAGTAAAGTTTGCTTAATTTTATTTAATAACTTATTAAAATAATCATATTAGAATTGGATGAATTTGATTTGTTTTAAAATTTAATATAAATTTAGCAAAATGAAGTGGCAATATGAGAGAGTGACAAGTGACAAATCAAAGGAGATCGAGCATTACATGTGATATGTTAGTTACTCGTTTAATAGTCTAGAATAACTTGGTTGTTGCTTTATTTTGTTACAAACAAGTTTTTCCAAATTTTGCTATACATATTTTATGTTTGAAAAATGATACAAGTGCCTACTTCATGTATCTAAAAATCAACCAAATCCGTTCAATGTTTGACACATGATCGACAATGAACATTAATTTTCTCAATTCTGATTTCTTTCTTTGATATTGTCACATATCACGATCACATTCTTAGGTTGATTTAAACAAGTTATTTAGGCCTATCAGGCATTACTCGTCTTTAAAAAATTCAAGATTTTTGATTTATAAGTAACATGTTTCTAAAATTAATGTATTATTTGTCCAATGACAATTAACACTAGATATAAATAAACTTGATCATCTTCCATTTGTTTTCATAATTATATTATGTTATTAAGAGTTATTTAATAATTCAAACACATAGTTATCACACATTTCAAATCAAATGATGTATTTCTATTAATTTCTCTTTGAAACGGAAGATGTGTTGGAGTAAAATTAGGGTTTTGATTTCAACTATTAGATGAATTAAAGTTAAATGGATGCATGCATGCTAGAGTTGGATCACATCAAGGGTTAACTCATGTAGTTTCTTTAGCCTGTCATCTTTCCTCATCCTAAGGTTTTGAAGATGACTTTAAAGTAAAAAAAGTCACGAAATTGACCATCAAATTAGACCCCCTTAAATCAAATTAGCCACAAAACAAAAATGGGAGTTTTGTGACATGAATGAGATTGAGATACACCCACTCCATCTTTCTTTAAATAATGAAAGATTTGATTTTTCTATAAGACATTTGATAAAAACAAATACCCTTCTTTTGATTTAGCAAACACTCATTTGTAATATGAAGAGGGTTGCAATAAGAGTATGTAATCTTGAGTTTTTGCATAATCTTTAAGAAAAACTTAGAAACGACGACACATACACATGATTATTAGATCTATATATGTATTAATCCACTACTTATGAGTTTATGTTGATATATTATTTGTATTAATTGTATGTATGTTTCACTCAAAACTTGATAAATACAAGATAACGTTGATATCGATTGATGGGATTCAGATAACTCTTATAAATAAATGGTAGTAAACTTTCTTTTTTAGTATAGTCCTAGTTCAACACTTCATACCAACTAGAAACAAACACCGATAAGTTACAAAAGCATACGGAGTTCTACTTATGGAGACACATTTGATTTTTATCAAGTTAGGTATAGAAATGACTCAAAGATTGTGACAAACAGTTCTATATAACATTACAAAATCGATCTACTGGAATTTACAGTCATATGTAGGCCATAGATGTTGTAGCAGCATGAAGTATGATTATATTTCACTGGTTATATTCAAAAGTAGAAATTTGTAAAGATCGAATATTATGTCAATTGATGAGTTAAGGAATGGTCTTTCCTATCAACTTTTCAAGCAAGTTTGTACTAGTTTGTACCAAGTACACCTTATGACCAACAATGAGTTGGGTCCATGGCTCCATATGATGCCTATAACTTTTGGAAATATGTTTTGAAGCATTCAATGTTGCAACAAAATTGTAGTTATACTTGTAGTATTTATATTTTTTTTATGTAAGTTTGATCAACATTTGGTAAATCATGCCTAGTTAAGAAAGTTTATAAGATATATAATAGACTTCAACTTACAATACAATCCTCTTGCTAAAGGAGCTAACATGGTGACACCTTTATTATTCACTAGACATTGAGCTTACATGTTTTTTAATGGGGTAAAATGAGGAAATGATGTAGGTAGGTTGATCAATCAAAATATATATTTTTGGTGTGAAAATGAGAAACCAAATAATTAGATCGAGCTAAATGAACTTAACCATTATCCTTGAGACCAAAGATTTTTGTCTAAGTATTCTTAATTTTAATCAAGTTTTGTTGCATACAAAAGACCATAATTGACGAACCTAAGGTTGATTTGGTTATGATGAGGCAATATAAAGTCAAAGCAAATATGTATGATGTATTATAGTTATAATTAGTTACAAGTCATCAAAGTTGATATATGTCTATCAGCCTTAACGTACGTGTTTCAGCTTTCAAGTGAAGACCTTTCAAAGCTAATCGAGATCAAATAAGCATTCAGCTTAATGGAAGACAAAAGCTAAATGAAGAAAGTTTGGTGCCAAACACCTAATAAAACTAATCAGAACCAATCAACGCTTAAGGCAAAGGGTGAACAAGAGTCGACTTATTATCTTCAACCGGCTTCTAAAGAATTTTTTTTAGAAAAATTTAAGTATGGAGCTTGTGTCGAGCCATCAATGATATAAATACTACTCACCTTCAATACAAAGATCAAACCATTCTTGTGAAAGTTAATCAACAAGTTTAGCCGAGCATACCCCCCCAACAACCCCCCCCCCCCCCTTGTGCTCTGCTCAAAGTATCTCATAATCAATAACTATGTTCTTTGGTGGCCGTTAAATGACATTCATCGATGTCATTGTTTTTTCTTGTACAAATCGTCGACGCTTACTTGTTCTTATATCCCTTTTGTTTTCCCGCATGGCCTAGGATGCCATATGGAGGAAAGAACCACACACACACACATATGTATCTGTGTCTGTATCTGTATGTGTATGTGTATGTATGGTTATTGGATATGAGTACCCAAATACATATACATATATATATATATATATATATATATATATATATATATATATATATATATATATATATATATATATATATATATATATATATATATATATATATATATATGAAAATGTTAAATTTTTTTACTATAACATGAATAAACCAAAATTAACACTACAAGAAAAACACCCTATTGTGACTAATATTTTTAGTGAGGACAAAAGGTCCTCACCATAACTCACTAAAAGACAAAATTATGTGATTTCTTTGACTATCATATTTGACTTCGCATATTGTGAGGACATGTCCTCCAAATAGATAATTTAGTTTTGATTTTTGATTTTTCTTTTTAAATCGAAATTAAAATATTTCAATTTATTGACTTTTTTTTTGACCCAAAATTTAGGGAGGACATGTTCTTGCTATATGATATTTTAATTGAGATTTTTAGTTTTTCTTTCCGCATCAAAATTTTTAACATTTAAATTTGTTAATTTATTTTTTCAGCCAATGTTTGGAAAGGACATGTTCTCACCGTAAGTGTTTTATATTTCTGTTAAAAATAATTCAAATTACCATTAAAAATAAAAAATTTCGAGTTTATTGTAGGGAGGACATGTCCTCACTCAATGATATTTTAATTTAGATTTTTGTTTTTATTCTTACATACCAAAACTAAAACATTTTAAGATATTGACTTTTCTTTTTGACCGAAGGTTTGGAGATGATATGTCATCACCATAGTGTTTTCATATTTTCAATCAAATTATCACCAAATTTAAAAAAAATCGGGCCTGTTTTTGGTGAGGACATGTAGACACTATATGATATTTTAAGTTAAATTTTTTGTTATTATTTTCACACAAAAATTAAAACACTTCAATTGTTTTATTTTTTATTTGACCTAAGGTTTCGAGGGGAGATATCCACACTATAAAACTTTCACATTTCCATCAAAACTAAATCAAATTCCTTCAAAAAATTTAAAAAATCTTGGGTCTATTTTTAGTGAGAACATGTACTCACTTTATGATTTTAAAATTTTAATTTCAATCCCAAAAACTTCCCACCATAGAATTTCTTAATTATTAATTTGGGTTAATTGTATAAAATAACAATTTATTATCAATTTTTTTCTTTAGCAATATATATCTTATTCATTACAATTTATAATTGACTCTATACACCTTTTAATATACATTTTTGCGATCTTTAACTTGAAACCTTTTAAATAATTATGTAAGACTGATTTTATTGTTATATTTTGCAATTTAAATGTTGACATGAAATTTTAAACAAAATAAACAAAGAAAAAAATAAATGGATCTAAAAAACAATTAGGTCATTCATTCTTCACCCACCATAATTTAGTACTTCCCCACCCACCGTAATTTATTATTTCCTCAACCGCCGCCAGTCTCCGTAAAAGGCTCACAACCATCGAATGAGGGTGGCGATTCACAATCGAGTTCCCCTTTTGTCCTCTTCCATGAAGGCAACAAAATGCTCTTTGCAAACATCATCAAGTTCATTCTCGTCAGACTAGGGTTCCAGGACTTGAAGACAAAGATGTATGTATCTTTAGAGTTAGATTTATTGATATTCTTTTTTTGTTTAGTGAAAACACATGGGCGGTTATCTCTCGTGCTTTTTGTTGTACCGGAGCGAAGGAAAAGGCAAATGTGGCGGGGTAGGGATTTTAGTTTTATTATTTTTTGTCGGCGGAATTCTTTTCGACATATGAGAGATTTGGGATTGTTTGTGTTTCGTGTTCTCATAATCGAGTTAGAAAGTTACAGATTATGCAGACAAATGTTGGTTACAACTGATGCTTTTGTTCCTCCTCCGCTGCAAGATGGGAAATCCATCAGGTATCGAGTTCTAGATCTGGCTCCTTCGTCAAGTATCCATACCAATGTTTTCATCAACTTTATTAAATCTCTTCTGGAAATCCATGGTGTATCAGATCTGACTTCACTTAAATTTATAGATTTAGTTTCGTTTTTTCTTATAGCATCATCAAATCGATTTAGGGTTTAGATTTACAATTTGGTACAGATGTTTAATTGCGTTCTTAGATGAGAAATCATTATTTTTTTGTACAGTTTTAATAATTTTGAGTTTTATGTGAGTTTTCCTCATGTTTATAATGTTCATAGTGATAGCAATGTTTGAGAAAGATATTGCAGTAGTGGAAGAGGTGGCTTTTGTGTGTTTTCATGATCTTCAATTTTAGGTTTTTATAGATTTAATTTAGGTATTGATTTTCTATCTACTAGTTTATTATCTATGTACTACACAAAATAGTTGAATAACTAATTTTTTTAAACTTTATATAAATATTAAAATTTGTTATATAAACAACAAATAAAACAGCAATATTGCTAAAGAGATTATTTCGAATATATATAATAGGTAACTAAATATAAAATACATAACTAAAAAATAAATAAATAACAAAGAAAGAAAAACAAAAGTTAGAACTTTTAATAAGAAGCTAATGAAAGAATTAAGTTGTAGACTCAAATTTAAAACAAGTATCCAATATAATAGGCGGACGCCGGACGGTTACTGATATTGGTAGACTTGTTCTTTTTTGCTAAAATCATAAGAAAAATATACATAGGATACAGGAAACAGTAAAGTCTAAAATATATTGTCATAATTATAAAAAAATAAAGGGCAAATTACCAAGAAAAGATAATATAAAATTCAAAAATTACAAATAAATGTAATGTAAAATTTTTTAAGCCAAAAAAGATAATATAAAATTTAAATTTGACAAAAAAGGATATTGATGACAAATTAAGAAGGTAAATTTCGAATTTTATGCTCTCCTTTTTGGTAAGAAAATAATATTTGATTTTCTTTCTTGGCATAAAAATTGAATTTCATGTTTTTTCTCGGACAAAATAGAATTTTATATTACATTTCTTGGCCAAAATTTTTTTTACAATACCTTTATTGTCAAATTTTGTATTTTATATTACATTTCTTGGTAATTTTGCAAAAATAAAATAGGTTGTTATTTCAAGCAATTAACATTTTTTAATTTTCTCCATAAAGTTTTTATTTCTGGTGAGGACATGTCGTTGCTGTGTGTTTTTAATTTTTAATTTCCAACCTAAAAATTCCCACTATAAACTTTGATAATTTTTAATTTCCCACCAAAATGTGAAAAAAATTTCGGATGGCTTTTAGGAGAGGACATGTCCTCACCATTGGTGTGATAAACAATATTACCCTAAAACTACCCATTTTCTTTCATTCACCCATTAAACCCTAGAGTAAACTAAACCCCCTCGCCACATACTGCCGTCGCCGTCCGCATTCACGCCGCCGCCGTCCTTCTTCCCGCGCCGCCGCCGTCGTCCTCCTTCCCGCGCCGCCGCCGTCCTCCTTCTCGCGGACGTTGCCTCTTCTTCACGCCGACGTTGCTTCTCCTCCTTCACGCCGTCGTTCTCTGCGGCGCTGCCCACCTCACGCCGCCGTCGTTGCCCCTCCTTCACGCCGCCGCCGTTACCCTCCTTCACTTCCCCTCCTTCACGCCGCTGCCGTTCCCCTCTGTAAGTCACGAGACTTGTTTCGACTATGCTACGCATATATGTACTTGTATAATTGTATTTGCTATCGTTGCTGTTGTGTTCTTGTATACACGAGACTTGTTTCAACTATACTTTGCATAATCTGTTTTGCTATCGTTGCCTTAAGTTCGATTTTTTACTTCAAGTTAGGCAAGAAACTATGGCTCGATTAGATCGTGGTTTACGTCAATTATTCGTGTTTGCCTTAGCTAGCTAGGTTGTTTACATAAAAGAATGATGATTATAGTTTGTGGAGGAAAAAGGAGATTTCATCAGAGTTGCATAATATTTGGAAGAATGGGAAGTATGAGATGAATATGGTTTGAATGATTTGATTTGTTGTGTGAGTTTTGATACTATGCAGCAAAAAGGTTGTAGTGTCTGATTCCATTTAAACTTCATGTGTTGACTTCCTTCATTCTCTCATAAGTCATGTACTCATGTCCCCCCCCACCCACTTGATATATCAACCAAATTTCTCACCTCATTTTTATCTCTTATCACAATGGATCAATCCTACTTACTTTTAATTAAGTGCGATATTCCATAACCTGAAACCCTAACGCACAAATCGAATCACAAAAACAAATCTGAAGCACTAATTTGTTGTGTTGATTTTGGTTTGTGATCGGTCAAAAGAAAGCATCAACGGACGAAAATATTATATTAATTTCATCTGAATATCAAAACATCATGTATTAGATGTCAATTTTCTTTTGAGACATTTTGTTTGCATTCCATTTATAAACACTTCACATTTTTTTTATTTGATATATTCTTTATACTACTATTGTTTTAATAATAAACTATTCAAAAGTCTATGTCCCAATGATACTAGTCTAAGGGTGCAACTAATGAATGGGATGCAATTAGTAACCCCTTTTGTTTTCATTCTTGTTGATTTTAACCGACTTAGTATTTGACTCGGTAAATATATATATAATTTATTAGCTCTTGGTGTTGTCAATGTTTTGATAATTAATCGTTGTGAACACAGTTATGACGATTGATAAGAGTTGGACTTTATTACACAAAAATTCCATTGAATTTTGGAATGGTCTCCAGACATTTCTCTTAAGATGTAATGACCACTTGAACTTTGAAGGTAAATGTCGTTGCCCATGCCGTAGATGTAATAACGTTGAGTTCGGTACAATTGAGTCACTTGAACGTCACATACATTCAAACGGGTTTACCAAGGCTTATAGGAAATGGATTTATCAGACCAAAAGACCTATCGACCGGTTGGTTCTTTAGCAAAAGATTTTAAAAGCTTGCTCGGGGTTACTTTGAGGAAGCACATTCCGTTTACTTTTGAATCTTGGGAGAAAGTCCCTTTGGAGTACAAGACTGCCATTTGGCCCCAAATTGAGGTTGAATTTTTTTAATATATTGAAACTGTAAAAAATATACTACATTGCTTAACTATTTCTTATAATGTGCAGACATATTTCGATATGAGACCTCATCTAGATGGTAGCCCGACAATGGCTACAAATGTCGTGAACGGGGTTTCAACGCTTTGTGCAAAGCTTTATTCGAGCAGCAAAAATAAATTCAAGGAACGTCATTTCACGAAAAAAGGGGGCCACGATTGTGTAGAAGCACTCCGCCAACAACCACCACCCGACATGACTCTTCAAAGTTGGAATGAACTTGTTGATTATTACATGAAGGAAGACAATATTCATAGAGCACATGTGAATTCTGTTAATCGAGCTATGCAACCATACCCGAGTTACCATGGTAGCAAGGCGTATGTTGAGACACGATATGAACGGGTAATTCGTTTTATTTCTATATCAACCTGTTATGTATATACTAAAACCCATTTATTACTTATTTATTAAGCGACCAATTTTGATGTGTTATTCAACCTATTTAGTATATATATTCAATTTATTTTATGTGTTTTCAGCGTCAAATTGATGGTGTATATCCAAGCCTGATTGAAACATTTCGTACAAATCATACGAAAAATGGGACATTTGTTGCTGGTAGTGTTTCTCATCAGCAATATGTAAGTATTTTTTTTACTTAATGTATGAAACTAAATAAAACATACTCATATTGATTATTTGTTTTGTAACTATATAGGAAAGGATGGTAGCATTGAAAAGTGCTCAAACTGATGTTCCCAACCCATTGACTGAAGAGAAAATCATTGAACAAGTGTTGGGTACACGTCGCGGGCACAATCGGGGACGAGGGCAAATTGTTCGTCGTGCCAATTCTTCATCAAATGTCTTACTTGAACGATCTAAGTCCGCTGGGGAAACTTCTTACACCCAAGCCGAGGTTGATGCATTGTTGGCGAAACAAGCTTCAGAATCTTCAATTAGACATTCGAAAGTGGAAGCTAAATTGGAGGGCCTTCTACAAGGTTTGAAAGCCAATAATATCGAAATTGAGTTTTCGGATGAAGATGAGTAAGATCATGGTGAAGATGTTGGGTAAATGATATTGTTTTGATACTCGTTTTATTAGTATGGAACGATTTTGGGTAAATGATATTGTTTTGATGTTGGTTGAATGATATTGTTTTGATGTTGGGTAAATGATATTGTTTTGATACTTGTCTTATCGTGGTAATGTTATATTAGATGATATTGTTTTATGGTGGTAATGTTATGTTAAATGATCCTGGTGTTTGGATTTTAGAAAGTGTATAAAACAGGTATTAATAACCCAGAAAATGGGCGGAAAACAGCAAAAACAGCAATTTGCTGGCAAAAAAATGTTGGGCTGGCGTGAGGACATGTCCTCACTATGAATAATATGTTTTCACAATAGATAATTATATTAATTGCAATATAAATACTTACAGTTAAGACATGTCCTCACCATAACTGATTTTATTAATTAAAATATAAATAGTTAAAGTAAGGACGTGTCCTCACGGTAGCTTATTTTATTAATCAGAATATAATTACCTCAGGTAAGGATATGTCCTCACCATAGTTAATTATATTAATTAAAATATAATCATTTATAGTAAGGACATTTCATCACTACATTTAATTATATACTGATTAATGTAATACCCAATAGTGAGGATATATCCTCACTATACCTAATATTAATTTCTTTTTCATTTATTTTGTATTAGTTTACCGTCCTCACTATAGCCCACTTTTGTCCTCACCATAGATATATAGGGACGGTGCTTTAGTGGGGAAACTAGAGTGAGGACATGTCCTCACTGTAGAGATTTGGTGAGGACATTTTGACTTATGGGGAGGACTTTTGTCCTCACTATATCCAAATTTTCTTGTAGTGTAATGAAGAAAAACATATTGTAACATGTTATTATTGCAATTAAAAAAATGGGATAATTGCGGAAAAAACCCCCAACTTGTCAGTTTTTTGTGATTAAAAACCCAAACCATTTTTCGTTGCATAGAAACTCCCATACTAATTAAAAATTAGTAAATCAAGGTTTTATCAATGGGTAACCTGTTCAAACCGGTTATTAATCCTACATGGACCGGTAAATAACCTACGCAGAATAAATTTTAATTGTTGAAACTGGTTTCCAAGTATTACACATCATTTAAGACCTCGTTGATGATGTAATCTCGTTTAAAAATTACAATTAAAAATTATCAACGGGGTTTAAATGATGTGTAATACTTGGCAACCGGTTTCAACAATTAAAATTAATTCCGCGTAGGTTATTTACCGGTCAATGTAGGACTAAAAACCGGTTTCAACCCCGGTTACCAATTGATAAAACCTTGATTTACTGATTTTTAGTTAGTTCGAGGTTTTCTATGCAACAAGAAATGGTTTGGGGTTTTAATCACAAAACTGACAAGTTGAGAGTTTTTAGCACAATTATCCCTAAAAAATATATACTAAAACCTATGAAATAATTAAGAAGTGTTTATTTCGGATTTCTTAATTTAAAGACGATAGAAATATGCACATTATACAAATATTCTAATATAACATTACATTCTTTTAGATACACATAGTTAAACAATGTATATGGATTACATACTTGTTATAACATTATATTAATTAGCCACACTTGGTTTTTGGCAAATTAATAAAAGGTGGAATGATACTTAATACTGAACAATGACTACAATTACTGGAGCCTTAACCTGATCACAAAATGTCGATGTCTTTAATTAACCCTTGATGATAAGATAAGGTCCTAAACGACTATATTTTGCAAAACAAAGTAGACAATTGATTAGAAAGTTAGCTCAAAAGTTAATTAAATAACGATATATAAAATAAAATGATTGAAAATGAACCACGTACATCTTTTATAAGTATCCTTAGTTATTGGTCATGATTAATATATACATAGATATGTATGTATAAGTTTACATCACAAGTATATATATATGAATACAAAAATTATGTATTGTAAATCAATAAAATGATATGTTATTAAATTAGAGGTTTTTGGTTTGATTCTCAGCTAACTAATTTATTGTTTTATTTTTGTGAAGATGCATAAAGTGATAGACTAACTTCCATTGTATGACCAGTCAAAAACCAGATCGATTTTGACCGTCGTATTGACCCGACTCAATTGCACCTACCGCACAATGCATCAAGTGAGGTGATACACAGTTCTTCCCGTGTGATGCACAATGCATCAAGTGATCGTGATGCACAATTCTTCCCGTGTGATGCACAATGCATCAAGTGATCGTGATGCACAATCCTTTCCACGTGGTTTCCTGGGGTTTCCTGATGCACATTGGTTTTCCAATTAACCCACCCCTATACACACACACACACACACAAGGTTCATCAGCGTACCCATTAGATTTCAATGTACCCGGTTGTGAATTATCATTCACATATATATTATTTGCATAGACATGTATAAGACAACATAACAAGACTTTTTATCAAAATGAGCAACATCAAAATCAAAAAATAAATATTGTGAATGGTAAAAAAAAGATCATGTGATGTGAATGATCATTCACATATAGGTGCATGAACATTCACATAATTTTTAACGACACAAATAGTGTGAATGAATGTGAATTCATATATCATTTGTATAACGTTAGTTTAAACATGGTTATGAAAAAAATTTAAAAATAGTTTTTTTAGGGTGATGTTCAATGGAAAATCAGTGTTTATTATAGAAACTTGGAAAATCACAATATATCTAAAAAAAATTACATAGTGAATCAAACAACGGGATTTTACATCATAGATGGAGATTATGCATCACAATGGGGGTTGTGTATCACACGAGTGAATTATTCATCACACGGGGGATCTCCGATGCCTGCTGGAAGGAGAGTGCATAACAATCCTTTCTGTATGGTGTATAATAGCTCATGTGTGATGCACAATGCTTTCTTTTGTGCATTGTGATATTCCATTAAACCTTTATTGTACACACACACACACATAATGGTTTGTATGAGTACCTAAAAAATATAGAGTATTTTACGTACCTGTGTACAAACGAGTTTTGGATGTGAACATGCTGTTGAAAAAGTTTTAGTTTTCATTTTTTTTTCATATCCACGTATATGAAAATAATAGAGGACTATTTGCAAAGAATTACAAACATTCACACATTTTATTTTCTCAAAAGTTATGTAAACGTGAAAAAAATTATGTGAACATGTTTGGTGTGAAGATACGTTCAAACGGTACAGTTAATGTGCACATGTATATTTCACATGGTTCTTGTGTATGTTTATGTGTGATTTTTTGCAAGTAGTCTTGCATTGTTAATTTACACTTGATTATGAAAAAAATTCAAAATAATGGTTTTAAGAGAAGTACCTCTGGTACTCCGTAAAAATAATGGTACTCACTTGAACCCAAATGTATATATATTAGAAATTTAGGATTAAATGAGAAATCAAATATCTATCAAAAAATTTAAGAACCGTTGAATCAAAAAACATATATGTTAAATCAACATTTAATTTATGATTCAACAAAAGACGTTCAATCAACAACAAAATGGATTTTTTATTTTTTATTCAATAGTTTTTGGTATATCACGAAATTAAATGTTGACTAAATAATATATTATTTTGATTGATTTCAAGTAATCTAAAAAATTTTAAAAATTAAAAAAATTGTTCGTTTTCTATTGCGTGGAGAAATTCTGAACCCAAACCATTTATAACGTTTTTTTTCCTAGTTTTGATTGTTCAGTTTTCTAATTTTTCGATTTTTTAAATTTTCGGTTTAATTTCTTTCTTTACCCTAATACGGGAGAAAAATTTTGAGAGGGAAGGCGGTAGGCGTGGTGTTGCACTGTTGCCGATCGTGAGGGAGGCCACATTGGTGAGCCATCAGAAAGGAATGTGTATGGCGTAACATTACTTGATTTATAATATTTTTGGAAGAATTTTATACACCTTTTTATAAAATTTTATAATTGCGAATATATCATTGTAATTTTTTTTATTACACATATATGTTTCTAAACTTTAAACTCTCATATATGTCCAAATATCTAATTATTATTTATTAAATCATTTAAAATTTCAATTTTTTTTATTCTCTCATTAGTTAAATTTCCAAAGTATATTTTCTAAACCCAAACAAAAAAATATCTATGATTTTTAAAAGCCAAAAAAATGATTGGTCTTTGAAATGTACACGAGTCTAATGTTACACACATTGTATGACTATAATTAATTATACTTGACACAAACTTATCGTCATTAATTGTTTATATAATTTTATATAAATGGTTTAGTTAGGAATACGTTTGATTTTGCTACAAATAAACATGAATTTAATTATTGAGAGAACTAAAAAGATAATGTATTGAATTTTTAAACGTTTTAATAACAATAAATTAGATATTTGGACATGAGAGGTGTAAAAATTTAGAAGAATATATGTGTAATAAGAAAATTTATAAAAATATATGAGTGATTATAAAGTTTTAGAAGACATGTATAAAAATTCTTCCTTATTTTCATATGTATAATTATTATTAGATATTTTTGTCACGTTATTTTATTAATTTTGCATGAGAATCATTAAATCCACCAAGCTACAAAGAAAGGGAGACACCACGATCAATGTTTTATTAAACATATTGCTAACATAAAATTATTTAAGAAAATGACAAAAATGGATTCGTCGAATAGGAATCCATAAAGAACTCTAACTAGCTAAACGGATGGACGTAAACAAACACAATCACAGTATTCGCTAGGTACACTTCCATCAATTCTTCACTTATCTGAGTTGCCCACGTCCATTTACATCACTACAAGAAAATAGGGTTTTAGCGGCGACATATGTCGCTGCTAATGCCTGTGTTTGTCGCTGCTAATGCCTTTAGCGGCGACATGTCGCTGCTAAAAAGTCGCTGCTAT
The DNA here is from genome assembly GCA_020465985.1 of Centrapalus pauciflorus. Lineage (NCBI taxonomy): Eukaryota > Viridiplantae > Streptophyta > Magnoliopsida > Asterales > Asteraceae > Centrapalus > Centrapalus pauciflorus. The sequence continues at coordinate 84,615 of JAANYP010005326.1, read as the reverse complement.
TGCTTTAACACTAAAAGTCGAGTGTCGCTGCTATTTGTGTCGCTGCTAAAGCCTGTCGCCACTATTGCCTATTGTCGCTGCTAATAGCGTCGCTGGTAATACTTATATATTTTTTTTTAATATTTTTTAGTAATTAATAATAAACCTGCTATATTTAATATATATTTATATATATATATTTGTAACCTGCTATTTTGTTTAAATATATACAATACGTGCTACAAAATTCATAATAATATATATACACAAACAACGTACGTTACAATAACGTTTGTTACATAATTAGCTAAAACATTAATAATCTAATCATTATCTTCGTTGTCGTCGTTGTCTTCGTCATGCTCGTCGTTATCGTTTTGAGTACTGAACTTTCGATAGAGTTCCATCATCGCATCTTTAAATTGAGGGTTGTTATAGACAGCATCGAAATTTTCCGGCTACAAAATATATACATATATACATTAGCTCTCATCGAAATTGGTGTATAAGAACTAGATATAACTAATATCAGCCCATCATCATCAATTACAAGTATATATGTCTCATACTAACTTATCAAGACTCGTTACAACTGTTTATAGCAAATACCGAGTTATACATACTCATCATGGCGTATAAGAACTAGATATAACTAAAACAACCTATCATCGTCAATTACAAGTATATATGTCTTATACTAACTTATCAAGACTCGTTACAATTATTTATAGCAAATACCGACTTATACATAACCATAATGACGTGTAGCAAGTAGATATAATTAATACCGACCCATCATCATCAATTACAAGTATGTATGTCTCATAATAACTTATCAAGACCCGTTACAACTATTTATAGCAAATACCGACTTATACATAACCATAATGGCAAGTAAGAAGTATATATAACTAATACCAACCTATCACACACATTCTTCTCAATATGCATGACATCTAAGTTGTGCTTCAACTGAAGAGAAGACCAATACTCGAGTTCAAAGAATATACTCCGTTTAGTCCAGTTCAATTCAAAAACCTCACGTTTTCTCTTAACACCTCCAAAGTCGGGATGTTTTCCCGGTGTACGAGTCGGAAGACGATCTAATTGAGCTGCTATTTCATCATTATTAAACTGCCTCGGAGCGGCTCTTGACTCGTGTTGCCCGTTGAACTCCAAACTCGTTCTCCATGGGTGATTAGGTTCTAAGAATCGGCGATGACCAACATATGCTGTTTTATTTGTTACACGACATGAAGGAGTGTATTCATTGCAAGTCGGACATGCTTTGTACCCTTGTCCGCTCCAACCCGATAGACTACTACGAGCTGGAAAATCGTTTATTGTCCATAACAACACTGCTTTCATGTTAAAGGATGTGTTTGTCATTACATCTTTAGTACGTACGCCTGTGTACCACAACTGTTTAAGCTCTTCCACCAACGGCCTGAGAAAAACATCCATGTCTTTTCCGGGTGATTTAGGACCGGGAATCAACAAAGACAACATAAATGATGACTCTTTCATACATAGCCATGGTGGCAGATTGTATGTGGTGAGTACAACCGGCCACGTGCTGTAAGCCGAACTCATGTTACCAAATGGATTAAAACCATCAGCTGCGAGTCCTAGACGTACATTTCGAGGTTCTCTCGCAAAGTCAGGGTACTTTATGTCAAATTCTTTCCATGAAGATCCATCAACAGGATGACGCATCATACCTTCTTCTAATCGTCCGGTACTGTGCCAAATCATATTTTTTGCCGTGTATCTTGAACAGTACAAACGTTGTAGTCTGGGGGTCAAAGGAAAGTATCGTAACACTTTGTGAGGTACCAGCTTACCCTTTGTGTCTTTATCAACCCAACGACTCTCATTACAAACAGGACAATACTGTAACGACTTATCTTCTTTCCAGAAAAGAAAACAATCGTTTTTGCACACGTGTATCGACTCATAACCCAAACCAATCTTTTGTAATTTCTTTTTAGCTACATAATGTGTTGTGGGAACCCTATTTTCTTTCGGAAATGCAGATTGCAACAATGCAAGGAGCTGATCAAACGAACTATTAGTCCATTTGTTGTTCACCTTGACATGCATCAGTTTTGCTAAAAAGTCGAGAGAAGAAAACCAAGTACAGCCAGGATATAATTCGGCATTGACTTCTTCTAACAACTTAAGAAAGCCTTCATCGACACTCATGTCCTCTGTATCTGAGTTCCGTTCTTCGTGGTTAGTATCGTTCCCCCTGAACTCGCCCATAATGTCGTCGATAACACTAGCCATCTCGTTAGTTGGAGGTACGTCATCTACAACCGGAGGCGGAATTCTACTTTCACCATGATAGACCCATGTAATATAAGATCGAAAGAAACCATTTATATGTATATGAGCTCTCATTAATGAAATTCTTGTGAACTTATTGTTCCCACATTTTCTACACGGGCATCTAATTTGACCTCTATCGTCGACGTGTGCTTTGGATCTCTCAACAAAAGATTCGAGTCCTTGTTGGAACTCAAGAGAATTACGGTTTTCAATAGTAGTCCATGTTTTATCGATAGACATTATGCAACTGAAACATAAGTTAGAGTTTAAGGTTTACTCTACGAGAATTAAAATTTCATGATTCGAAAAGCAAACTCGAAATGAGTTTAAAAATCAAACATGGATAAAGTATTTACACGGGTAGGCTTCTAAACCCACTTTTCGAATACCTTACCTCATATGTGAATGCACATTACTCGATTGCTTGTTTAAAAAAAATTCGGCAGCATTTCCCCTTAGCTCTCAAGTATATATAAAAGTATATATACCCGAGAAGCAAAGAGAAAATGGCAACTGAATCTTTCTTAAACAAACAATCATGTAATACACATTCACATCCTAAATGAGATAAGGTATTCAAAAAGCAGTCCCAAAACGGGGACAGCCCGAAATTAATTACTAAATCAATTTCGGACGGGCATGTATTCTAAGCTCAAACACACACCTAACACATTTCACTATTTTAAGAGTATATATTCTCATTTCTTATAGAAATAAACAATTCATATCACTAATAAAATAGTTACACATTAATACATACAAATACACACAAATATAAACATCAACTCATATTATATGTTATTATAAACTTTTATACAAATAATTACACAATAAATCTACAAACATATAATTGCATCTTAAAATAAATAACGATAATATAATTATACAAAAAAAATAACAAATATACTAAATTAACAAAATTTTAAATTATTTAAATAAACATACACCTAGTTTAACAAATACATCGTATTTTTTTACCTAAAACAATCACACACACATTAATAAACTAATAGACACTAAAATCATACAAAATAGACACCAAATATACACAATACAAGTACATTGCTTTCTATAAACTTTTATCATAAAAATTTTAGTAAATCTACATTATTTTACCATAAACATATACAAAATACACACACTAATATATAAAACACATATAAATACACACACTAATACACAAAATACATATAAATACACACACAATAATATACTAAATACATATAAAACGTTTATAAATACTTAAAAAAACACAATAATTCCAAAAATATTTTAACAAATTCTAAAAAAACCTAACTTTGATAAATCTAAAACTTTTATCCAAGAAAATAATTTAAACAAACCTACAAATAATTTTTACAATTCAATAAAAATAATAACCTAATTTTGATCAATCTAAAACTTTTATCCAAAAACAAATACACACAAATACATACATTAATATAATAAATACACAAAAGACAAACAAATACACATTTTAGCACTCAAAATACATAAATATACAAACACTAACACTAATACACAAAATACATACAAATTAAAAACACACACTAACACTCAAAATACATACAAATACACACTAATTTAATACATTACAAACAAAATACATACCTTGCACAGAGAGAGAGCCGGCGGCGAGACAGAAAGCCGGTGGCGAGAGGCAGCACGGCGGCGAGAGGCAGCACAGCGGCGAGAGAGCAAGAGAGATGAGATCTGAGACACCAAACACATCAATACCCACACATTACATATATTTATGTAAAAAATACACAAAACACAAAGAAAAACCCAAAAAATCGGTGCTTACCGGTGGGAGGAAGCTGAAATCGCAGATGGAGAAGAAGAAGCCGTAAAGGTGAAAGTGAAAGAGAGAAAGGTGGAAAAGGGAGAAAAGGGGGCGGCAAGTCAGGCGCCTTTTTTTTGGGTATTAGCGGCGACAGTGTGTCGCTGCTAAAGGCTTTAGCGGCGACATGTGTCCGCGTATTTTCGGTGTCGCTGCTAAAGAGTTTGTCGCTGCTAAAGGTGTCGCCGCTATTGACCCTTTTTCTTGTAGTGCATCAATGCTAGCTTTCGGATCAGTCATCCACACATCCCATTCCACCGTAAACCTTTTTCACGTTGTTCTCGTGACCCCCATTCAAACGCTTAAAGTTGTATCTCAACAAAATTCAAACATAATTTATTGATGATAAAAAAGTATATATTGATATGAATTTCTATTTAAGGTTATATACTTTTAAACTTATATAAAAAGGTAATTTATTTTTGGGTTTAATATGAAAAAAACCAACATTTTTACATATTTTTTGCGATTTAGTCTCTTCGTGTTATTTTTTTCTAAAAAATTCATCAAGTTATTGTTTTCAATCAGGTTTTCGAAAAAGTTTTGTTTTTTTTTTCATAATTAACACTGACTTTTTCCACAAAAAATCAACATGTTTTCACTATTTTTCTCCGAAAAGTCCACAAATTTGAAGATTTTTTTTTGAAAAAATAAAGAAAAATTCCAAAAATCACAAACGAATATATTACCTAATGATTTTATTGGTAAAAAATAACACGGATGGACTAAACCGCAAAAAACATGAAAAACATTGATTTTTTTTCATATTAAACCCTTTATTTTTAAATGTATAAAAAGTTAAATTACATTAAATGTTGATAAAATAAGCAGTTTTATTTTTAGTGGCAATCTTTATTTAACACTTTCGGTGACTAAATATGTAAAATTTACTGAATGTTTCTGAAATTTAGTTACATTTATATTCATTTTAATAGTACGTTAGGAGTGATAACAATTAATTGACGTAAAGCAGTTATATTCTTTTTTGAAATAATTTACATGTTTCAATATTTAAAGAAGTTATAAACAATTTATTTACATTTATTTTTATTTTAATAAATACATTTTTAATTAGAATCAATCGTTATGCCTAAGTAATATAACTTTATGATAGAATAAGAGAACTAGATACATAAATATTTTAATTATATTCTTGTCTAATAGTATAACTAGGTAATATACCCATGTATTACATGGGTTGAATTTTAGAAAAAATAAGAATAAATATTTATAAATCCACATTAAATAATTACAAAAATTGAGTTTATTAGATTTTAGTGAATTATATATTAGATTAGATTATAATAGATTGAATTGGATTTTGATTTTGATTTTAATTTAAATTTAATTAGTAATGACATTTGACAGATTGATGTTTTGACACATGGTGAATTAAATGAGGAGTTGGCACGTGACAAATTAGTTACACATTTAATAAATTTTATAGATATAACGTTATGATTACGTAACGTACGAACGCGGTCCTTTTATATATATATATATATATATACACACACACTAGTTTATTACCCCACGTATTACGCGGATATTTTTAATATATATTAAATATAATAAATTAAAAGGTAAAGATATAAATATTAATTTTTTAAACAAAACTATATGAAGTAATTATTTTCTTATATTTTTTAAACTTTTATTATATTATATTATAACTAATAAATTAGTAGAGTATTAGATTTTGTTTGATTTGATCTTAATTTAAAAGTAGATTATATTCGATTTGGATAGAATTAAGTTAAATTTCTTTATTATTTTTAAAACTCATAAATGTCACGTGTCGATTTATGGTGATAACACGGGGCTAATATAGACAGAGTGTGTGTGTAAAAAAAACAAATTGGAAACCCCATTCCCTATTATTTTCACTATTTAAGAAAAAAAAAGGCATTTCTATATAAACCTAGCCAATCTTCAACCATTGTGTACTTCCAATTCTCAACTCATAACACATATAGCCATGAGTTTCCTTAATCTACACCAACCCGATCACGAGCTCAACATAGACCTCTTGCACCGTCGCAACTCACCTTCTTCGTCGTTCTTATCCTCTTTACACAACACCGAGCAACGTGTTTTCTCGTGTAGTTATTGTAGGAGAAAGTTCTATAGCCCACAAGCATTCGGAGGCCACCAAAATGCTCACAAGCTTGAAAGAACCTTAGCCAAGAAAAACCGAGAGCTAAGTTCGGGTTCTAGACAACAATCAGAAGAGAACCACGAGCCATCTAGGTTAGATTCACATGGTTCAACCCATGTTGGAGAGGTGCGGCCTTCTGCAACTGTGGATTGTGAACATGAAGAACATCTTACACGGTCTGGTTCAGCTGGAATAACAACAGACATGAATTATGGTCACAAGGGTGAGAGTGTTATAGATGATTTTAACCAACTTGATTTATCTCTTAAACTTTGATTTACTACTTAATTTGCTCATTTAGTTTTTTCTTCGAATTACAATTAATATATTAACGGCCAGGGTAAGTGTTTAAATACCATTAAGTTAGATATCAGGATTGATTACTGGTTACTTGTTTAATTTTCGGTATTAGATGTATAAATAAGGTATGAACAATGAGGTCGACTGTATGTACCTTAAAGATGTTTTATTCTAAATATTGTTTGTCTGTAATTTTTATTTTAATACATGTTATTTTCTGTGTAAACAAATATAAAATTGATATGTTGGTATATATATTGGAAATGAAAATAAAATAAGAATGATGCAAATAATAATTAAATTTTAATACCCAAAGAATAATATTATGAAAAGATACGTAAATATTTTGTTATCTAAATCTTTCATATACAGTTCCATTTATGGTGAATCAATGAATGGACTAGAATAATATAATAAATAAACGTTTTAATATAATCTGACTCACGAAAATGCAAATTTATAATATTGATTTCTTAAAGGACAAATGCTTTGATTTTATGTTTATTTTGTACTTTTAAATTTTATATTTTTAAAAATTATAATTGAAATATTTATTAATCCATATTAGTAAGTTTACATATAAATATGAATATTTATTATATTAAAATAATTTTATTATACATCGTTTATTATAATTTATCGAAATATAAATAAAAGTTTTCCTTTTCATCAAGGTTGATAATTCAATATCGCATAAATTTTAAAATCTATTATATTTGTAAAACATATTTGTTATTTTTAATATACTTCTGTATCTTGAAAATTTTCGTTATTTCATTGTTGTTGAATGTTGATTTTCAAATGTACAAGTTTTGTACCCTAGTTTTAGGGTATGCTATTTCTTTCTCCTGATAAATTGTATAATTAAATTGATGATTGATACATAAAACGTTAAACCATCATATAAGGCTGGATATCAGCAACTTTAGCGGGGACACGTTCAATCGTCCATACCCATCATTTAAATAGGAAATAATGTTGATCGAACGGTAAGAGAACAATATTGTTAGGGTGCATTTGGTTTGAAGGATTTGACCACCTTATTTAGGATTTGGATTTCAAAATCCTTACATATCATGTTTGGTTGAAAGAGAGGGAGAAATCTAATTTCATTTAGCATTTGGTATTTCCCCAACATTCTCTTTTCATCATTCCCACTCTGTCCAACTAAGCTTTCTATAATCCTTTCATTTTTTAGTTCTATCATTTTCAAATCTTATCATATTAAAATCCTATCATTTTCTAATCTTGTCATATCAAATTCCAACGATCCAAACGGCACCTTAAGTTTGACAATATGTCTAAGTCTGAAAGCTGATGATCCCATATCAAATTCCTGACGAAAACTCTGATCACTTTTAAAGACACTAACGTCTTTTCTCGCTACAAGCAAAAGGATATACATCCTTTCAAGTAATTATACAAAAAACTTTAGAAAATACAAGTTAAAACAACAATGATTAGGATCAATTGATAAACCAAGCACTATGTGGTTGAACATGTTTGAACTAATACCGATATACGGTTAGGATCGATCGATCGATAAACCAATGACAATTCACTAGAAATTGTATGGTTTACGCAACTTCTATATTTGGTAATTGATAAACTTTAAGACGAATGGAAGACTTATAAGATAAAACGTAACACTAATTATATATGATGTCATATCAAAGTATATTATGTTAAGCCAATTAGGGATTTTGTGTCAATCATATGATCAATCAAAAACCCATTGTTTTTCTTGACAACCTTTTACACTTTTTTATAATTGTTATTAAACTTACACTTCACATGTTTTTTTGATGAAAATATTTTTTTTCTCCAACCTTTTCAAATCTTAGTTTAAAAAGTCATTGTCAAGGCTGTTTCGTTGATTTTTGAGGCCTCAGATGAAAACTTATAAAAGGACCCTTAACATACACAGTTACACACAAACACTTGTAAAATTAAAAGTCCTATGAAAATTTGGGCCTTGAACAGTCGTCCATTTTGGGCCCTGTTGATGGTTCATGATTAATTAACTTAAACACATTTGTTAACCTAGATCATGAAAAGAATCCAAGTGTAAAACAATGCTAAATGAGTAATGACAAACGAAACTTACATATTCATCGAACCCAACGATTCCAAATTGGTATTAATCGATTCTTATCGTATTTTCGTAAATTATTTTACGTATTTATTAAAAAAATATTCGAATATGTACATAGTTCAAACTCAATACCTTTAAGTTATTCACATATAATCCTCTTTCACATGAAGAATATTCAAACCACTTTAAAAAGAACTTATTGTCTTCATTTCATCGTCGTCATCATCATCATCGTCATACATACTTCCCAAGGATTCATAGCGAATTAGAATTAGAATCCGAATCAGATGATCCAAAACTACGGTCTCTTTTATACCTAAGTTCCAACGAAATTTGTCTTTCCAATCGTAATTGTCGATAAAAATTCTCAATAAACATCTCAGCTCTTTTATCAACATCATCTTCTTCAGGAAAACTCATGGTTCGTTGCACACGAAAGCTTTTCGTGTTGCGTAACTCCCTTCCACTCGACATCCGAGAAGAAGAACCCGAATCACAAAACTCCAAATTATCATCATTAACATCTTCAAGTTCTTGATCATCATCAGATGAAGATGACACAATTGCCGTTAACCCTAGTTGTTCACCAAAGCTCAACCGCCGCCTACGACCACCACCACCACCACCGACGAAGGCGGAAACTAGCCGCCAGCGGTTTACGTTAGAGTTCATGAGGAAAGTGACTTTCTTGACGACTGTCCTTAACAAATGCCATGAAGTTGTATCATTATCTTGTGCCATGAAGATTAATTTAGAGAAAAAGTATAATATTTATAAAAAGAATGAATGAAAAATGAAACAATTGTGTGTTGAATCGGGATAAGTAATTAAGCAGATACGTAGAATTTGATTATTAATTAATTAATTAATTAATAATTTAAAGATTGAAGGAGCGTGGAAGAAAACGAAAGCCTGGCAAGCTTGTGCTGCAAGTGACGCGGATTAACGCACGTTGTAAGCTAGATTAAGTTTTCTACATACTGAGTATGGTAAACGAGTCGAATCGAGTATGAGTTTGACAAGAAGGTATTACGTGAGTTTGACTCGATCAGTAAATAATATTAAATAAATTAGAGTTCGGTATATTTTGTAAAAAAAATTAGTATAAAATGCATGGACTCTACAATAATCAACGCATACTAATTTTTTAAATATATCGATATGATAGATGAATTCTTTTGTTATTACTTTAGTTTTTCCATACTAATAAGATATATATTTACGTAAAACCATACTCCATTTGGTATGAAAAATCAGGCTTTATTGGTATGAAAAAGTAGACTATATGTAGAATTGTATCAAAATATTGGTATGGAAAAGAGAAGTATATGTGACATGTGTGATATGTGTATAAAAAGTTCATATAGTAAATCGATACATTTAAAAAAAAGTATGTTGGTATTGTACGATTTAATACCTATTATTTAATATAATCAGTTTTAGTTTTAGTTTTTTGATGATGATATTTGTTATAGGTTTGCGACGACTGTCGTCGCTGAAAAGACCAATGTCGTCGCAAAAAAGGTTGTCGTCGCAGAAGGTCAATTGTCGTCGCAAAAGACCTCGTCGCAAATTACCCACTTTCTTGTAGTGGTGTTACTCAGTTAGTTACAAATGTTTTAAATTTGATGAATTGTTGTTGAAATTTAATGAACTGTTAGGGGGCATTTGGTTCACCGATTCCTGAAGGAAACTGATGGAAAATGAATGCACATTACATTCCTCTGGCAAGTTTGGCTAACAAATTTCATAGAATGATAATTCTCTTTTAAGCAAAACATTACCTCCACTAAAGAAATGTGTTTTCTAAATTGGAGTTCTCAATGAATAAACATTCCATTTTCATGACATAACTTTCTTATTCACTCACATCTACTATATCGACCCGACTAAACTCAATCTAACCCCACCTACCCTAGCTATACCTTACCCTACCACTCTACCTTACCCCATCCACCCACCTTACCCCACCCATCATACTAAACTTACCACATCTCTTCTCACTCTTTTATTACACATGCCCTGTTGTACCCCACCCCATCTTACCTACCCACCCATCCCATCCATAGTCCTAGCATCTTACCCCACCACCAATCTATTCACCCATTAAATTTATCATCTCTTCTCATCCTTATATTATACCCATCGTACACCACCTCACCCCACCCCACCTACCCACTCTTCTTACCATACCACCAATGTACTCACCCATTAAATTTATCACTTCTCTTTCCACTCTTATATACCCTCTATACCATACCTTATCCCTACTCCAACTCCACTCCCTACTCTACCTTACCACTAATCTACTCACCTATCAAACCTACTACATCCATTTCTATCTTTACGTTACACGCATCCACCTTACTTAAAAATTAATCCTGTCATATCATATCACAACACTGGTTTTAACTCATCCTACCTAATCCAACCCTACGCATTCCACCTAGCCCACCTTAACACACTATATCAGATACTATTTTGCTTATGTAGTAAGCATTGATATTTAGAGGGTGTTTGGTTTTGCGTTATAAACGTGATTATTAGCTTATTACGTTACAATAACACAAATAATTGGTTTAAAGTGTTTGGATTGCATACGTTAAAAAGTGATTATTTGCGTTTAGCGTTTGTCCTACCACCATTTTTCATAAGTTAAAAATTGTAGCTTATTTGCTTAATAAGTGATTATTTGGTCATTTTACAAGTAAAAACGCAGATCCAAACACTTTTAAAATGGATTATTTGATAATTATGATATCAAACAGCAGAAGCTAAACCAAACACTACATTTCCTGCAGCACTTTTTGTTACAACAATTATCTGATTATTAGTTTCCAAAACGCTAATGTTATCATTTTAAGACATCTGTTGTATGAATATATATATATATATATATATATATATATATAAAAGAATTTGTTTTATCAAGAAAAAAGTTTGTTTTAAGATGAAAAAATAAAAATAAAAACATACTTTTTAAATATTTTTATAATTAAATTTTTTTAAAAAGTATTAAAAATATAATTTGGTAATTTGTCATAATCATACTACAATATTTTTGACAAATTTATAAACAAAATAGAAAACAACAAATGAATTGAATCTGAATTCCATTCCTTTCCTGTCAACCAAACAAACTACACTATTTGTATTAAGAAGATTTCATTCATTCCAGATTTCCATTCTTTTGACAGATTTCATTCCTAGAATAAACATTTGGCAAACCAAACGCCACCTTATTGAATTAATTTGGAATTCATTTAGTTTATAAAGATTGATCAGCATAACAAAATGAGTGATTAGTTTAAAAATAAATATATCGTATCATATTTGAAGAAAATTTTGTAAATTATATTAGTAAAACTTTGCGTAAGTTTAATATTTCAATATATTAATTAATAAATATGTACTTATATATTTGTTATAATCCGAATCCACTCGATCAATGACTCGTTCATTTTGTTAATTAGATTAATTAATTGGATCCAATGGATTGTAAATTCTGGTTTTTTTAAATCATCGATTAAGGATTTATTTTTATCTTTTATAGGTTTGTACTATAATATATATACATGGCCGGTCCAATTATTTTTGGGGCCCTGAGCAAAAGCTTAAATGGATCCTATAAATATATATGTATTTTCAAAATAAGCAAAATTCAAATAAAAAAATGACAAATAAAAAACAAAAAGCTTATAATTATATAATATAAACTAAAAGTTTTGGCAAGTCAATAACATTATTTAACCGTTAATAGACCTAAGTAAGTATATACGATAGATTTTTTGAAAATTGACCCTTATAATTAATGGATTCTGGACGGTTGCCCGTATTAATCATGCTTAGTACCAGGGTTGTTAATATATAGTTATATACTGAAGTCTAACCAATTTAATTGAAAAAAAGGTTCAACCGTTTATTGACTTGAGCTTGAATTTAAAATTAAAAAAAAAAAAAAAAACCCAATATTTAAATCTTGAATAACTTAAAATAATTTATTTATTTATAATAAAAGTTTATATTAAGTGAAATGATTTAGCCGAAACTATTAAGTATTAACAAGAACGTATTGTAATAAGAATAAGAATAACAATTATAATAATATTTCCAAATATTAAAATGTGGAAACTCAGCTTGGTGGGCACGTTTTGGAAATGACGAGGTAATTTAATTTGACTTAAAAGTCTGAAACATATACATAATTATTCTAAAGTTTGTTTGATACGCTAGAATATACACTAGAATTAAATAAACATAAAAAGATTTTATTTTATTTTTCAATCAAGAGAATAAAAATAATTAAACTAATAAAATTAAGAGTAAATTACAGAAATGGTCCCTGTGGTTTGTTCAAAATTATGGAAACGGTCCCTCAACTTTCAAAGTTGCAGTGGCGGTCCCTCAAACCACTTTTTACTTACAGAATTGGTCCTTCTGTTTCTAAATTTTTTAAAAATGACGATTTTGCCCTTTTTTCAATTACAAGTTTGACAATTTCAATTTTGGTCCTTTCTTAATTTTTCATTTTTGGTTTTAAATTTGAAATAATAATTTAATAAATTATGATTTGATTCATTATTAATTATATTATTATTATTATTATTATTATTATTATTATTATTATTATTATTATTATTATTATTATTAACTGTACCTATTTATTTTGTAAAATAAATCTATATTTCTTTATTAAAAAATATTTTTATTTATATACTTAATTAGTTAAGTTATGCATATTCAATTTATTTATTAAATTTTATTTATTTATATTTTATTGGTTAAACTATTTGTATAATTTTATTATTTATACTTTCCATCAAACTATTTCATTACTTTTAGTAAATTTGAATTTGTGTAAATTTTGATTTAAATTTATAAATTCATTACGTTTTGATTTAAGTTTGCTAATTATTATTTTTGATTTAAATATTTTGTTACGCTAATAAGTTTTTATTTAAATTTATTATTTTATTTGTTTGGATTTAATATTTTGTTATGTCAGTACGTTTTGATTTCAATTTATTATTTTATTTGTTTTGATTTAAAATTTTGCTACGTTAATACTTAAGTGAAAATTAAAATATTTAAGTGAAAACAAATAAAACATATTAATGTATAAACAAAACTTGTAAATCAAAAAGATTAAACACTATATTGAAATCAAAGCGTATAGGCATAACAAAATATTAAAATTAAAATAATAAAATAATAAATTCAAATCAAAACGTATTAACGTAACAAAATATATTATTTTAAATAAAATAAACTAAAAGATAAATATTATTTATTATTTCTAATATCTATAAAGATTAATAAATATACAATATATTATTTTTACATATTTAAATATTAATAAATAGATAAGATTTAAATCCACATTCAAATTATATCTTATATGTACTTTATCTATAAATCTAATTAAAAAAATATTATTTGTTTATTTATGAAATGATTTGTAAAATTATTTATTTTTAATATATATTAGTAATTTAAGGCTTTTTTTAAAACCAAACAAATAAAATAATAAATTTAAATAAAAACATATTAGCGTAACAAAATATTTGTAAACTTAAATCAAAACGTAATGAATTAGTAAATTTATATCAAAATTTATCAACGTAATGAAATAGTTTGATGGAAAAGTATAAATGATAAAATTATACAAATAGTTTAACCAATAAAAGATAAATAAATAAAACTTTAATAAATAAATTGAATACATAAAGATGCATAACTTGACTAATTAAGTATATAAATAAAAATAATTTTTACTAAAGATATAAAGATTTATTTTATAAAATAAATAGATATAAATAATAATAATAATAATAATAATAATAATAATAATAATAATAATAATAATAATAATAATAATAATAATGAGAATAATAATAATAATATAATTAATAATGAATCAAAATCATAAATTATTAAATTATTATTTCAAATTTAAAATCAAAAATGAAAAATTAAGAAAAGGGACCAAAATTGAAATTAGCAAACTTGTAATTAAAAGAAGGGCTAAATCGTCATTTTTATAAAATTTAGAAACAGGAGGACCAATTCTGCAAGTAAAAAGTGGTTTGAGGGACCGGCACTGCAAGTTTGGAAGTTAAGGGACCGTTTCCATAATTTTGAACAAACCACAGGAACCATTTCTGTAATTTACTCTAAAATTAATATGTCATTCTCTTGTCATACTTATAGTGTTATTCAATTTTAAAAATGATAACGGGATAGGTTCAGGAAGAAAATTTTTATTTCCTTTCCTGCTAACAAGAATCCTAATCAGATGGGTAGGAAAAACTACTAGAATGAGAAAAAATCATTTTGAATAATCGGTTAATTAAAATGTGATATTTTACCTTGTGATAATGAGTAAAATTAGTCGCAATTCAAAACCAAAAAACAAAATGAACAAAGTTTAAAAAACAAAAATAATTATGAACTTAACTAACAATTATACAAGTATACAAACAAAACAATTATACGATGTGTAGCATAATATATAGTTAATTATCATTATAATCACAATTAGTATATATTGTATTTATATAATTCAGACTTTTTCTCTAGTAGTCATAGAATATTTAATTTATAATAGTTTTACACGAGAACTTCATACAAAGATTTGTGTATTATATGTATGGAGCTATAAAGGTTCGGATATTCATCAGGCCATGCGGAGTGGTCGTTCAAGTTCACGCTCCACTCGTCAAACGGTGAGGTAGCCATGCTCCTCGCCTAGGCACACCACCCCGGTTTCGGTCCACGGTTCCAGCCACGCCACAATCGGTGGCTCTTCCACGCTTGGCTCCATGGTTCAAACAGAACGACCGTTTCACATTTATTTATTTATTTATTTATTTAAATAATTTTTCTCTATAAATACCCTCATTGAGTCATTGTACTCATACATTTTAGTATCTAAATTTTCCCAAACACTTTCTTCGTTGAGCCGAGACATCCTTCCAAAAGAAATAAATAGAAAGGACTATTTCCGAAAGTTGTCAATCAACCGGGTATGTCATGTTACAATCTGTTAATGAACATTTTGACTATTTTAATGCAAGTTTCAAAAGATTCGTTGGTAACCAGAGAAAAAATTATCGAACTGAAAATGTCATAAAAAGAAGAAATGTTCTGACTTTTTTCTTTTTGGCACCGGTCAACCACTTAATTGGAGGGCAATGACGAAAATGAAATGCAATTTAGCCAAAAGCCTGAAAGATGAGTGTGAGGTTGACGAAAAATGAATATCTAGATATTATTTATTTTTAGTTGTTTTATTTAACTTAAAAAATGTTTAATGTAATAATTTATTTGATTATATTCAATTTGATTATATCTTTAAATATTTTATTTAATTTAATTGAAAATATTAAAGGTGATCGATGATTTTCATGGAGTGAATTGTTAATTACACTGTTTAGTATGATGACTAAAGGATAAAGATTATATATCACACAAAAGAACATGTCACTTAAGAACTGCATTTGGTATTTGGGAGGTGTTAAGATGCGTTTGGCAGCTTTTGGAGCTTTTACCAACTTTAACTTTTGATTTTTTAGAAGTTAAGGTTTAAAAGATTCGTTTGGTTGATAGAAAATTAAATTTTTGAAAGCTTTTCCAAAAGAAACTATTTGAAGTAACTTTCAAAACAAGCATAAAATTTTGGTCAAATAAGCTTAGGGGGTGTTATTTTTCCTACAATAAGTACTTATTTAGTCATTTCACTTGGTAAGTGATTTTGGCTAATAAGTAATTAAGTATGTTCTTTTTCAATAAGTAATAAGTGGTAAATCAACACTTATAATCACTTATTCAATCAGCATATTTTACTCAATTATTGTCGTTTATTCTAATTCTAAAAACAATCATCCTTCCTCTCTCCTTAATTATTAAATTATTTATACATTTTTATTTTTCAATATATATCTATTTTATAAAATATATTTATTCTTTATTTTAAAAAAATTATCCCCATTAGAATATTTAATTTATTTATTTTACGTTTCTTTTATATATTCATTCTAATTATTAAAAGTTATTTAGTAAATTACAAAAATGGTCTCTGTGGTTTGGTCAAAATTTTGGATTTAGTCACTAGTCTTTAAAAGTTGCATAAATAGTCTCTAAAAGCACTATTTACTTGCAAAAATTGTCCCCCTTTCTCTTAACTTTTTGTTAAATTGACGGGTTTGCCCTTTTTACAATAACAAATTTGGTCCCTCAACTACATAATTTATTTTCAGTTTTAGTCCTTATCATAAATTTCTACTTTATGTTTAAATATTAAATGTTAACTTAAAATTTTCATTATTTATTTTTTAAAATATATTTATTTTATTATTAAATTTATCATTATTTTTATCTTTATATTTATTTAATTTACGTCACTTTTATATATCCAATTTATTAATTAAAGTTTTATTTATCTTACGTTTATTTGTAAAAATATTTACAAATTTTTATCTTTTATATGTTTGAATCTAATTATAGAATTATCTTAATATTTTTTATTTAATTATAATTTCTATGACAAAATACTAAACTTAGGGACAGTTTAATTTAACTATTTTGTTACGTATAGTGGCGCTCAACCAATCGTTATTCTAATTATTTTGGGGTTTTATTCACTTTGATTTAAATATTTTTATTGTAATATATTTTACTGATTTAAATATTTGAATGAAAATGAATAAAACCCTTAGTTTATATATTTTTTTAAAAGATATAAATAAATCAAAGTATATTAATGTAATGAAATAGGTAGATGAAAACATATAAAATATAAAAATGTATAATAAATGAAACACAAGATAAATAATTTTTTAAATAATTAAATTGAATATATAAAAAACATAAATAAAATATTCTAATGGGATAATTTTTAATAAATATAGAATAAATATATTTTAAAAAATAAAAATGTATAACTAATAATAATAATAAATTTTTTAATTTAGCATTTAAAATTTAAACAAAACTAAAAATTATTAAAAAGGACTAAAACTGAAAATAAAATGACATAGTTGAGGGACTAAAATTGTTATTGAGAAAAGGGGCAAAATCGTCATTTAAAAAAAGTTAAGAGAAACAATGATCATTTTTGCAAATAAATAGTGTTTTGAGGGACTATTTATGCAATTTCTAAAGACCAGAGACCAAATCCATAATTTCGACCAAACCACATGGACCATTTTTGTAATTTACTCAGAATTATTTATTATATTGTTTCATTTTAAAAAATATTTTTACATTTTTATCTTTTATATGTTTTCATCTAACTATCTTATTACGTTAATATACTAAATACTTTTTTTGCTAAAAAATAATTAAGTTAATAGAAAAAATGCATTGACATCATGTTTGTGTGATTAAAATATTTATATTTGACTCTTTATGAACTAGTTGGATGTATAATTTAGAAATTCATAATAAAAAATTACAATCCGACTACACTTCATTTACTCTTCGACCATGATAAAGAAAAGTTGATATCCATGTTTATATGTTATAGATTTTTGACGTTTTAGGTATTTTCTTGTTTATATATTTAAGAAAGTTGAAATATATATTTATATGTTAAAGATTCTTGATTTTTCTGATTTTTTTTATTGTTTATATGTTAAAGAATGTTGGAATACATTTTATATTTATTTAAAACTTGATTATTCAAATATATTTATGTTTATATGTTAAAAAAGTTGATATAAGCGTAGTACTCTTGTGTTCAAGTTTTGTTCTTAAATTTATATACATATTCAACATACAAAAGAAACAAACTTATTAATTCAGTAATCAGTAATCAGCGTCAATCACTTATCAATCAGCACTGCAATCAGTTTTTAATCACTTATGCAAAAGAACAACACCTTAATTTTAAGTTTCAATTCACAGCACAAGCTAGTCTGGTCGATTTTTAATATATGAAAAATACTATGATCAATTTATTTTCATAAACTTAGTGGTTCATTCAAAATAAAATAACATATTAATAATTTTAACAAAAACAAATAAGCAACATTTTATTTTTAAATTTTTTGACTTTATTGTCAAAACAATTAATCAAATTATAGAGAATTTATTATATATTCTTATAAACTTTAAATATTACGCATGTATCTTTAAAAAATTCCTTATTACATATATATTCTTCTAAATCTTTAAATCTCACGTATATATCCAAATGACTATCTTAAATTTATATTGTCATTTCAAAAATATTCTAAATACCTAAACTACCATTTTAAATCTCAAAAAAAATAAAATAAAAAAATAAAAAAATGTCATCTTATAATCTAATTCAATAATAAATTAATTAAGAAATTA
Source organism: Centrapalus pauciflorus (assembly GCA_020465985.1). Taxonomy (NCBI): domain Eukaryota; kingdom Viridiplantae; phylum Streptophyta; class Magnoliopsida; order Asterales; family Asteraceae; genus Centrapalus; species Centrapalus pauciflorus. The sequence goes on along the minus strand of JAANYP010005326.1, from coordinate 65,571 downwards.
TATTTTATATTTTTTAAATGATGTAATTAAATTTAAAATAGTACTTTGAATATATACGTAAGATTTAAAGATTTAAAATGATAGATATGTAATAAGAAAGTTGGAAAGGAAATATGTGTAATATTTAAAGTTTAATGATATACATGAAATTCTAATTATGCAAGAAAATTTGATTATGTAAGGTGGTGTTTGGTTTGTAGGATTTTAACAACTCATTTAAGATTTGGATTTAGAAATCCTTCAATGTCATGTTTGGATAAAAACTAAAATGAAAGGATTTAGCTTCATTTAGGATTTCACATTCCACACTTCTCCTCATTTCATAATGCACTCACCCCCTAATAATTTTAAAACCCTATCATTTTAGAATCCATCATTTTAAAATCATGTAATCCAAACGGCACCAAAAATTAAGAATTATGATAAATGTAAAAGCATTGATGTTAGAGGAATAATAGACCTTCCCACTAAAAAGCCAGTCGTGTTTCTTTGCGTAAACACTCCACCGTCATGCTTTAAAATCGCCACCGTATCTTCCCTCAGATCTGCCCAATCGCCGCCGCAGTTTTCACTAAAAATGTCATACAGCGAACGCGACACTGTCCCCCTCAACCAGTCCTCCCAATCCGACATCGATGAGATCGAAAACCTAATCAACTACAGCGTCCAATCCGGCCCTGCCACCGTCCTCCCCGCCCGTCCACCATCTCCACCGCGCGCTTCCATTCCAGTATCATCTTCTCCCTTCATACCATCCAATCTTCCTCCACCTCCTCAGAAACCAGCATCTGTCCCTGCTGCACCTCCACTGCCGTCTATTCGCAATGCTAATGCTGCTAACAATGGTCAACAACAGTCCAACATGACTGGATTCGGATCGCCGCCGAACACGTTGACTGAACCGGTGTGGGATACAGTGAAAAGAGATCTATCGAGAATTGTTAGTAATTTGAAGTTAGTTGTATTTCCGAATCCGTTTCGTGAGGATCCAGGAAAAGCGTTGAGAGATTGGGATCTTTGGGGACCGTTCTTCTTCATTGTGTTTCTAGGGCTCACTTTGTCTTGGTCCGCCTCGGTAAAGAAGGTGAGTATCGCTGGTTTTTCTCTGATCTATAATCGATTCTATTGGAGGATAGTAACATCTGTTGAAAAATTAGGGCAAATACTGAACTACGTGCTTTATGTTGTTTGATCTATAGATCTAGCGTCGTTGAAGTTAAGCAATATGCAGCATGAGTTGGATCACAATTGGATTATTCAGATTTAAATTGGCTGTTACTTTCTGTTTCTATTCTTTGAGCTTAAATCAGCCCTACCTTATCTTGCCATGATCAATCTGAGGTTTTAAGAATAGAGCATTGCTCTAGAGCTCGTTAATCATTGTAAATTGTCTCCAAATCGTTTGCTGCTAGTAAATATATAAGTTACCAGGTTACGTGGTCTCGATTGTTGTCGTCTAATCCACTTTTGGAAACATGCAATTGTATCATATGGTTGAAATCTTGATATAACTAGAAATGGTTTTGGAAAGTTGGGGGTTACATCATACATATTTAATCTTGGGGAATGTATGGTCGATACTTGCTCATTGATTTTGGAACAAACGAACCTAATGATTTATAATGATTAAAACTTAGTTCTAAAGTTTTTAATTACTAGATATTTGCATAACATGGACAATATATATGAACCTATTTGCTTAGTTCAATCATCGCTTAGACGATGAAGGTCTAGAAGTGACCTTCCAGCTCTGCTGAATGTTTTTAGACACTGAATTTTATCTATATTTGAAGCCTACCTTACTTCTGTAAGCTCTAGTTTTCATTTTTAGTTGATATGAAATTGCTAATGCTAAGAGCAAGCATCAACATTATGCTAAGTCCTTGGAGAAATTTCCTTCTATCCATCACACACACACAACATTAGGCATAGATCATTTTAGTATTCTCACTGATACGAAGACTCACTAGTTTCTCTTGCCGTAGATCATGATATATGTGTGATAGTAGATGCTTCTGTGATTGTTCATATGTATGTTACCAGTGTCAATTTTTTTTACACAATTTGTGTTGTTGATGTTCAATGGTAATAAAATGATTTTGTGTTTCCCTGTTCCTATGACCTATGCAATACACCATCTCTGAAAACTACTCTGGCTAAACCCTGTACAATCTTTTGTAATCCTATCATCAGACCACCTATGTTTTGGATTCTATTTACTTTCTTGAAGTTCCTTGCATGTAATAACTAGTAATAAGCATATACACACCTTTGCTAATTACTACAAAAATTCCCACCATGCTGCAATGAACATGCCACTATGCCACCCCTAAATCTTAAGGTATTACATTAAATTGTCATTGCAACTTTATTCTATAGTTATTTATATACAAGATTCCACCGTTAGTTTATGCTGAAGCTGTTTGAGATTTGACTTGATTTGCAAACAATAATACAAGGATGTCCCTATTATGGTGAAAAATACCCCCTTTTTTTCTTTTTGATTTTTTTATTCTAAAAAAATTCTTTGAAACAAAGAGACTTGGAAATGTAATTTCTTCTATTTTGTTAGATTCAAGTCTGCAATTAAAGCCAATCAGACAAATATAAGCATATTGGCAACCATTCCATATTTCATTGATAATTCAAATACCCTTGGAGACAACAAATTGATAAGAATCTTAAGGGGAAGCCAGAAGCCTTTCCACACATTTATTCTACATTTGTGTGTCATTGTTTTATGTTTGACAAGATTAAAGAACAAATGTCACGAAAAGAAGAGATAGATGTTGAGTGAAGTCAGTAAACGGCAACCGGATAGTAAAATATGAAACGGAAAATGAAAAGACATAATATATGTGGTCCTGTCCAAGAATGACCTACATATACGAGCTCACTAGTCACTGGTGAGTTGATATTATTGATTTTGGATCAGAGTTTACAATCACATAGATATAATTATAGATGAAGTCTTGGCCAAAAATTCCTTACAGGCTTGGCACCTGCAAACTCCTGCTCCATAGCTGGCAACATGACCATCTGGCAACAAATCAGACTCCACTACTTAACAATAAAAGGAATGACATCCAAAAAACATTTGTAAGCATGAAAGGTGTGTCTGTCACTTTCACTGGAACTTTCAGAGAGCTCTAAGCTTGAAATATATAATTTTTACAAAGAACCTTGAAATAACCAAGAAGTAAATAGGAAGTGATTTTCTCGACACGATATCCAGGATCAAGTAACTCACAATCTCCATACCTTGAAATGTATGCTAATTCTTCATGACAAAATATCTTCCATACATCTTTTTCTTTTGAACCATTCATTTTCTTGGCCTTTCCTTGTATTACATTGCTAATATATTTACAAACTAGCGCTATTTTAACTTGTGATTGTAAATGATAATGACAAATCAACTCACGTGACATAGATTCCTCATTAATAGTACTTTGTAGATAACCCGATATCAATTTTCTGTGGACATGATTAGCTTTGCTGCATTGGATTAAACTTGTCTTAAAATCATCTCATATGTGGTAATTTGTGAAACTGGGATGCTCATTCCAGCCCGAGTCTATATTCTTATTCATAATATTAGCATCTTGTCCAAAACTTACTATTTTTTCATCCATCAAAGTGCTCACTGTCTTCTTTCAAGTTGTTTCTAATTGGTGCCTTTGTTGACTTGCAGTCCGAAGTTTTTGCCGTTGCCTTTGCACTACTTGCAACAGGTGCTGTCATTCTGACGTTGAATGTCCTGCTTCTGGTAATCTAGTTTTCTCTGTGTCTGTTCATATGTATAAATAGTAGAAAGATACACCGACATGCGTTTTGTGTGTGTGGAGAAAGAATTTTGAGTGACCCCTCACTACATAAGTCAATTCCTTTATGGACACAGGTCAATCCTGGTTGTATTTTATTGAAAATGGGTCAGTGGAAAAAAGGAGCGAAGTAAGCGGGTTAAACACGTCAAAATTTGCCTAAACCGTATGCAAAATTGCTTACAACTTTTTAAGTTCTATAATTGAAAAATATTAGGTTTTGTAATCATATTTAATACATTTATTAGCAATGAAATATTAAAATTCAAAAAGACATGGACATAGAAGTTTGCGTTTAGTTAACGAAAACTAGTCATTTTTCAATTTCAGTTTTCAAGTTATAGTTTTTTAGAAAAAAAAATGAGGGTTTCTATAAAAAGTGAAAACTTGTTTAGATGATGAAGTTTTAGTTTTATGAAAAATAATAAAATAAGAATATTAGGTATGTGATAAAAAAAGTAAGATAGAGATATAAAGTATTATAAATAAATATAGGGTAGGTAATAGAAAAGTATCAGAGAGAATATGAAAATTGGTATTTTGAAAAGTGAAATGAAAATTTATGAAATTGTTGTTAAGTAAACAAATTTTGATTTTTTTATGAAAAGTGAGATGAAAATTTCCAAACGCACCGGCAACCCAACCTGAACTGGATGGATTAAGTCATTACCTAGCTCATCTCCGAACTGCCTGTTTTTTTTTTTTTTTATCGTTCTACTATAAAGCAGTTTCTATAAACATATGATTTTGGAATGAATGACTGAAAGATGAGCAATGATGCTGTGGTTGTTTGTAGGGCGGTCATATAATTTTCTTCCAAAGTCTGAGTCTATTGGGTTACTGTTTATTTCCTCTGGACATCGGTGCGCTAATCTGCATGCTGAAGGACAATGTGATTTTAAAGATTGTTGTAGTGTGTGTGACGTTGGCATGGAGCTCGTGGGCTGCATATCCGTTCATCAGTATGGCAGTCAACCCTAGAAGAAAAGCTCTCGCTCTTTATCCCGTCTTACTCATGTATGTATCTGTCGGTTTCCTAATAATCGCCATTGATTAATAGCCAATACTTTGTTATACAAAATTCTTTTATGACTTTTGATGAATGATCGAAACTCCGATAGCTGCTGTTTGCATTTGTCTCTGGTTCTACTTCCATTTTAGAGGTTTTATCTGGGGAACAAGATGCTATGTTATGTGTAAGAAAGTTTTGAATGAATGATAGTGATAATGTTCATTAAATAATATTCGTTACCACGTCTGAACAGTATACAAAACGGTTTTGTTAATATTTTGTACTTATTTAGTCATTAAACTATCATTTAGATATTTTTTGTTGTCTTGTACTATAATTTTCATTTTTTATGATCGATTATGATGATGTGTGTATGTTAATTATATTTGTATGATTTTAAAAGTCTTAAAAAGTAAATTATTGTAAACCCAAATTCCTGCAACTACACCATCAAGCCTTGTCTTCAACAGGAGAAGATAACAAACCCAAAACCATCGTGCAGCTTCGCTAAATTGGAGTTTGCAGAGTGTTTAGAAACAATGCTAAATGTGCGTTTGAAACGGAAAAACGAATCTGGAACTAGATGCGTGTTTGAAATTGAAGTAAATGTGTGTCGTTCGTTCCTTCTCCATCTTGTTCTCGATTTGATTTTGATTCTGAATCTTCTTCTCTCTTGATCCTAGAATTGATTTCAATTTGATTTAGTTTTTGATTTTAAAACTGATGTCACATATCTAATTCTATCTGGGATTTTCTTCGATATTGATATTGATTCTACTTTCAAAACTGATTTCTATCTCGATTTCTGTATAGAAATTGACTGCTAAATCGATTTTTGTTTTTCTGGTGGTGATGAAGGATGAGATGCAAATCAATAATCGAAATTAGTTACAAAATTAAAAGCTGAAATTTTTCATTTTTATAAATGTTGAAAATTTTTTATTTGTGCTATGATGGTTGCATGTTGAAAGTACCATCACCTCTAAATACAATATGTAATTCACAACAATGATCAATTTATATTTAAAAAAAGGTTGTTGCTGACACCTTCTAACCAGAGAAAGAGAGAACAAAGAAAATATAAGATACATGTCACACAATATACCAAAAATATGAATGTGAATATCAAATCATAAAAATGATGTAAATCACATCAAAGATAATGAAAAGATGTGAATAGAATTCCCCGTTAAAAAATCATACCATCTTATATACAATGAAATACAAATCATAACATCATCATCTACAAAGTCTCACATATACAAATGCATCAAGCTAATAATCCTACAAAAGTCTAATATGCATCACCACCATTATTTCACTAACCATCTTAAAAAGTTAATAATAGATCATCCACCGTTAACGTGTCATATTTAAAACACTCTTTATTTCTGTCGACTACTTTTAGGTTGCGTTCTAGAATTTAGAAGGAAAAAAAATGGGAAATCAAAGGGGGAGAAAGAAATACCATAGAAAGAAAGCAAGAAATATCTTGAATGAATGAATGAAGTTTTTGTATTCTTGAATGGGATGGAAAGATAAAAGAAGAAGTGTCTTTTTATATTATGGACACGGATGAACTTAAGTGATAGAGAGAGTTACTAGGTGTAACAGGTCGCATTCTCTATAATCTCGTTTCGTAATATAAATTTTGCAACTGACGAATTTTTAATCGTGAAACTTGTACTATTAAAAAAAGTTAAAGTGCAACTTGATAATAAAAATTTATACCTAAAATCAGACAAAAACATTTTAAGTTAAATACCTAAATAGCTAACTAAGTAATTAACAATAAAACAATAAATAAACAAAACTCAATCACATTATTATAAAACCCAACAAAGTGGCTTGATTCTAATTCTAAACTCAACTTAAAAACCCAAATACCCTCGTATTTGTGATCGGCTTTTGGAAGAGAAAGAGTGACGAGAGGAAAGAACAAAGTGGCTTGATTCTAATTCTAAACTCAACTTAAAAACCCAAATACCCTCGTATCTGTGATCGGCTTTTGAAAGAGAAAGAGTGACGAGAGGAAAGAACCGGAGGTTGAGCGATAGAACAAAAAGAAAGTTATCAGAAAGGTGATAGCATTGATGACAAATCTTCAAGAGTTAGAGAAAATGATACTAACGGATCTGAAAGATGAAAAACTGCAAAGACCTACCATAAGATGTAGCTTTTAACTTATATTTATTAATAAATTACACCTTTATTTATAATCGTTTAGTTATTTGCTATTTAAGATTAAATGCGCTACTTTTAATTTAGAATTTTCATTTGTTACCCTCATCCGGCCAATCTAGTCATTTCAGTTTTCAAACCGAAAACCTGACCCAAGTTCGCCACTGATTATGGACTTCCAAAATTTTCTAATTGTTTTCTAAAAGGGTTTTTTGTACAAAGATGAGAAAAGAATTTCTTTATTTCATTTTACCTCCACATCCAAAAGTAAAAGTTTAGAAAGAAAACCATTTTTTTTCTTTCATATTTTTTCTTTTCCTTAAATGTTTAGAGAACAGATTTTTTTTTTTTTTTTTAACTTTCCATCCTTCAACTTCACTTTCTTTTTCTTTTCCTCCTTAAAATAGTTTTGAAAACCCAATACTAAATAATAAACCTAGGAGTGTGTACGTTTAAAAACATTCTCGTACAGATGGGTTTATTTTTTGGGTATTTTTTTAATTATTTCTTGATAGGTATAGTAGAATAATGATTTAGCTTATTCAAAAGTGATAACAAATATTTTTGGAAACGTTGAAATCTATTTAAAATATTTGTTTTATTTTATATTAAATTAACATCTTCACCGGTTAAATTAACAGAAAATATAAATAATTGTTGTGTCATCACCATTGTTTATTTTATATATGAGATAAGGAGAAATTTACCTGTTTATTTATATTATTAAAGACACATTTTTATTTCAAATAGAAGTTTCTTTTTTTTATTAAATACAGGAACATACTAACTCAATCAAGTATATTTAGATATAATCCAGTGTAAAATATCAGTAAAAATACATACGAAGGATGTTGATATTTTTACCATATGCGATTTGTACACAACGTAATTTTATCATCCACAACAACTTAATTAAAATGACCATTTTATTCCTAATCAATTTTTTTATCATATTTGTGTTGTACCTCTGAAAGTAAGGATGAATTTGTCATTTTAGATAAATTGGTTATGTATAACAAAAATGTATTGCGTACAGATCATCTTTCATAAGAAAACATACAAATTATTAACTATAATTGTTTGACCATTGTTGTTTTTGACATCAAATTGCACCATCATTGTATTTGATTGCAATTTTTACTTTTTATTGCTAGAAGAATGGATGGACCTAAGTTTTGGAGTGTTGATTAAGCAAAATAAAACACATTATTAACCTTAAACTACAAGGATCAACAAAAAGTATTACTTCTCCAGAAAATATATACAATACTATATAGAAAGCATTCTTCAAAATCATTACAATATACGGTAAAAATACGTAAAAAGAATTTCAATAGTTGGTTTCTAATCTACGAGCAACAACAAAGGATCCGTTTGGATCGTAGCACAAGACTTGAAGTAATTAGAATTTTCTTTTAGTGTATTTGAACATTTTTTAGTTATAAAGAAAATGAAGTAGCATTTGTTTAAATTTTATAAAAATTCATATATAAAGAGAATTATCATTCTATATTTATAATAGAATTTAGATTTCAGTTATTTCACTGTCAATATCTCTAGCCAACACTAAACATCGTGTCCCTACCATGTCCACATCCCATAGAACCCATCATTCGAATTTTAATTTCACTAGTTTATTTACTCGCGTATTACGCGGATATGTTTTTAATATATCGTTGTTTATACAAATTATAATATAAAGTAAAAGGTAAAGATAAAAATATTATTTTTATTAACTTTCTATATTTCTATTTATCACGACCTATTAATTTTTTCTATTTTTAAATATATATGTATAGTATTTGTTTTTCTATATTTTTTAAGATTTTATATATTATAATTAATAACTTATTAGAATATTAGATTTTTATTGAATTTGATTTGATATGAATTTAAAGATTGATTATATCATATTTGGATAGATTTAGTTCAGATTATTATTATCTTTAAAACCTATAAATTTCACGCGTCGATTAATGGTGATGACATGTGGTTTCATGAGAATTGCATATATTTACTTTTCTATTAGTATTTATAGATTTTCTTCAAATTACAATCCACAATCCAAAATCCAAATGCATCTAAGGGTGTGTTTAGCACGTGTGTTTTCCATGAATTTTCATTGAAATGGAAAGTTTTCAATTTTCAAATTCAAACTAAACTTTAAAAGATGCTATTGATGTTTTTTCTTTATTGATTTACGTTTTTCATCCAACTTCGTCATAGAGAAAACCATGCCATCGGAATCTCATTAGAAAAAAAAAAATACAAAATCAAAATTAGATCGATTTCTACATGAGAAAAAATTGATTTCAACATCATAAAAACATAAATCGATTCTAACATTATAAACTCATATCTAACAAGTAATTAAAAGGAAGTCAAATACTGATCTAACAAGAGATTAAACCAAAATATTAATCCCTATTAATTAATAATGTGTCAGTCTTAATCAATTTCTGTAAAATATACCTTTTTGTTCATATTTGTTTGTTACTGTCTGACAAAGATTTATGAAGTGATTATTTTGCTTGCAATTCCAAACATCTGGAAATTCTATAAACCAAATTAATCAGTACACAATCTAAAACGAAAATCAGAAGGTGGGGTGCGGGGAATTATCAATAAAACATGAACCAAATACATTAATTTCGGGAACATGAGACAAAGAATGGTGGTGGTTTAACGGACGATGGACGAAAATGTCAAGTGATTTCATGATGGGGAACAACAAATGGATTAAGGATATCGGTAATTAGTGGGGTTGGTGCTTCAATTTGCATACAAAGAAGATCTGGGAGAGTCGATGTGGTATAAGTTTTTCATTTAAATAGTCGTCGTAGTAGTAATAATAATAATAATAATAATAATAATAATAATAATAATAATAATAATAATAATAATAATAATAATAGTTATAATAATATAAAAATAGAAATTCCAAAAATAAGTTTATTGTGTAATTACATAAATGGTTTTGGCAAGGCAAAAAAGTCGAAAATACCTTTGGAGTAAGCCCCTGAAATAAAAGAAGTTAGATAGAGTAAAGTAAATGTTTCAAAAATTCATTTTTTAGGGGTAGACCAAATTCGTAATGTTGCATATACCTGAGGGCCATTTTTGAAACTTACCCTTAGTAAAATAATAAGTTTATATGATAAACGAACCTTGCCTGTAAAATGTGTCATGGTTGTGCTCGAGTATATACAAATCGAGTCGAGCTTTACACATAGAACTCTAAACGAGTCGAGGTCAAGCCTTTAAATCTTAAATGAGTGGAGCTCGATCTGAAACAGACTCAAGATTAGCTCTACTCATTTACACCCCTAGTTATCAACAACTTCTCTTTTGTGTGGTTTTGTTTTGGGGTTAAAGTCATTTTTTACCATCCAACTTTCAGATTTGTCTCATTTAACAACTAAACTAATTTTTACACATTTAGTCATTAAACTTGTTTTTACGTGCACATTTAGCCACTAAATTATTTTATTCATGTTTAACCACTAAAAGTTGTACACATTTTGCCATTGAACTATCATATTTTATACACATTTGACCACCAAACTATCATATTTTATATACAATTGACTATTATACTATCATATTTTGTATACCTTTAACCATTACTTTTCATCATTTACCCAAAGTAGAACACTAAACTAAAGTTTAATAGTTAAATGTGTAAAAAAATAGTTTGAAGGTTAAATGAGACAAATTTAAAAGTTAGATGATCAAAAATAACTTTAACCCTTTGTTTTTTGCATTTTTCTTTGGTTTTTGATTTTTTTTTTATTTTTTTCGTAGTTAAAAAGACTATATTAATTTTACAAACTTATTTAATTTCACATAAATATTATTTTAGTATCGTGTTTCTTTTGGAAATATTTACCAAAAAATGAAGGTTTTTTAATTAATATTTTAACATGGAAATTTAAAAGAAAATCTATCAATACTAATTTTAAATTTAGAAAATAATATTTATATAATTTTGTTATTAGAATTTAACAAAAAAGTCTGACATAAAATTTTAATCTTCATTTCCTTTTAACTATGATGTAAAAACTAAATTTTATTTGTCAATTTTTTAATATATATAATTTGTTAATAAAAAGTTTATCTATACATAATAAATCTGTCGTATTTTTTAACGTGCGAGTAGACTAACCCATTTAAAATAATATTGCGAGTAATGGAATAAACAGTATGAAGATAAATTGTTAAAAACTTATTAGAAAAAAGAAATTATAAATATGATAAATGTCTTATGGAAAAGAGAAATTATAATTTTGCACATTCATGCAGTGAACTTTTTTGTGTACATTTGGTAGTCATAGTTTTTAAAAGTGTTACAGTTGAATAGTTGAGTTACCTTTTAACCGGTTGATTCCGGTTTTTACGCCTACGTGGACAATTTTTTTATGACGTGGCTACCCGTTTTTATAACATACCCGATTTTATCTGATGTGGCAACCCATTTTTATAACTTACCCGATTTTATTACCGGATTATCCATTATTCAGGTGAACATTGAAGTATGAACCGAGTTATATAAGCGGGTAATAAAACCGGTTGTGTTATAAAAACTGGTTGTCACATCAGATAAAACCGGGTATATTATAAAAACGGTAGCCACATCATAAAAAAATGTCAACGTAGTCTTAGAAACCGGAATCAACCGGTTAAAAGATAACTCAACTATCTAATTGGAACACTTTTGAAACTTTGACTACCAAATGTGCACAAAAAAAAGGTTGACTACATAAATATGTACAAACTCAAAAGTTCAGAGCTATTTAATATCATTTTTCTTGATTTAATTAGATTATGACAGTTTTGTTTGATAATGGATATAAAAAAAGGATAATTTTTAAAATAGTCAAAAATCACACCCCATTATCAAGTTTTAGCCAAATAATATCAAATCTAACTAAAATAGTACACTTTACGTTACCACATTTACGTGATAGCCATCATTTACATGATCTGTACATTTTATTAATATTTTAATGCATTACGTAAAGGTGTTTGGTAACGAAAAGTAAAACTTTACGTTACCAAAAGGTGTTTACCATGATATGACAAGACACCTACTTTTTGTTGAGAATGAGCAACATTTAAATTTGGGAACGTAAAGTGTCACTAATTTACGTTACCAATTACCTTTTGTAACGTAATGCATTAAAATATTAATAAAAAGTACAGATCACGTAAATGATGGTTATCAAGTAAATGTGGTAACGTAAAGTGTGACTATTTTGGTTAGACTGATATTGTTTGGCTAAAACTTGATAATGGGGTGTGCTTTTGGCTATTTTAGTAATTTTCCCATATAAAAATAGCTAAATAGTTTTAGATTTAATAATTAAGAAATTATATATCTAAATTCTAAACATTAAAAATTAAATATGAAATATTATAAAATTTTAAAAGGGTTTATTATGAAAAAAACCAATATTTTTTCATGTTTTTTGCGTTTTCGTCTCTCCATGTTATTTTTTTTACATAAAAACCTTAAGTAATTTTTTTCTTTTTGGTTTAGTGAAATTTGGACATTATACCCCGGTTATAATTATTGAACTGGGTTTTTAAAAACAGAAAAATGGGGTTCTAATGTCCAAATTTTCATTAAAACAAAAAGAAAAAAATAAACTTGAGGATTTTTATGGAAAAAAAATAACATGGAGTGACAAAAACACAAAAAAAAACATGATAAGGTCATTCGCCGAAAAGAATCGGAAAGTGGGGAGAGCCGTATTTCTCGTCGGCTATCCAAGAATTTCAATGTTTGAATCGATTTTTTTCATAGTAAACACTATTTAAAATTGATGAAAATATGGCCGTTTAAATGTGCGTGGTATCATCCATCAACATTGAACACAAACAGTTGTATAGGCGTTGATTACGAAAGCCAGAAGCCAGGAACCTCGTGACCTACATTTAATTCCCATTTTACCCTTACCTATAGAAGGATAAAATCGTCTTTTCATTAACAAAATCTAGAAGAGATGTGGGACCCATCTTCAATAAATGAAGACTCCTTTTACGTAATGTTTTACATTTATGCCTATTCTACACCCCCAACTATACTTTACTTGTCATTTTTAGTCCTTCAATTTCAGTTCAAGGACAACATTCTTAAATCTAAAGTATATTGAAAAAGCCGTTAAAACAGATTTTCCAAGTTCTCTTGTATTTTATCATTAGCGATCATAACGAAATTTTGAACAAGTTGATTGTATTTGTGTCTTTTACCGTATGTTTTTTCCACGTTTATTCCTGCTTAAATTTAAATTAGGGGTTGCAATTTCAGCTTGTTTAAGCAAATGGGTCAAACGTGTTGACGATCAAAAGTCATAAATTTCACATAATTTTAAAAAAAGTTTCAAAGAACATTTTTTAAAAGGTTTATTATAGAAAAAACGATCCAAACTTTTATGTTTTTTTCGGTTTAACCACTCAAGTTTTTTCTCAACCGATCAAAACACTAACTTTTTTCATTTTTTATTGGTTTGACCAATTTACCTGTTATCACAAGTGATTTGGTGACGTGACAATTGCGTGACATTTTTTATCATTGAAAAAACCACTCGAACTTTCAAGATTTTTTTTGTTTAACCACTATGCTCTTAAACTAAAAATTAAAACTCTGAGTACTGATAATTCAATGAAATCAAACATATGTTTTTATATTTTTATCAATAACAATAATATATCAAATTAAAATCAATTCATTTTTATTTTTAAGTTTTTTCAAGATTTTATAAATACCAAAAATAAACTCAATTAAAGTTTTAGAATTGCTTATGAAATTTTATAATAAAATTTTAGTTTTTATTTCCTATTATTATTTATTTTTTAGAATTTATTTAATTAAATTATTACTATGGTTATTGATTACTATTTAATTTATAAAATTTATTTATTAAGATACTTTAAAACATTTAAACCCTAACAAAGAACAAGAAAAATAAATCAAAATCAAATCAAATGGATTTCAACAGATGAAAATTGAATAAACAAATACCAATTTAAACATTACTTGATAGGTTTCTTATTTGAAATAATAATCAGTTAACATAATTGTTAACAAACTAGATGAACACTACAAAATCTTAGAGAATCGAATTGATTAGAACTTGTTTGGATTAACACAATGATAATGATAAACTAATGAAGTAGAAGAGGATGATGATGATGAAGCAAAAGAGATCAATGAAGCATCGTCGGTGATAAAAGCAATACGATGATGAAGAAAGAGATAAACAGTTTTCTTGAAATTAACGTTTATTTTAATCATTTGATGTTATGAGCAATATAATAATAGAAATTACAAAAATATGAACATTAGTTAAATTAGAGATTAGATCATAAAAAACTAATAGAGTGATTAAAGAAAAAATTATGAAAGTTCGAATGGTCTTTTTTATAATAACTGTAATTCATAACAACAATTGACCGGTCAGGTTACCGACTAAAAGTGAATGGCTAAACCAATAAACTTAAAAGTAGGAAAACTAAAAATTATAGTGATTTGATCGGTTGGGAAAAAATTGAATGGATAAACCGAAAAAATCATAAAAGTTCGGATGATTTTTTTATTATCTTATATACTATTGATATTAATTGTAATTAAAATCACCAATGTTATGAAAAGTTGGAATAAATAAACGTTAGATGACAATAAACTGAAATTGGCATTACCATTTTTATAGATTTTATTTTAATACTCGGATGTTTGTTATAACTAGAAATCTAGAATCGTAAAATGAAACTAAAGGTCGAAGAAGACTAAAATAATTCATATAAATGTGTAGATTTGAAAAGAAAAGGGACCTAAATTGTCAATCCATCAAACTCTGGGCATGTTACGTAACGGCGTCGTTACGGTAGCACTAACACTTGCAGAAGATTTGCAGCTCAGAAATCCTAGCACTCTCGACGAACAATTCCGGTGATTCTCACTCCGGCTAACAGAAACCGCATTACATGATTCCGGCGAATGACATGTCTTCGAGGTCGTCCGGCGAACCTGCCGGATCTTCATCTCATGAAGATCCATCTCCGGCGGTGGCACCTTCACTAAACCAAAAAACAAATGAACACACCAACGTGAAGAAGAATATTTCTTGCCGGAACCGTCACGACGAATCTCCGTCGCCTGTTCAGAACTCATGCTTGAGTTCCTGTGCAACTTCTTGTAATCCAATGACCTGCTGTTCCTGTATCTAACGAACGGACTCATCGTCGTGCTTTTGACTTCCGACATTGACTCAGACCGCCGACAACTTTTAAACTGGTTGTGTTGATTTCGCCGGAGTATTTTTTCTTTTTTCTCCGGTGGGTTTTTAAGGTGGCGTTGTTCGTTGATAGGTACAAGTTTGCCGCAGAAGATTATGTCTTCTGCATGAGACATCATACTCTCGTCGGAATAATCACTGAGAAACTCAAAAAAGTCATCGGCAGCCGATAATGATGGTGAATTCCGGTCATCTTGGAAGGTTGAGGAGCCACCCTGATCTTGTGTTATTGGGAAGTCCGTTAGGGAAACTGTGTCCATCGATTCTCGTTCGTGATTATCTTGAAGATTGTTGTTGATAGTTGAATCAGAGTCACCCATTTTCACACAGTAAAGGTGTTTTTGTGTTGCAGAGAGAATGTGTTCGAAAGATGAGAATGGAATTAATGAATATATATATAAAGGGTATAGACTATGGATGGAGGAAAAGAATAAAAGAAGGTTCTTTTTATAGTTTATCTACTTTTTTTCTTTTCTTTATTTATATTTATTATTTAGAAATTGAATTCAGATTTGATAATTGCAAACTTTTGTTATTAACAAGCGGCTTAATATTAAAAAAAAAAAAAAAAACAATTAGGGTGCGTTTAATTACCGAAAATTTTCAAAATTTTCATCTCACTTTTCAACAAAAATGAAAACTTGTTTACTTAACAACAATTTCATAAATTTCCATTTCACTTTTTAAAATACAACTTTTCATATTCTCTCTCTTACTTTTCTATTACATATCCTATTTCTTTATAATTGTAACACCCTCCCTTAACCCGGAAATGCCACGTCAATTCAATACACAGGTGGCATATCGCAATAGCTCTATTATGCACACGTCACAGGATAAACTAGAATCATTGATAATTTAAAACTTTTACATAAACACTGTTAACATATAATCCACTAATCACATAAGCTGAACTGTACAGATCGCTACACGAAACTAGCACAAAGCCTTCCAGAGAATCCCTGCTCCCAGATCTACAAGCACAGCTACTGAACCCTTCACCGAAACCCTGAACACGGAAGACTCGAATACGTAAGCTCGAAAGCTCGTGAGTACTCGAGGGTTAGACTCTGCACAGAATACACGTAACACACATACACATAGCACATACACTCAACGGTAGCTCAATCTCTGTCCCTGGCAATCAACATCTCAATATAGGTATGAACACATACATGAGATTCACAGCCCTGCACACAGAATCACTGAGGGGGAAACCCTTCCCCAGCTAACGACCGTGCGCACCGGTGGTTAGCTCACACCCTGTAGCACGGGCGCGAACCGGCTACAGGCCCTGCCGTGTATACACGCCCCAAGGACTGTTAGGGACAGTCAACCCGCGCGATAACCCATCGCGAATCACCGTCCGTATGGAACTCATCACGGACCCCCGGGCTGGATCTCATCTCATGCACATATATCACATATGTAAGAATAGAATCATACCTGTGGCTCACATCCCTGCCTCGTACACAGCATAGCACAATATACACAAATAACACGACACAACTCAGAAAATGGAGCGCTCGTTTGGAAAAGACTCGGGTACTCACCTGGTCGATCCACTAATCCCGGAATCTCTGACTCGGCTCGGCTCGCTGACTCGTCCCTGAAATCGCACGGATCCCAACCGTTAGCACAAACTCATTTCAAAAGATACACATAACAATTTATAACTCAACTCATAACCGACCCGAAGCCCCGAAACAATCCCAACCGAAAGCCTCGAAAACCCGATCAAAATGTTGACCACGATCTCAACCGAACCCCAAAATCCCGATGAAAACCCGACCCAAAAACAATATCAACAATATCCCGGAAACCCAACGAAATACGACTCAACATCTCAAACGGAACCCGACCCGAATAATTCCCAAATAAACCCCAACGGAGCCCCCAAACCAGCCCAAACGTGCCCGCTAACCCGACCCAGCAGCACCCGATCGCACCCGCGCTCCTGCCCCGAACTCGCCCGCGCCCCTGCTCCTCGCGTCGCGGCCACGCTCCCCTGAGCGCGACCGCGCTCCCGGTGTTGTCTTCTTCCCCCTGTTCGACGCCATGGCTGAACCAGAGGCGTTTTGCCTCCCAAACTCAGTTCCAGCAACCATAATTACTTCAAAATCAATATACAAAAGCCCCTTACAAACACTTAAACACTTTACACAATTTCAGCGACACCCATCACGAAATTAAGCTTATAAATTCAAGAACTCTTACCTCAAAACTCAAGAACTCAAAGATGGGGATGGCTAACCCAATTTCCAGCAATTAACCCATGGGTTTGGAAGCTCCCTTGCTGCTGGAAAGCCACGAACACACACATAATACACACACTTTCACACATACTTTTGTTCCCAAATGAGGAAGAGAAAGAAAAGGAACGCACGTATATTGTTTCTTCTTTTAGCGGGTTCCGACCCCAATAACCCGAACCCGATACCGCAATTTCACAATTAATATCCACTTTACCCAATTAATTCCACGAACCCAAATATACAATTAATCCACTAAATTTATGACCCGGAGACACGTAACTCGCAAACCCGACACGTATCAATCCACTACTCGGGATCTCATTGGTCCGACACAATTATAATTATTTAAATATCCACTAAAATAATTCCACATAATAACTCTGAAAACGGGGTGTTACAAATCCTCCCCTCTTAAAAAGATTCCGTCCCCGGAATCTATCGCAAGCCCATTCGCAATTACACATCTCTATGTCAAATCCCCGAAATGTTGACTCACAACTCTCGATATAATTATCAACACTCTTGACAAATTCGCATTTGAACTCTGAATGACACAATCATCACTGATACACATCTTTATTTCAACTCTCGAAGTAAGTCAATTCCCTCAAATCTTTAGCTCAATTTAGGCAATCCACTAATAACTCGGTTAAATCCCCTAATGCACATATCGGCAACTGGTATATCCCCTATTCACAGAATCTTCTCGTGGCGTCATTTCATAAGCCACTCGAATCCACATATTATCTTAATCCACCGATCCTCGCTCTCCCTCATCACATATCCGCATAACTCTATATAGATTATCCACTAACACAACACATAAAGACATCTCCCTCGAATCACTAAACGCAAGCTCATAAACATGGTTAAACTCATAAAGGGATTAAATCCACTCGCAATAGATTAATCCACTATCACAACAAAATTTTCAACTCTTTTCACCATAACAGATAATTGCATCTCGCAAAGCACAATATCACAGATAGGGATAGCACACACAAGAATTTAAATCCACTATCAGAATTGATCAATCCACTAGCACATCACAACAAATTCGCAATAATCACTCATATAACTCACATAGCTCAACAGGATTAATCCACTAACATAGCACAATTCAGAACTCGAAAACCCAGATCACAATAAACCCAAATCTAGCACATTGACTCCACATATACTCCCCAAACATAACGACCCCATTCAGCCCATACACACAATCCCGCCCCTCTGTCACTGAATCCCACAATCACAAACACATTCGCAATAATTATTCATATAATTTGATCCACTAACATGACACAATGCCCAATTCCAGAACTCTGATAACCCATCTTACCACAATATATCTCACTCTCACACACATACCCAGATATAACAATCTCATATAACCCATACACAACCCTTCCACACCTCTATCACAGAGCCGCATAATCACAGACAAAACGAAGCAGTCACACACAACGGAACACATACACTTATCACAGACATAACCCAATGACCCGCCCCACAATCGACACATACTCAAAGCAAGCTCAGAAAGACATACCCGAAACCATATCAGCATCATCTCGAGCTGCCTCTGTAGTCGCCTGAAATACCCGACCCCGCGCTCGAGAGTCATGACGACCGGATGACGACGGCTCAGCTCTAGCCCCACTGGAACTCGTACCCTGTATCGCTGATCCCAACTCTGGACAGTCTCGCACCCTGTGCCCCGGCCTCCCACAACGGAAACACAATGGCTCTGGAACAGTACACGTGGCGGCAGCATGCCCACGCTGACCGCATCGATAACACCTGGGCACACACGGCCCACTATGGCGTCGGTGGCATCTCGGGCACTCCCGATCTCCAACCGAACTGTCTCCCCTATCGCCCCCATCTCGAGGCCTCTGCCCTACGCTGCTCTGACTCTGCCCTGTATATCTCGAACTCTGCCTCTGACTCTGACTATCTGATCGCTGGCTCCGCCCTGGTCCACTCGACCTCCGCTCCCTATCCCTGTCTCTATCTCTATCCCGATCTCGCCTGTCTCTTGAACTCTGTCCCGAACGCCGCTCTCTGGAATCGTCTCTGGAATACCTCCGGTCTCTCGAAGATCGCTCGGGACTCCTTGCACGCCTGCGCTGAAAGGATGGCTCCTCCCTCTGCTTGGCTATCTCCCGCTCCCTTATGCGGGCCATCTCTAACGCTCTAGCGAAGGTAGGCGTCTCATGCATCCCGACGAACTCTCTGATGTCAGCTTGCAGTCCATCAACGAATGCATCAACCTTTCGCTGCTCGGTGGCGATGTGATGGGTAGCAAACTGCGAATACTCGTTAAACTGGTCCACATATTGCTGCACTGTCATCTCACCCTGCTGCAAATGCAGGAATCGCCGCTCCATCTCCCGCCTCTCGTCTCTAGGAATATACTGCAGCTCGAACACGGCTCTAAACTGATCCCACGTCATCGCAAAAGCTGCAGAAGATGTCATAGCCGACTCAATAGATTTCCACCACTGCAATGCCCCTCCTCTTAACAAATAAGCCGCATATCCCACCATATCTCTCGGCTCCACATGCGCAACTCGAAAGGCAGCCTCTACCTCGCGTTCCCATGCCATAGCCATCCCTGGCTCACCCCCACCTCTAAACTCTGGCGGATTCCCAGTCATGAAATCCTTAAACGAACCCCCTCGCCGCGATATATATGAAGAAGCACCCGTACCCGTATCCTGACCACCCTCAGCACGTGGTCCCATACCCTGATCTTGTTCCCGCTCCTGCTCTCTCTGTTGCCTGTAAAACTCTGTCAGCACCCCCAGAAGCTCTGACTTACGAACGAACTCGTCCCCAGTCGGCTTACCCGCGCCGGATCCCTCGCCCTGATCTGCCATAACTATCTGCACAAAACGAAACAATTGAGAACCATATATAGACCACCCAGCGTTATACACTAAGCCAGGTTAGTTAACTCCACTAATATCAATCGCAATGGATCCCCCATGGATCGAAACAAGGTTTAAGTTAAGCATCCACTAATGATACTCAGACTTCAAACCACAAGCTCTGATACCATGCTGTAACACCCTCCCTTAACCCGGAAATGCCACGTCAATTCAATACACAGGTGGCATATCGCAATAGCTCTATTATGCACACGTCACAGGATAAACTAGAATCATTGATAATTTAAAACTTTTACATAAACACTGTTAACATATAATCCACTAATCACATAAGCTGAACTGTACAGATCGCTACACGAAACTAGCACAAAGCCTTCCAGAGAATCCCTGCTCCCAGATCTACAAGCACAGCTACTGAACCCTTCACCGAAACCCTGAACACGGAAGACTCGAATACGTAAGCTCGAAAGCTCGTGAGTACTCGAGGGTTAGACTCTGCACAGAATACACGTAACACACATACACATAGCACATACACTCAACGGTAGCTCAATCTCTGTCCCTGGCAATCAACATCTCAATATAGGTATGAACACATACATGAGATTCACAGCCCTGCACACAGAATCACTGAGGGGGAAACCCTTCCCCAGCTAACGACCGTGCGCACCGGTGGTTAGCTCACACCCTGTAGCACGGGCGCGAACCGGCTACAGGCCCTGCCGTGTATACACGCCCCAAGGACTGTTAGGGACAGTCAACCCGCGCGATAACCCATCGCGAATCACCGTCCGTATGGAACTCATCACGGACCCCCGGACTGGATCTCATCTCATGCACATATATCACATATGTAAGAATAGAATCATACCTGTGGCTCACATCCCTGCCTCGTACACAGCATAGCACAATATACACAAATAACACGACACAACTCAGAAAATGGAGCGCTCGTTTGGAAAAGACTCGGGTACTCACCTGGTCGATCCACTAATCCCGGAATCTCTGACTCGGCTCGGCTCGCTGACTCGTCCCTGAAATCGCACGGATCCCAACCGTTAGCACAAACTCATTTCAAAAGATACACATAACAATTTATAACTCAACTCATAACCGACCCGAAGCCCCGAAACAATCCCAACCGAAAGCCTCGAAAACCCGATCAAAATGTTGACCACGATCTCAACCGAACCCCAAAATCCCGATGAAAACCCGACCCAAAAACAATATCAACAATATCCCGGAAACCCAACGAAATACGACTCAACATCTCAAACGGAACCCGACCCGAATAATTCCCAAATAAACCCCAACGGAGCCCCCAAACCAGCCCAAACGTGCCCGCTAACCCGACCCAGCAGCACCCGATCGCACCCGCGCTCCTGCCCCGAACTCGCCCGCGCCCCTGCTCCTCGCGTCGCGGCCACGCTCCCCTGAGCGCGACCGCGCTCCCGGTGTTGTCTTCTTCCCCCTGTTCGACGCCATGGCTGAACCAGAGGCGTTTTGCCTCCCAAACTCAGTTCCAGCAACCATAATTACTTCAAAATCAATATACAAAAGCCCCTTACAAACACTTAAACACTTTACACAATTTCAGCGACACCCATCACGAAATTAAGCTTATAAATTCAAGAACTCTTACCTCAAAACTCAAGAACTCAAAGATGGGGATGGCTAACCCAATTTCCAGCAATTAACCCATGGGTTTGGAAGCTCCCTTGCTGCTGGAAAGCCACGAACACACACATAATACACACACTTTCACACATACTTTTGTTCCCAAATGAGGAAGAGAAAGAAAAGGAACGCACGTATATTGTTTCTTCTTTTAGCGGGTTCCGACCCCAATAACCCGAACCCGATACCGCAATTTCACAATTAATATCCACTTTACCCAATTAATTCCACGAACCCAAATATACAATTAATCCACTAAATTTATGACCCGGAGACACGTAACTCGCAAACCCGACACGTATCAATCCACTACTCGGGATCTCATTGGTCCGACACAATTATAATTATTTAAATATCCACTAAAATAATTCCACATAATAACTCTAAAAACGGGGTGTTACAATAATACTCTTTTTCTCTCTCCTACTTTTCCATCACCTATCCTATTTTTTAATTTTATAATCACTCATCTTATTTTTCTAAAAACAAAAACTTTATCATCTAAACAAGTTTTCACTTTTCATAGAAACCCTTGTTTTTTTCTAAAAACTATAACTTGAAAACTGAAATTGAAAAATGACTAGTTTTCGTTAACTAAACGCAACCTTAACTTTTCTTATTTTTTTTTATTATAGTGCGTAAACATTTTTTTTAATTGTTTAAGTCCCTAAACTATGTTTATCTTATTCAAAAGTATATATATTTGACCAGCTACTAGACTTGTCGGTGAAATACAACTGATAAAACAAAAAATTTAAAGACTTAATTACTATAATATGAAAATATGATGGTTTTTTTCAATATTAATTAAGTGAAAAAAACTAAGATAACTTATTTGGTAACGAGTCAAACGGGTCAAACATACACTTTTGAAATAAGACAAAAATAATTTTGAACTTAAACGAAAAAAAAGTTTAGAAATTTAATCATGAAAATAAAAAAACTTGAGGGGTTTTTTTTTAAATATTAACCCTTAATAAGTTATTCAAATTCAATATTTTTAAAAGAAAAATCGAGGTACTTAAAACACAAAATTGAAAATATGTTTAAGATTAGGATTATAACAATTAAAATTTTTAAATCAGAAGATATATGTAACAGAAAAAGTTTGATCTGCATATTAATTGTTTAATAAACTAAAATTAGATAGTATATTAATATTTTGTCTTTTAAATTTAGTATTAAATATATATATAATAAAATGCAAACCAAATCCCCATTATGTCAAAAATATGGTTACAATAACGTAGAAATGATCCAAACATTAACTATTTATTTAATGAAATTATGATTAATTAATTAATTAAGAGAATATTTGGCTATTTGCCATATTTAATATTGGTGTTTTCGTAAAGGGACCTACTTTTTGGACCCATTAATTGTCTCGATGGACCATCTACTATTTCCTTTTTAAATATAATTATGGGTTTATTATGTAAAAAACCAACATGTTTTCACGTTTTTTGCGTTTTCGTCCCTCCATGTTATTTTTTTCCATAAAAAACCTCAAGTTATTCTTTTCTTATCGGTTTAGTGAAATTTTGGACATTAAACTCCGGTTATAATTTGTGGACCGGGTTTTAAAAACTTGAAAAACCGGGTTCTAATGTCCAAATTTCACTAAACCAATAAGTAAAGAATAATTTGAGGTTTTTTATGAGGAAAAATAACATGGATGGACGAAAACGCAAAAAACGTGAAAACATGTTGGTTTTTTTCATAATAAACCCTATAATCATTACATAATGATTATATGTTTTTTTAATAATGTATATTTTTTTAAACATAATTATTACACAATAATTATATAAAATATTTTTATTTATTTTATATAATTATTAGGTAATGATGTATATTTTATATTTTATTTAGGAAAAATAACATCAAATAGCTCTGATTTTTCGACATTGTACACATTTATGTAGCGAACTTTTTTTGTGTGGATTTCTATACATTAAGATCAATGTTTCTGTGGGCTTCTTTATAAGCGAGTAACCGATTTCTATACATTTCTTCCCACTCACTTGATAAGCGAGTAACCGATTTCGGGATGCAATTAATTCAATATATGAGACATAATTTTGAATAATAAAATATTAACCGATCAATCGCAATTGCATTTGTACATGACAACCATTTTGTGAAGGTTGATTTAGAGGAGAGGCATCAGATGACGGAAGTTTCTAGGTTTTCTAATATTCCATAAACACCAAAATAAACCAAAATTTTATTCCGAATATTTACGGATAGATAATATTCGATTACTTATTCACAATTATATATGAGTCTCAATCATGTTTTATATTTTTTTTTACAAAAAACTATAAATCATTTTGATTTTTAGTAGGGGTGTTCAAACAAAACCGGAAAACCGAGCCGAAGTGCTTAAACCGATTGATCCGAAACCTAAAAAAACCGAAACCAAAACATCACGGGGCGGTTTAGGTTTTCATTTTTAGAAAACCGTGGATAACCGAACCGAACTGATTATATATATATACAAGTTAATAACTTCTATTTATAAGTTTTCATTTTCTATAGTTTATTTGTTTTTAAGCATATAACGGATAACCGTGGACCGAACCGCGGGTAACCGGCTTCGAACGGGTAACCGAAAACACGGTTCACATGTTAACTACTAACCGAACCGAACCATAAACACCCCTATTTTTTTGTACAAAATAATTGCAACTCATTTATTTTTATGTTTTTTACAACGAAAAAACTATGAATTATTCCAATTTATAGTTTTGTTGAATAGAAAATATTGTAATACATAAAAACGATACATAACCACTTGTACGAAACTATAAACTAGAATAATTCATAGTTTTTTCGTTGTTAAAAACACAAAAATTAATGAGTTGCAATTATTTTGTACGAAATATCAAAATGATTTATGATTTTTTGTTAAAAAAAATCTAAAACATGATTGGGTCGAAGTTTTTCATTCGGGAAATAAAAATTGTATGGTTTGTAATCAATTTCGTTTGGAATGACTAAAAAACAGATCAATTTGTAATTTTTTTTATTCCAAATGAAAAGTACTACGAATGAAAAAGTATTGTAACCTATTCATTTTTTAGTTTTTCAATGAAATGGAAAAACCATAACTCATTGTGTTATATAGTTTTATAAATGAAAAATATTGAGACTCATTTTGATTTTTTGATTTTTAAATAAAAAACTATGACCCATTTAGATTGGAAAAAACTAAAAAATAGAACGATTTGTATTATTTTATTCGGAAAAACTAAGAAAATGATGGTTCGTAGTTTTTTTGTTGGAAAAAGTGAAAATTGAAACGATTCACAGTATTTTTTCATTCATATCATATATAATTATGAATAAATAATCGAATATTATCTATCCGTAAATATTCGGAATAAAAATTTGGTTTATTTTGGTGTTTATGGAATATTAGAAAACTTAATAAAATAAAAAATTATGTTTTTAGTTTGATATGTTACTATTATTGATAAAAATCTGAAAAAATGTTACTATTTTTGATAACTGAAAAGTTGGTGACCTGTATTGCTATTATTGATAGAAAAATAAAAAGTTGTTACTAATATTGATAAAAATAAATAATGTTACTATTAATGATATAAATGTCAAAACTTGTTATTATTTTTGGTCATTTGCCAAAAAAATAATAAATAAAATAGAAAGTATGCATCATTACCTAATAATTATATAAAACAATAAAATCATTTTATATAATTATTGTGTAATAATTATGGTTAAAAAGTGTACATTATTGTGTAATGGTTATTATAAAAATGGAAATAGGGGGTCCATTGAGATATTAAAGAGTCCATTTAAACTCACCCTTTCGTAAAAATGTAATCAAATTAAGTTGATGGAATGATGTCCTTATCATGATAAAACAAATCGCCATAAATTTCCCGAATGAGAGATTCGATAATTTTTCAAGAAAAAGAATCATAACCGAAATATGAAATCTATCTATATACTATAATAAATGAGAACAATCATTGACACATGTCATTCTCTTAATACACAACTTTTTCATTTTCCCGCTTTTTTTTTAAAATAAAAACTAACATTAATTGAGTAACATACATATCATCTAATTGATTTAATACATACTTTATTATTGAAACTTATTATTTTTGTTTCCTAAACTAATTGAAACTACAATTAATACTCAATAAAAGTTTTCAAAATTAATAAGCTAAAATAAAAAACTTTAAAAAAATAATAAAATAATAAAAGTCATGTTTAAATGTCTAAAAATAAATAATATTTAAAAAATCAGTTAAATAAAACAATTAATTTTAAAATAAATATTTTTAAAGGATCAATAAGATAATTAACTTCAAATTTTAAATGTCTGAAAGAATAAATAATTATATGAAATAATAATTAAATATCTTAGTATACAATAAAATTGAAAAACTTTTTGTTATCGAATCTTTATATATTAATTATGAAATTTTGACAAATTAAAAAAATAATCATTCAAATTTCAAAAGTAAATCTCGCAAAATTTATATTTTAAAATAACTTAATTTCGAATAATCTTAATTAATTATTTATTTATTAAGTTGACGGTGGAATTGTTGTATCAAGTTTTAATCAGTTAGACAATAAATATTTATTATTAATTAAAACATCTTCAATAGGAAAACCTGTATATGGTTTAATTTAAGCTCGCTAACAAATTTATATAATTTAAATTAATATACTTCATAAAAATTAAAAATAGAATGTAATTACCATTTGAAATTTATTTTGTTCATTTTTATGAGATTATTGATGATAACACAATAACAAACAAAACAGAATGAATGTTCAACATTTTTTACTTAATAACAAGAATATAATAATTAAATTGTATCGCATATATAGGAGTCATAAAATACTATATTCAAATCAATAATTCAAATATTTTGAATCATATTTTAACCGTCTTCTTTTGACTTAAACATGACTTAGATTCATCATTTTTTTACCATTGACTCAATTATTTTGTCTGTATGTCATTTTTTTATTGTATATTAATTTTAAAAACAATTTAAGGTTTTGAAGGGATCCCATCTCTTTATAAATATTTAATTTACAATAAACTTTTTATATCAATCCATGTAATACATGGGTATTAACCTAGTATAGAATACTAAAGTGAAAGACCACCAATTACCGATTTAATCAATGTTAAGCCTATCATCAAAGGATAATGATTTAACTATGTTTTCATTAAGACACCTTATTTTAAATGTATTCTAGAGGCCGTCTATCGATTCTTCTAGAAATAAGATAAAACTTTTTGTCAAAAAAAAAAAAAAAATTAAGGTCTAAAACTATGGTTCATCTTGTAAAAGTAAAGTTCCAACGTTGATTGGGTGTTGCTATTCCATTAATGACCCAAATGGCAATGCATGAGATGTCATCATCAAATACTTTGTTTGATCGGCCGCACAGGATTTCCAAATTCGTAAGGTCTCATAGTCATAAAAAAAGGTTGGAGTCTAGCTTTAAAAATTTTCAACATTTAACAGGTATGTAAAATTGAAAACATTCCATGTGATTTTCTATATGAGACAAAAAAAACCCATATAATCTCTATTATATATCCACTTAAAATTTATTATATTTGTTACACGCCACAAAAAAATCCATATAATTTTTAATAACTTTTAACCAGTGGCGGATTCAGTATACAAAGTGGGGTGTCACTTGACACCGATAAATTTTCAAAATACTGAGGTACGTATGCATGAAAAACTCAAGTGACACCTAAGATTTTTTTTTAGTGACACCTACAAAGGCAACGATTGTAAAATTCTAAGACTTCAATAGATGAAACTCGAAGGCAACAATTGTAAAACTTAAAGACTTACGATACTTGTTGGTTTTAAGTTTTAATGGTACTGTAGTATATATTCTTTTTTAAGTAGAAAATCTTGTTTTTTGTTAGTTTTGTATTGGCAATCCGTTTCGGTGACCCGATCCATCTTAAAAATATTTCAAAAATCTAAGTATTAAACTTACTTTAAAAAAAGTGACACCGATAACAAAAAAATCTGGATCCGCCCCTGCTTTTAACATAGTCATATTACATAACTTTTTTCTCATATTGATAGTTAATCATTATAAAGCTTTTTACCTGAATTTTGAAGTCTTATCTCTCATGGAATACGTATAAACACATGTGCTTTGTTATCCACTACATTCGATTTATTTATTGAAATTCAGTGTAAACATATCATCAACCAATTTACTATTTTTTTTTTTTTTCATATTTAAGGGTTTATTATGTAATTATATGTACAAGGTCTTCGAACAATGATGGACCTATGAGTAGGAAGGGTAATATGGGTAACCTGTCACCTCCGCAGTAACCTCATTTTGCAGAGTAATTTTTTAAAAAATTTATGTGTACAACTTGTGATTTTTTTAGCATGCAACAAGTGCTCTTCAATATTGACGATTAATTAAAATAATTTGATGAAAAAACTATATCACATCAAATCAAACAAATAAATTTATAGTTTTACTTTTTTTTAAACATATAGAAAATAACTGATAACTAACACAAATTAAATATATAAATTCAAACCCTAATCTTTTATAAACCAAATACACATTAATTCAATATATACAAGAAACACAATCCTTTGACCTCATTTCTTACAAAACCCAATACCAAATACCCGCCCAAAGTAAAAATCTAAGACTTCAAATCCAAATCTTTGACGATTGATTACTGGACAGAAAAAAATAGTGAGCGGGAGCAAAGACCAATAGCTGAAATCTCCTGATGAGGCCCGACTGCTGGAGCCACCATCTTTGTTGGCCACTTGCAACTGATTCAACTTCTAAACAGTAAAGAGGTAGCTTTAAGTTTTTCATTATTCAATCAAATGAAGCTTTATTTAATAGAATCTAGGGTTTAGTGATGAAATTTTTATTTGATTACTTATGAACTATTAAATCATTGAATGTTCATAAACTATACATGTTAGTTAAATTTTCAGTTGTTTAAATAATTGGTTGAAAAGTAACTGTGATTGTAGTTGTTTAATTGAATTGGAACGTTTTGAAATTCTTATTCTTTAAATAAATTGTAGATTTCATAACAACTATCAGTAGTGATATTTTAAATTGAAATTATTAGAAAATGTTAGTATTATTAATAATCTTAAAAATTAGAGAAAACAAAACTAATGAATTTAAGAACGTTACACAACCATAATATCATTCTTTGAAAAAACAACTATGATAGGTTAATTGTTAAGTTATTTAATTTTCTTAATTTACCAGTTTATCAACTCAGGTTTTACATAAATATATTTAATCGACTATTATATTTAGGATAATTTATATTTTAATGATTTATATTACATTGATGATATTTTGTAATTAGAGTTTTTATTTTAATATTTTAAATATAGTTGAATTGTATTTGACTTTTATCTTTAAAAAGAATAGTTGCATTTATATTTTCTATTGAAGCGTGAAACGTAATGTTCTTAATTTTTAAGCATATAGGTCGTAATAATTTAGGATTATATACTGTTAATTATTATTATTATTATTATTATTATTATTATTATTATTATTATTATTATTATTATTATATGTTGTCCCTGAGATGACCAAAACTATGCAACTAACAAACTCAAAATTCAGGTCCGTTATTGCCTTCATAAATGACACGTGGCTACTTAAGGTTTATTTGTATACAAATGGATCCCTTAGTCATAGAAATCAAAGGAGTTCATAACATTTATCTACGTATATGGTTAGACGTCGAACGTTCATGTAAATACATGTTTGTACGAAAAATATAAGTATTACGTATTTAGCACATTTATTTGAATAGTTGATTGATTACATTCTGGGCATGGTTGCACAAATATAGGTATGCTACAACATTATACACAATAACGCTGAATGTTTTTGTTATTATTTGTTTTATTAGTTTATATAATAAAATCATTTTTAACACGATTGATCCAACGTTTTATAATTTTAACTTTTGGAATTTATGCAATGACTTCATCTTTTTACCATATTTTATGCAACGATTCTATTTTTGACATACAATGATGCTTGTATTTATTACTAAAATATGCAATGAATTTTCCTTTTTTTTATATCAATTTAAGTAATTAAATTAGGTTTAACATGATTTCTGTGGTGACCTTTAAACTTGTTATCAATAAATGGTTGAGTAAATAAATAAGTTAAACGTTGAATGTTTTTTTTATAATAAAGTAGTTTTTATAATAAAGTATTTACGAAAAACGAACATAATTAAATATATTTTAAACACTTTACCTTGAATAATATAAACGGTGATCTAACACGTACATCTTCTTTTGTACGTAAGGTCTCATAGTCATAAAAAAAGTTGGAGTCTAGCTTTAAAAATTTTCAACATTTAACGGGTATGTAAAATTGAAAACATTCCATGTGATTTTCTATATGAGACAAAAAAACCCATATAATCTCTATTATATATCCACTTAAAATTTATTATATTTGTTACACGCCACAAAAAAATCCGTATAATTTTTAATAACTTTTAACATAGTCATATTACATAACTTTTTTCTCATTGATAGTTAATCATTATAAAGCTTTTTACCTGAATTTTGAAGTCTTATCTCTCATGGAATACGTATAAACACATGTGCTTTGTTATCCACTACATTCGATTTACTTATTGAAATTCAGTGTAAACATATTATCAACCAATTTACTATTTTTTTTTTTTCATATTTAAGGGTTTATTATGTAATTATATGCACAAGATCTTCGAACAATGATGGACCTATGAGTAGGAAGGGTAATATGGGTAACCTGTCACCTCCGCAGTAATCTCATTTTGCAGAGTAATTTTTTATGTGTACAACTTGTGATTTTTTTAGCATGCATTAAATGCTCTTCAATATTGACGATTAATTAAAATAATTTGATGAAAAAACTTGTAACACCCTACTTTTATAACTAATGCCACATGGGACTTATAGTCCACGTCATCCAATCATAGACAATATCATCAAGGGTTAAACAGCTAATTACTACTAATATCAACATCAAGCATAAAGTAACACGAGACGGAAGCCAACCCCCGTCAGTAACATCAGTCAACCACAGCATAATCGAAGGTTACTGGCTAATAAGCCAAACCACAAAATAGCAAGACTACTTACGAAAGTAGTCACTAACTACTGTCCACGTGGCGGGTCTCGGCTATTGCCCGCTGTATCCCTAGCCTCAGTCCTCGTACCTGAGATCCACAGTTAAAACAACAGTCAGCGGAAGGCTGGTGGTTACTATAAACAATTTTAAAACAGTTTATAAAATAGTTAGCACAATATAACGATTAAGAATCAACGTGCGGCCGGCCTCAACGGCCCGACGCCTCATCGGGAGCGACCCGGAATAGCCTGCATAGCCCACTCCACAAAGTAATGGGTTGTCAGGACCTCTGGGTTGGGAATGACCCAACACGTCTCTCTACTCTGCATACCACGACAATACGCGTAATCCACGTGCTCTGCTTTGTGCTAACAAGTTTCAACGTATAAAAGGATCCACACTGGACCCGGATAATAAACAACAAAGTAAGTAACTCACCTGAAGCACGACTACAGGCTCGCTATCAAAGGCAGTCTCTACAAGTCCCAGGCATAGCTACGAAATCCTGGCAACAATAAATACAACTACACTGTAACGACTAGCTACTGAACTCATAACGACTATACTACTAGACTCATTGGCTCAACATAATCAACAAGTCAAGACACACGAGCGCGGCCAGAAGCGCGCCCGTGACCGCGGTCGCGGGCTCCTTGTCGCGGCCAGCCATCGCGGGCGCGATGACCCCCGCGCTGCCCCTCTTGTCGCGGCCGGGCTCATCCGAGCACGCCCGTGCTCGTCCGACCCGCGACTAACACCTCGGTCGCGTTTTACTACCAGCGACTACCTTTAGTTGCCTCATCCTGATCGCGGGCGCGACCAGGGGGGGCGCAGCCGCGATGCGGCGACGAACGGAGCAGCTTATGCTCTGTTTCTGCTTCAGCCATGGAGCTCTTATTTCCAATCTCGACTCCACACATATTAGGGGCTATAAACCAGTCTCATGCTCAATTAGGGCAACTAACTACTCATTATAACAATTCAACTTATTTTTAAAGCAATCACTAACCTTGATTCTTCTTTTCTTTCTTGAATTTGAGCTCCAAGATGAAGGTAGAATCGATTCCTTTGCTTGGCTACCTTTGATCCCTCCTTGGCTCCCTCTCTTATCTCTTAGCTGAATACACACACATATACACTCTTATGAACTGATGAAATGGATAAAGGAAGCCATCACTCAACATATATATACGTTTCCGGTCCCGAACTCAATTAAAACGGGTACGATACTCATTAATCACTAGGTAAACACCCGTTACCCAATTAAACCTTCGATTAATAGCTTGGGTTAAGAATATTAATTAACTCATTAAAACAACCCCAAACCCACGATTGCTACTAAACCGGTTATTATCTCAACCGATTAAAATTACACGTAATAGCAATCTACTTTACCAACTCACGTGCAATTAATCAATTAAAATCCACCAACTCATTAAGACGTCTCTTAAAGCCAATAAATAAATTACACGTACCTGCTGCTAGATTCCGGATGTTACAAATCCTCCCCTCTAGAATTGATCCCGTCCTCGGGATCTCAACTCAGGTGAATAGCTGCGGGTAACGCTGTCGCATGCCTGCCTCGGGCTCCCAGGTAGCACTGGAACCCTCATGGTACCGCCATTGCGCTAACACTGGCGGGATCTCCTTTTTCCGCAACTTCTTCACCTTACGGTCCAGAATAGTCTCGGGATGCTCAACGTATCTCAGCTGCTCGTCGATCTCGATCTCTGACATGGGAATCGTCTTCTCATGAGGGGCCAGACATCGCCGCAGGTTACTAACATGGAAAGTAGGGTGTACCCCACGCAACTCTGGAGGTAACTCCAATCGATATGCCTGCGTGCCCACTCGCTCAACTATACAAAACGGCCCAATGAATCTCGGACTGAGCTTACCTCGTTTCCGGAATTGAATCACACCCTTCCACGGGGATACCTTCAGTAGCACCCACTCGCCCACATCAAACTCTAACTCCTTGGTCCTCTTATCAGCATAGCATTTCTGTCGACTCTGAGCTACCTGTAGTCTCTCTCTGACCACTGCTATCTTCTCACTAGTCTGCTGAATCATCTCAGGACCTGTAATCTCTTTCTCTCCCACCTCGGTCCAACACACAGGGGTGCGACACTTACGACCATATAACGCTTCAAACGGAGGCATCTTAATGCTGGAGTGGTAGCTGTTATTATAAGCAAATTCAACTAACGGCAAATGCGAATCCCAACTACCACCGAAATCCACCACACAAGCCCGTAACATATCCTCCGTTGTCTGGATCGTACGCTCAGACTGGCCGTCGGACTAGGGATGGTAAGCAGTACTCATCTGAACTCGAGTACCTAAAGCCCGCTGTAGACTCTGCCAGAAGGTAGACGTGAATCGAGCATCCCTATCAGAAACTATCGAGGCTGGAACTCCATGACGGGAGATAATCTCATACAAATAAACTCGAGCAAGCTGCTCCAATGTATAGGTCTCCCGGATTGGCAGAAAATGCACTGTCTTCGTAAGCCGATCTACTATCACCCATATCGCATCATAACCACGTGGAGTCCGCGGTAACTTCGTAACGAAGTCCATCGTGATATGTTCCCAACTCCAATGAGGAATCTCTAACGGTTGTAAACGGCCATGAGGCTTCTGGTGCTCGGCCTTCACCTGCAGGCAAGTCAGACAACGCTCAACGAATTCAGCTATATCCCGTTTCATACCGGGTCACCAATATACCACACGGAGATCCTGATACATCTTCGTACTACCAGGATGAATAGCAAGGCAAGACTTATGGGAATCCTCCAAGATCAACTGTCGTGCATCACCGGCCCTAGGAACCCACACTTGACCCAGTCTCACATATAGCCCTCGAGAGTCGGTCTCAAACTCTTGTAGCTGGCCTAGAATATGCTCTCTCCGGTGGTTCCCTATACGCATCCCGATGGCCTGTGCCTCTCGAAGCCTCTCGATCAGGGTAGACATCATTCGACCCTGTAATTACGGGCCCGACTAGAAGATCCGCGCTCCTTCCGGCTGAGCGCGTCTGCTACTACATTCGCCTTACACGGGTGATACTGAATGTCGCAATCATAATCTTTGATTAACTCTAGTCCCCTTCTCTGCCGCATATTCAGATCGCGCTGGCTGAATAGATACTGGAGGCTCTTGTGGTCGGTAAATAAGGTGAAAGGAACTCCATACAGATAATGGCGCCAAATCTTCAGCGCAAACACAATAGCCGTCAATTCTAGATCGTGGGTCGAATAGCTCTTCTCGTAGTCCTTCAACTGACGAGAGGCATAAGCAATCACTCGGCCCCTCTGCATCAATATGCATCCTAACCCTGTCCCCGAAGCATCAATGTACACAACAAAATCACTGGTGCCTTCAGGCAGGGCTAATACCGGAGCCTGACACAACCGACGCTTCAGCTCCTCAAACACGAATTCCTGGTACTCAGTCCACTCAAACGGAACTGACTGGCGAGTTAAACGAGTCAACGGTAGTGCGATCAGCACAAAGTCCTGAATGAACCGGCGATAATATCCTGCTAACCCCAGGAGACTGCGAATCACGGCTACGCTCCGGGGCCTCTCCCAGCTCATAACGGCCTCTATCTTAGCTGGGTCTACAGAAACGCCCTCGCCGCTAACGACATGGCCTAGGAACTGGACTTCTCGAAGCCAGAACTCACACTTCGAGAACTTCGCATACAACTTCTCTCGCCGCAACACACTCAGAATCTCGCGTAGGTGCGCCGCATGCTCCTCTACTGATCGGGAATATATCAGGATGTCATCTATGAACACTATGACAAACTGATCAAGATACGGACGACAGACCCTATTCATCAGGTCCATAAAGGCTGCTGGGGCATTTGTTAGCCCGAATGGCATAACCAGGAACTCATAATGGCCATATCGGGTCCTGAATGTTGTCTTCGCTGTATCCTGCTCATAAACCTTCAGCTGATGATATCCCGAACGCAAGTCGATCTTCAAAAACACACTGGCTCCCTGCAACTGATCGAACAAATCATCTATCTGCGGAAGAGGATAACGGTTCTTCACCGTCACTTTATTAAGCTCGCGATAGTCTATACACATTCTCATCGACCCATCTTTCTTCTTCACAAAGAGAATTGGAGCACCCCACGGCGAAGTACTCGGTCGGATGAAACCACGGTCCAACAATTCCTGCAAGTGACTCATCAGCTCCCTCATCTCGGTAGGAGCCAAACGATAGGGTGCGCGTGCAATGGGAGTAGCACCTGGTACCAACTCAATACGAAACTCTACCTGTCTGTCCGGCGGCAAACCAGGTAGCTCCTCGGGGAACACATCGGGGAACTCAGAAACGGCATCGACAGCCTCTATACTCTGCTTCTCCTTCTTCGCATCAACTACATATGCTAGGAAGGAGGAACAACCCTTGGCTAAACAACGACTAGCCTGAATCGCAGAAATGAGGCCAACACTGCCCCTACTGCGCTCTCCGTACACAGTAATAACACGATCCTCAGAAACCGGTAGCTGAATGATCTTCTTGGAACAAGCAGTGTCAGCATGCTGAGAAGCTAACCAATCCATACCTACTATGGCATCAAAACTACCGATCCCTATAGGCAACAAATCGATCCTAAATGTATAACCGTCTATCTCTAAGGTACACTGGGCATAAACATGCCTAACTACAGAAGCACTGCCATCAGCAAGCTCTATGACTAATGGCTCTGACAACTCAACAGGCGAAGCAGTAAAATATGTAGTAAAGGCAAACGAAACGAAAGAACGGTTTGCCCCGGAATCAAACAAAACTCGGGCACTATGCCCATTTCAAATGAACGTACCCGAAACCACGTCAGCTGTATCTCGAGCCTCCTCCGCTGTCAACTGAAAAACTAGGCCTTTGGCTGGCGGAACAGTATCTCTATGCGCCGAAGAATCAACAGAACTCTGACCCTGGGCCGGTGGTCTCGAATCTCCCTGCCGCAGAGCTGTGCAATCTCTAGACTGATGACCAGGCCGCCTGCAATTAAAGCAGAGCGCGTCTCTCGAAGTACATCCTGACTGGGTGTGGCCGGGCTGGCCACAACGGAAGCAACGCACATGACAGGGATCACACTCCCTGGTGTGCCTCTGACGGCACCTCCTACATAACCGCTCTCTATTAACCGATCCTGAACTCGATGCTCCACCCCGCTGCTCTGACCCACCAAAACGACTACCCCTATCATCGGGCCTACGATCAGACCTCTGAGAAGATCTATCTCTGTGCCTATCTCCCCCTTCAGACTCTGTACGTCGGCGGTCATCCCCTCTGGGCTGGAACTGACTGGTACGACTATCTCTGTCCCGATCTCTGTCTCTACCTCTGTCAAAACCACCTCCCTGTCCAGCCGACTGAGTAACTCGCGGCTGCTCTACCACTGGATCTCGACGAGACAACTCGCTCTCTCGCCTACGGGCCAACTCAACTGCCCTGGCATAGGTCGGAATGTAGCCGGTGTCAATAAACTCTCGGATCTCCTTACGCAATCCCATCAGAAACCGGTTAATCTTCCGTGACTCCGTGCTGATCTGAATAGGTGCAAACAAACTCAAGTCGATAAAAATCTTCTCATACTCATCAACGGATCGTTGTCCCTGAAATAATGTTAGAAAGTCAATCTACAGCTGAGCTCTGCGGTCCTCGGGACAATACTGCTCCTCAAAGCGAGCTCTGAACTGGCCCCATGTCATCTCATATGCAGGTCCGTCTCCCATCATATCTCTGACCGTACGCCACCACTGCTGCGCGCTAGTCCGTAACTGGGCACTAGCAAAAGTCGTCATCTGATTGGGGTGGCACCCTGTGATGCGAAAGGCCATCTCCATGTCCTGCAGCCAGTACATGGCCTTAACGGCCCCGGGCTCACCATGATACTCTGGCGGGTGTGCATCAAGGAATTCCTTATACTTACATCCCTTGCCTGCCCCTCGCGACGGTCCAGCTCCTGAATCTCTACCCCCGCCTGTACTCTGGGTCTGGGACTGGATACCCTCAGCACGGCCCTTCTCGTAGGCCTCCTGCAGTCGCCGGGCAAACTCCTCGTCAGACACTCATCCCCTGGTGGGACCCTCAGGTCTATGCTCATCTGCTACAGGGTCTCTGCATAATACAAACAACATTACTATAAAGGTAATAATATAACTCTACAATTCTTAGACCTACTCATCAGAGATCAAGCCCAAGGATCTAGACACTAGTTTAAGCCTAAGCATCACTAATGATTCTTAAACCTTAAACTAATGCTCTGATACCAAGCTGTAACATCCTACTTTTATAACTAATGCCACAACGGACTTATAGTCCACGTCATCCAATCATAGACAATATCATCAAGGGTTAAACAGCTAATTACTACTAATATCAACATCAAGCATAAAGTAACACGAGACGAGAACCAACCCCCGTCAGTAACGTCAGTCAACCACAACATAATCGAAGGTTACAGTCGTCCAAAAGTTACTGGCTAATAAGCCAAACCACAAAATAGCAAGACTACTTACGAAAGTAGTCACTAACTACTTTCCACGTGGCGGGTCTCGGCTACTGCCCGCTGTATCCCTAGCCTCAGTCCTCGTACCTGAGATCCACAGTTAAAACAACAGTCAGCGGAAGGCTGGTGAGTTACTATAAACAATGTTAAAACAGTTTATAAAATAGTTAGCACAATATAACGATTAAGAATCAACGTGCGGCCGACCTCAACTGCCCGATGCCTCATCGGGAGCGACCCGGAATAGCCTGCATAGCCCACTCCACAAAGTAGTGGGTTGTCAGGACCTCTGGGTTGGGAATGACCCAACAGGCCTCTCTACTCTGCATACCACGACAATACGTGTAATCCACGTGCTCTGCTTTGTGCTAACAAGTGTCAACGTATAAAAGGATCCACACTGGACCCGGATAATAAACAACAAAGTAAGTAACTCACCTGAAGCACGACTATAGCCTCGCTATCAACGGCAGTCTCTACAAGTCCCAGGCTTAGCTACGAAATCCTGGCAACAATAAATACAACTACACTGTAACGACTAGCTACTGAACTCATAACGACTATACTACTAGACTCATTGGCTTAACATAATCAACAAGTCAAGACACACGAGCGCGGCCAGGAGCACGACCGTGACCGCGGTCGCGGGCTCCTTGTCGCGGCCAGCCATCGCGGGCGCGATGACCCCCGCGCTGCCCCTCTTGTCGCGGCCGGGCTCATCCGAGCACGCCCGTGCTCGTCCGACCCGCGACTAACATCTCGATCGCGTT
This sequence comes from Centrapalus pauciflorus, assembly GCA_020465985.1. Lineage (NCBI taxonomy): Eukaryota > Viridiplantae > Streptophyta > Magnoliopsida > Asterales > Asteraceae > Centrapalus > Centrapalus pauciflorus. The sequence goes on along the minus strand of JAANYP010005326.1, from coordinate 26,946 downwards.
TTACTACCAGCGACCACCTTTAGCCGCCTCATCCTGATCGCGGGCGCGACTAGGGGGGGCGCGGCCGCGATGCGGCGCGAACAGAGCAGCTTATGCTCTCTTTCTGCTTCAGCCATGGACCTCTTATTTCCAATCTCGACTCCACACATATTAGGGGCTATAAACCAGTCCCATGCTCAACTAGGGCAACTAACTACTGATTATAGCAATTCAACTTATTTTTAAAGCAAACACTAACCTTGATTCTTCTTTTCTTTCTTGAATTTGAGCTCCAAGATGAAGGTAGAATCGATTCCTTTGCTTGGCTACCTTTGATCCCTCCTTGGCTCCCTCTCTTGTCTCTTAGCTGAATACACACACATATACACTCTTATGAACTGATGAAATGGATAAAGGAAGCCATCACTCAACATATATATACGTTTCCGGTCCCGAACTCAATTAAAACGGGTACGATACTCGTTAATCACTAGGTAAACACCTGTTACCCAATTAAACCTCCGATTAATAGCTTGGGTTAAGAATATTAATTAACTCATTAAAACAACCCCAAACCCACGATTGCTACTAAACCAGTTATTATCTCAACCGATTAAAATTACACGTAATAGCAATCTACTTTACCAACTCACGTGCAATTAATCAATTAAAATCCACCAACTCATTAAGACGTCTCTTAAAGCCAATAAATAAACGTACCTGCTGCTAGATTCCGGATGTTACAAAACTATATCACATCAAATCAAACAAATAAATTTATAGTTTTACTTTTTTTTAAACATATAGAAAATAACTGATGACTAACACAAATTAAATATATAAATTCAAACCCTAATCTTTTATAAACCAAATACACATTAATTCAATATATACAAGAAACACAATCCTTTGACCTCATTTCTTACAAAACCCAATACCAAATACCCGCCCAAAGTAAAAATCTAAGACTTCACATCCAAATCTTTGACGATTGATTATTGGACAGAAAAAAATAGTGAGCGAGAGCAAAGACCAATCGCTGACATCTCCTGATGAGGCCCGACTGTAGGCATGGCAAAAAAAACCCAACCCCGACGGGGAACCCGTAACTCGACCCCGATTTGACCGGGGAATCCCCGATTTAAAATAATGGGGATGGGGCGGGGATGGGAGACATTTTAATCCCCGACCCCGAACCCGACCCCGGTTATAAATTATGTTTTAATATAAATTTTTATATATATTTAACTTTACAATGTAAATTATTCATTACATTTTATATAATATATTAAATATCATTGTATATGACTTTTCTATAGTTTAAAATACTATTGTTATTTTCCATTTCATTGGTTTTATAAATGTTTTGCATCCATTTCTTTGTTTTAGTTTTATACAAATTATATGTTATATATGTAAATACCTCAAATATGTTTGAATTAATTTTTTTTAATGTTTATTTACATATATTTTTATACTAAATTACTATTTATAGTTTAAATTTAAATAATCTTTAGGAGCTTGAAAAACCCGATTCCCCGACGGGGATCCCCGATCCCCGATTGGGACGGGGATGAGAATAGAAACTCATTCCCAGCCGGGGATGGGGGAGAGGATTATGAAGCGGGGATGGGGACGGGAACTGAGATCCCCGCCCCGCCCCATTGCCATCCCTACCCGACTGCCGGAGCCACCATCTTTGTTGGCCACTTGCAACTAATTCAACTTCTAAACAGTAAAGAGGTAGCTTTAAGTTTTTCATTATTCAATCACATGAAGCTTTATTTGATAGAATCTAGGGTTTAGTGATGAAATTTTTATTTGATTACTTATGAACTATTAAATCATTGAATGTTCATAAACTATACATGTTAGGCTTTAATTTGGCAAGTCTCTTCCGGATCGAGTGAAAGTGGAAATGCAACAAGTCTTCCGGCTTTGGAGTCTTCGTCGAGCAGTGAATCATTGGCTACGTTTAGAGTCGAAATAGCAGCTGAGAACGAAGCTGAGATTTATGCTCGCATACGAAGTCTCCAGAGCCGTGATTACTACAACCTTCCTCCCCAGAATAATCCTGGGGAGTATGAGGGGCTTGTTCGCGATCACTTGGATCAAGCTCTCAATGTTCCCCATTATAGGAACATCCTGGATATGGAATATTTTGAACTCACAGTCTTAGAAAGAAAGGGTCTATTGCAAGATAGGCTCTTCAATCTTATGCTTGGTGAGCAAAATCTTTATCGTATCATGGAACTTTCTCCATATACGAATATCCGGAGGGTGTTAAATTTTCAGTTGTTTAAATAATTGGTTGAAAAGTAACTCTGATTGTAGTTGTTTAATTGAATTGGAACGTTTTAAAATTCTTATTCTTTAAATAAATTGTAGGTTTCATAACAACTACCAGTAGTGATATTTCAAACTGAAATTATTAGAAAATGTTAGTATTATTAATAATCTTAAAAATTAGAGAAAACAAAACTAATGAATCTAAGAACGTTACCCAACCATAATATCATTCTTTGAAAAAACAACTTTGATAGGTTAATTGCACTACAAGAAAAGTGTCATTTAGTGACACATGCTTTTAGTGACACAAAAATAAATGTCACTATATCTTACTTTTAGTTACACTTATAAAAAGAGTAGGTATATAATAATCTTTTACCTACACTTTTTCTTTTTTAGTGACACAAAAATTTTGTCACAAAATACTTGAGGCCTATACTCACATACTTTTTTAGTCACTAAAAATCTATACCCACTCCACTTTTACCCATTATTTTTTTGTCAAAAAAGTGTCACTAAAGGTATCAAAATCTTTTACCTACACAATAATAAGAGTGGGTAAAAGTGGAGTGAGTATAGATATTTAGTGACTAAAAAAGTATGTGGGTATAAGCCTCAAGTATTTTGTGACAAAATTTTTGTGTCACTAGAAAAGAAAAAGTGTGGGTAAAAGATTGTTTTATACCTACTCTTATTATAAGTGTCATTAAAAGTAAGATATAATGACACTTATTTTTGTGTCACTAAAAGAATGTGTCACTAAATGACACTTTTCTTGTAGTGTTGTTAAGTTATTTAACTTTCTTAATTTACCAGTTTATCAACTCACGTTTTACATATAATATATTTAATCAACTATTATATTTAGGATAATTTATATTTTAATGATTTATATTACATTGATGATATTTTGTAATTAGAGTTTTTATTTTAATATTTTAAATATAGTTGAATTGTATAGTTGCATTTATATTTTCCATTGAAGCGTGAAACGTAATGTTCTTAATTTTTAAGCATATAGGTCGTAATAATTTAGGATTATATATTGTTAATTATTATTATTATTATTATTATTATTATTATTATTATATGTTGTCCCTGAGATGACTAAAATTATGCAACTAACAAACTCAAAATTCAGGTCCGTTATTGCCTTCATAAATGACACGTGGCTACTTGAGGTTTATTTATATACAAATGGATCCCTTAGTCATAGAAATCAAAGGAGTTCATAACATTTATCTACGTATATGGTTAGACGTCGAACGTTCATGTAAATACATGTTTGTACGAAAAATATAAGTATTACGTATTTAGCACATTTATTTGAATAGTTGATTGATTACATTTTGGGCATGGTTGCACAAATATAAGTATGCTACAACGTTATACACAACAACGTTGAATGCTTTTGTTGTTCTTTGTTTTATTAGTTTATATAACATAATCATTTTTGACATGATTGATCCAACGTTTAATAATTTTAACTTTTGAAATTTATGCAATGACTCTTCCACTTTTTACCATTTTATGCAACGATTCTAGTTTTAACATAGAACGATGCTTGTACTTATTACTAAAATATGCAATGAATTTTCCTTTTTTTTTTTTTATCAATTTATGTAACTAATTAGGTTTAACATGATTTATGTGGTGACGTTTAAACTTGTTATCAATAAATGGTTGAGTAAACAAATAAGTTAAATGTTAAATGGTTTTTATAATAAAGTATTTACGAAAAAAGAACATAATTAAATATATTTTAAACACTTTACCTTGAATGACATTATCGGTGATCTAACATATCTTCTTTTGTACATAAGAGATATGTCTTAAATGTAGTTTTCGAAAATTGGCTCGCTGTAGCCTTGTTTATTTTTTGTAATAAACTCTTTTAGAACACTTATATCTTCACATGGAAATATATTCTAAACTAACTGCAAACATAAAAAGGATTTCAGACTTTCAATCACTTAAAAAACAAAGATTTTGATGTGACAAGAGTGAAATTCCACTTCAACGATACACATCATTCTTCTTCTTTAGATTTTCTCTTAAATAATATTTTTCAAGACTTGATGATCAAAGAGGAGTTCAACACTTGTTGTTTCAAACTATTTCAATAGTTAATAAAGTATTTAGAAGATCTGATATAAATTGAATGGTATTTATTTTAAAAGAATTGTAATCATTTTTAAAATTCTACCTAGTTTTCAAATATTTTGATTATGATATCTTTTTTCTAGAGGTGTGTTCGGATTGGTTTACTTTGGTTAGTAGTAAAATGTAAACCATGTTCTCGGTTTCAATTACCCGATCTTATGTTACCTGTGATTCGGTTTATGATTACCCATTATATACTTTAAAGCAAATCAAATTTTAGAATACGTCTCTTTTAAAAACGAATACTTTCTAAATACAAATTTATAGTAGTTTATTTGGTTCTTAATTTCAAAAGATACACTAAACGTATTTAACAAAACAATTAAATTAAAAAATTCATTTGAAAATCTAATATTTAATATTTGAGAATGACTAAACAAAATTATAAGTAGAATCTATTAACTTGCATGTATATAATTTGTTCGGTTCGGTTACCCACAGTTTTCTAAAAATGAAACATAAATTGCCCCTAAGATGTCGGTTTCAGATCAAACAGTTCAGTTTGGTTTTCTAGTTTTATTTAGACACCCCTACTGTTATCACATGTTGATGCTAATGTTAACCCTCATGTTTGATATTTGAACAAAATTTAACGAGTTTCTAACTATATTTTAAAATACACATTTGAATGATCCTTCAATATTTTCCATGTCATACGTTGTGTATGAAATTCATAAATTCTCAGGGTGTGTTTGACAGAGCTTATCAGTGTCTGATCATATGTGAACTTTTTATTCGGTAAGCGGGTTTAATTATAAGTGCATTTGATAGCCATAGATGGTTAGAGGTAAAATGTTTAATCACGTCTTATTCTGATAAAGGTTAAAATACAACTTTATCACACAAAAATGTGTTCCTCTGCCCAAAAACCTTAAACACAACCAACCCCCTCCCCCTGATGACAGTCACCACCCCCTGACGCTGACCACCTTCACTTCGGCGACGAAACACTCTGACAACACATGTTTTTTTCAATTTTTGTGTTGATATAATCTTTTTTAGCCTAAAACTGTTGGTATGTATATTGGTAAAAGAATCATATAATTTATAAAATAAACAGACTTGTTGAATTATATTATCAGACCTCAATATTTTATCAGGACCATATCTCATCAATAAAAAATAGAATCAAACATCAAACAGTTTATTTCTTATACAACCAAACAGATGCATAGTTTATTATAATTATACAATTTTTATCAAGATATATACAAACCGAAAAAACATCTAGAATGAGGCCTTTATCCATAAAATTGACCAACAAAGTCATATGTACACCATCCAATATTTGAGCAATGACATGCATATTTCAATTCATGATATGACCAACATTAATTACAAGTTTAATAGAAAATATATAAAAAACTTAATAATTGATAAATATATAACGTGTAATTTTCTATACTTCTACAACAAATATGAGTACAACCACACATTTCATTTGCAAAAAATATCAACTAACTTTCAAACTTCGACTTTTCATATGGTCCGCAAATTCGAAGTCGGTACGTTTTTGATTTGCAGTTTTTCGATTTGGTATTTGCTCGTCTTGCTTTTGACTTTTTGATTATTTCATGCATACCATCAACAAATGTCTCTATTTTTTCGTTAAAATTTTCTTTTTCGGTTCTAGAAAAACTTTCAAATTTTTCGGTTTTAGAATGTTAAAATTTTCTTTTTTTGGTATTCTTATTTTGGTTTATGAATTAATAAATACAGATTTGATCGTATATTCATATGAACAAAAATTTTATTAACTTTTGGAAGGTATCTTATAGATTTCTTTTGCCTCATCATTTTCATCTTTAATTTCTTCCCTTCATGTCTCGTCTTTGATTTCTTTTGCTTCGTTATTTTCATCTTTGATTTTTTCATTAAGGTCGTATGGGGCGCTTTTACTTCATCGTCTTTCCCACTTTTGTATTTTCTGCTTCGTCATTTGTGTTTTCAAGCCCTAAACAATGTTGTTTCGTCTTGGGTTTCCTAAATCTGGTCGAATTCACCGTGACGAATAAGGTTTTTTCATCGTAAAATGAGAATGGAGATTTTTTAAGGGGTTGTAATAAAGGTTATTGGAGAGTAAAGAATAAAATAAAGCTAAGGTAGAAGAAAATAAAATATTACCTCAAATAGTCAAAGTTAGGAAACATACTATTCATTAAGAGGCGTTTGGTTCGCACTATGTTGGTTTAAAGAATAAATATGTCAAATGAATGAAATTTTGGAAGGAAAAATGGCTGAATATTTCACTTGTTTGGTTGACAGAAATGAAAGGCAATTCAGATTCAATTCTTACACTGTTTCATTTTTCTAAAAGCTACTACTTATGTAAAAATATATTTCAAACACTAAAGGAAAATGGATACGTTTAAAAATAATTCGTCTTGATCACATTTATATTTACTAATATTAATACATTGTAAAAGTCAACAGTTATAAATGTATAAATACTTGAACCTGTTAAATTTTTAGTTAAATCTTTCATGCTTAAAAATGTGAAATTAAAACAATTTGTTCCCTCTTTTAATTGTAAACTTTTAACCAATCTTTCATATTTTAAAAGTGAAGATATTAAAATATTTTGTTACGATACGTTTATTCGCTAATTTTTTTTTTTAGCATAGATTCCCTAAAAGTAGTTATACATAGGGGTGTTATTTGGACAGTTTAAACGGGTTTCGAGTTATTCGGTTCGGGTATGAGGGCATATGTTAACTACTCGAACCCGAACCAAATAAAAGAACAGATTAATCGGTTTTGGGTTAAATGGGATTCGGGTTATTCGGTTTGGGTTAAGTGGGTTAATCGGTTTTTAGTATAAAAATAGAATCCTCTATAAAATGGTTTAAATGAGTTAAATGGGTTGGTAAAACGGGTTAAAAAATTTAAACTTAAGTATTTAAATACTGATAATCTATATATGGAGAAACCGTGGAATAGTCGAAAAAAGACGTGTTTTTTTTTGTAAAAACTAAAAACATAAATCTTTACTAAAGTAGACGCAAGATACCAAGATGAGATGATATATTATTATTATTATTATTTTAATTATTAATATATTGGTTATTCGTGTAACCCGAATTTTTTGCTTCCCACCCGATACCCGAACCAAAAACCGAATAACCCGACTCATTAAACCCGAATAAGGTTCGGTTCCGATTAGTTATTCAGGTTCGTTTTGCACACCCCTAGTTAAACATGGGTTATAAATGCATGTAGCGTCGAGCGAGTAGTCGAGTCCTCCAAGTGCACTAGAGAGTAGAGAGCAATTTAACGCACCTAAAATCCATCCCATGTGGCTTTCTTTCAAGCATTCCCTTTTCTGATATTTCTACATGCTTTTAACTGTACATATCTATCTATATATACATTATAATAAATAAGAACAATTCTTGTCACATGTCATCTTCCTACTACACTATTTTTTCTTATTTTCCCACTCTTTTTCCAAAAACAAAAATGGATATTAATTTAAGTAACAAACATATCATTTAATTGATGTAATTTAAAATTTATGATTGAAACTTATTATTTTTGTTTCCTAAACTAATTGAAACAATAACTAATACTTATTAAAAGCTTTCAAATTTTACAAGCTAAAAGAAAGTTTTAAAAGTCAATAAAATAATAAACTTCAAGTCAAATGTCACAAAGAATAAATAATTTTAAAAAAATTAATAAAATAAATAATTTTAAAAGATCAATAAAATAAAAAAGTTCAAATTTAAATGTTCGAAAGAAAAAATAATTTTATGAAATAATAATTAAATACCTTAGTGTACAATAAATTTAAAAAACTTTTTGTTATCAAATCTTTATATGTTAAGTATGAAATGTTGACACATTGAAATAATTATTCAAACTTTATATGTATTTTCTGTAATAAAATTTTTTATTAATATTTATTAAAATTTAAAACTAAATGTTGCAAAATTTATATTTTAAAATAACTTAATTTCGAATAATATTAATTAATTATTTATTTTTTAAGTTTACGCTAGAATTGTTATATCAAGTTTTAATCACTTAGGAATAAATATTTATTATTAATTAAAACATCTTCAATAAGAAAACTTATATATGATTTGATTTAAGTTCTCTAACAAATTTATACAATTTAAATTAATATCCGTCATAAAAATAAAAAATAAAAAATAATTATTTTGCTGATATCTATGAGATTGGTGATAACACAATAACAAATAAAACAGAATAAATATTCAACATTTTTTAATCAATAATAAAAGGATAATAATTGAATTGAATCACATACTATATTTATATCAATAATTTAAATACATTAATCATATCTTAACCGTCTTTTTTTAACTTAAAACATTTACTTAAAGTCATCATTTTTTACCATCAACTCAATGATTTTGCTTGTATGTCATCTTTTTATTGATTTTTATTGTATCTTAATTTAAAAAAAAAAAGGTTATTAAGGGATCCATCTCTTTATAAATATTTAATTCAAAAATAATTTTGTATATCAAACCATGTAATACATGGGTACTAATCTAGTTCTAAAATAAATGTGAACAATTGACAATTTTTGTAGTGAATATACCAATACTTTCATTTATTTCATGCTTACAATAGTATGAACTTACTACGTATATATAAAAAAGATGAGTAAATGGATCACCCGTAAGCATCATATATAAACTATAGTATAGTGACACAAAAAAATGTAAAATTAGGCCGCGTTTGGTTCGAGGAATATTTATTCCTGAAATGGAATCTGTCAAGGAATGGAATTCTGTAAGGATTGAAATCTGTCGGAATAGAAATGGAGGCTGGTGAAGATGAAGTCTAGGGTTTGGTTTTAAAACTGTTAAAATCTTTGGAATGGAATTTAAATTTCATGGCATTAATTTAAGGAAAATAGATTCCTTCAAAAGTGGTATATTTTTTTTTCAAGAAATTAATCTTCATTCCAATCATTTTTACTGCTAAACAACACATCACAATGATATTTTTCATTCTAATTCCATCAAATTCCATATGATTTTGTGAACCATTCTATGACACTATTTTATCCATATATCACATGGGATGTGTTTAGGAAAATAATTACTTTTTTTAAAAAAAAAATACATATAAACTTGAAATATTATAGTAAACTTATGAAATGATAATAAAATACTAGTTTTAAACCAGAATACATTGAATATTGAGACAATTTAAATTATGGAATTGAACTTACCCTTCTTTCAAGTCTTTGTAAAAGATTGGCAGGTTTTATGGCTAGCTTGTAATCTTTTTTCATTTATACGACATATAGTTTTTCTAAAAAAAATTGAAAGAGATGATATGATGATAAATAAACTTACTATCAGATTAGAACAAAAGGTTAGGAACACAATACATTTTCTTCGTACATAACAATCCTAGTTAAATTGAATATTTTATTTCTTACTATAAGGAGGATAAAATGTAAATTTGATAAAAATGATATTAAAGGCAAAATTATCCATTTATATGAAATTGAAGAAGATCTGTTGTATACAAATCATCTCTCGAACACTAGTATAAGGAACACTAACTACATAGACAGAGCAAATACATAGATACATATGGTTGCAGTTATGGTTCATTTTTGTTACCGTGACAACGGTATGAAACTGTCACGTGGCATAAACTGTTTTTAATTATCAAGCATATAGATAGATATTATTTTATTATTATGCATCTAATCCAAAATATAGTATTTAAAAGTATTCGTCGATCATATCAATTAAATTCTCAAAAAGCTTATAATTTTGTATCTGAGGATTAAATCATAATGAAAATTTAAATAATGGAAAAAATCATAAAGTTTGGCTGAGACAAGTTTATATAAATCGAAAAGTTATTAGTTTTAAACTATGAAACCATAAGAGGTACCTTTTATTAATTACATGCTAAAAATGTAATTACATAATGCACAATTCATTTTTGCTTATCTACTCTTGTTAACGTAATGTTAAAATGTATATTTGGGGTGTGCAAATTAATTGTATGAAGTTGGGCTTTGGTTCTATCGGGCTCATTGTTAGTTTGTTTAGTTTCTGTTGCATCTGTCGGGTTGCTTTGACCCGTGAGAATGGGTTTGACCCGTGACTATATAAGGAGGTTTAGAGGGCTATTGAAGGTAGAGAGTTTCAATCGTCTCTTTGGTTCTCCTTCTTTCTGCTTCATTTTGACACATGATTCAAACGCTGTCATTTTCAAATTCTGTCATATTTAAATCCTGGTATATCAGAATCCTGTAATACAAACGCTTTTTAAAAACCACAAGAACAAGTTGAACCCAGGCCAGATACTTGAAGGAGAGAAAGTTTGTAGTAGAAAAAATCTACATGCCAAGCCATTTGTGTCATTTAAAAGAAGTCACTAATTGTTATTAATAGAGTTATGGGGGGTTTGGTTCGCTGGAATCTGATAGAATATGGCGGAAAAGGAATGGATTTTCTATTCAGATGGGTTGTTTGGTAAACCAAAGGAATGGAATGACCATTCCACATTTTTAAAAAAACTTCCCTTTTGAAGGAATAACCATTCTATAGCAAAATGGAAGGAATTTAAATTCCATTTCTTCAAAGCAATCATTTTAACAACAGATCTTCTTATTCTCAACAAACTATAGTATTTGGATTCAAACAGATTCCATTCCTTCTAAAATTTCATTCCTTTGACAGATTCCATTCCATTCCGTCAGATTCCAGCGAACCAAACGCCTCCTTAGTTTTCTCTGATACTTTTTAATAATAATTGAAACTCATTTGAATTGAGACACATACGATCTTCAATTTGTATTTAATAAGTATTATGTGTTTAGTTTAACAATAAAAAACATCTAAATAATAAGCTTAAAAAACACTAGCCAAATACTTTTACTGTCCAATTTTCATTTCTAGAATTCACATTATTTTGGTTTCAGTCCAGTCCAGCCCAGCCCAATCAAATTTTGGACCAAATGGTCTCACCCTATTTACAACTTACAATGATGTTTGAAGATCAAATAAATGAACACAAAGACAATATATAAATCAGGAATGTATGAAAGAGGATATAGCATAAACCCTCCCTGTGATGTTTTGATTTCCGATTATGCGGTTTAAGCGGTTCGGTTCGGTTTAGTTACTTGGTTTTTCGGTTTTGTTTGAACACCCTACTTTTAAAGGACATTAAACTAGTTGGGTGTGACTTTTGAAAGATTGAGCATATTATTATTGCATATAAAACCTAAAAGAAAATAACAATTATTTCAATCCATGTTTTTTTTTTTTTTTGGGTTAAGATCTTAAGCCCATTTTTTTTTCTTTTGTTATCTATGCGCTCTCAAGAAAGTTAGGCCCAACTTTCTTCACGTGCTTTGCACCTGCTTTTTAAAGCTTCCGATCCGCGGCTTCGCTATCAACCAATGAAATCGCTCACTTATCCTCCACGCGGATCACCATCGTACGGCACTCAGTATCTCTCGTTTCCACTAATCGAACGGCTGCAAATACACCTTACACAAAACACACAATCTATTCTCAGCTATATATATATACACAAACCGTGTCATCATCAAATCATTACAACTACAAAAGAAAGAGTAAAAATCCATATCTGAGAGAGAAAAATGTCTGGGAGAGGCAAAGGAGGAAAGGGTTTGGGTAAGGGAGGAGCTAAGCGTCATCGGAAAGTTCTCCGGGATAACATCCAGGGTATCACCAAACCGGCGATCCGGCGTTTGGCAAGACGTGGCGGTGTTAAACGTATCAGCGGCCTTATCTATGAAGAGACTCGCGGTGTTCTTAAGATCTTTCTAGAAAATGTTATTCGTGATGCAGTGACGTACACTGAGCATGCTCGCCGGAAAACCGTCACCGCCATGGATGTCGTCTATGCTTTGAAGCGCCAGGGACGTACCCTATACGGTTTCGGTGGTTAGGATTTTATCTGTTTAGGTATTACATGTGTTTTGTGCGAAGAATTAGATCTGTATGGTTTAGCTTTAATCATGATATGTTGATGTTTTTTGAATGTATGATATTCAGTGCAATCGATGCTCCATTGCAATTTTAGAATCTATTATTAACCTGGATCAATGTTCAAATTTGCAATCTTCTCCTGTGTTTATTTTAAAATTCAAAATTAGCTGTTGCAGATCTAATGGATGATTTGCTTTTTATGCGGTTTTAATGGATGATTTTTCCCAAATTCAAATGGTAGATAACCATTTCTTGCTTCTCTGAATTGAAATTGTAGCTTCTGGTTGGTAGTTTGTGCAGAGGTGAAGTTTATATGAATTAGAAAGTATTTGAAAAATGAAATCAACATTTCTTAAAGAATGAAGCTAAACAAGCTGCATAACACTTAAGAAATTAAGAAAACATAACATTTACTAATCGTAGGAACGATCTTTGATAGGTTTTATTTTGCTTCTGCACCATTGGTTATGTATTTGATTTAAAACTTCTACAATGCCATGTGATGCTATCACCTTAAGCAAGTGTTGCAAGTGCTTCTGCACCTTAAGCAGGTGTTTTTCATCTCCAGTAATCCATCAGAGAGATTACTGAAGATGTCTTTGTATCTCCTCAAAGATGGTTACTGTTAGATTAAGCATTTAATTTCATAATCCTGATTATTGAAAATCTGGCAACTTTCATACGATATTTTAAAGTTTTTAGTTCCATGAAATTTGCAAACAGAAACTCAATATTTCGATGTATCATAAGAGTGTGTTTGCTTTTTTTTTAAAAAAAATTTAAACTTTTGAAATCTAAAATTACCTATGATGACATCAATCTCGGGTCTTAATTTGATTTTAGAATACTCTCTTCCTATATAAATTGATAGAGAAATTGATATTGTCTTGATAAATAGCCAAGGGGGCGTTTGGATTTAAAATCCCAAGATTTTCTTAAATCCATTCCTTATTTGTTATTTAAAAACCCATCATCCCCTTAGGATTTAAAATCACAGGGAACTTGTGTTTTTCAGATTAGCAAAATTTTTTGACAAAATGCTGACAAATGCAAATGTTGCGTAATGCAAATCTTTTGACTAAATGCAAATCCCAGAGAAAAAATCTGCGAACCGAACGTCCCCTGAGAGCCCATAACAGGTCCAATGAGAATTTGTTAGGCTGTAGGGTTCTATCAATTGGTTCCAAATTGAAATTAGATTTTAGAAACCCATTTGATTTTAGGTGTTGAAACATAAGATGAGAAGATTCGAAATCTCTCCTATCAGGTGTGATATCATGAAGGAGAAAATACTCGATGACTTACCAAAGTCCTTAGAGAAAGATGAAGAGGGATCATAACTTCATCAGCTGTAGCCAATTTGATGAGGAATATCTTTTCTCCTGCACCAAATCAATTGAGAAAATGATGTGTTATTAAAAATCATCAAGAGAGGTCAAAACCCAAATCAAGAGACATCAAACCCAAATCTTAGAAGCCATTGCAAACAATCTGCATGAAACAATTACCAATGTTTGAGGTAACTGTTCCTCATGAATGGATGACAAGGGGAGAACCATATATCCAGCACTTCAATACCTTTGGGATTCAACTCCAAAGCAAATTGGTGGTTCGATTTAAGGGAACGGAATTTCGTAATGCTTAAGAATTAATGGGGTTCTTCTACTCGGGGAACATGGTCGATGAATGCAGCGACGACTTTGAATCTCTCTCAACCCTAATTCTAGATCAAACTAGAGAACACATGGTTGTATGTTCTTACGAGGGTTGTAGAACGACACAAGGAATAGGGCAACGAACTGGTGTTTATTTTACTAAACACGTAGTTTATAATAAAATGAGATTAATCCAAACTAAAATTAATAAACAATAGACAATGTGTAACCTATCGTATAATAGAATGTTGGAATTAGTGTCCAAGTCACAATTATTTGTAAACATATTGTTATCGGCCTGGATCCTTTTTGGGTACATACAATGAATTGTAAAGAGAAGATGATTAACTTAAATATATAATGTTAATTAGTTTGTTAATTTATTATGTTTAATAAATTAATTAGAAACTAAATAATTGATTATATTTGATTAATGGGTTAGTTTGTTAATTTATTAATAGTTAATAAATTAACCGGAATCTAATAGAATTAATTGAGGAAGTACAGGGGCTAAACTGCAATTAGTTGATAGTCAACAGGGCACCCCCTAAACCCTAATAGGCCGACCACCAATCCATCCCACATGGATTTGGGATCAAAAATTTGTAGGTTTCTAAAACCTATAAATAGGCAGCCACTGCCTGCTTCATTCCTCGCTCATTCGTATCTAAGTTCTCTAACGACCACAAGGGATACCAGTTTTTGGGACTCTGAGATCTGAGCTTAGAATAGTTATAATTATCTTTTCTTTTGTTCATTGGGTGTGAATAACTAGAGGCGATCTTGCTTTAGACGCTTGTTGCTCGATTCAGAGACTGTTCGTGAAATCGTTCTTCGTGGAGAAAATTACGAATTTTCTCAAGGTTAGTTTTTCTTATTCATCTCTTTGTTTTAATAATTAGTTGCTTAGCTTGTTTGGTTAGATCATTAAGGTTTTATATTCTTGCATAGTTAGGTTATTTAATTTTCCGCAAAGTTTTAATTTAACCTAGCAAGGGTATAGGAAACCCAACAGTGGTATCAGAGCGGTTAACCTAACGAGCTTTGCACTAATTTTGAGATGATAATCTTGTTCTTAAATTTCAAAATTTGTTTTGATTAATTTTCGGAATTTTGATTTATTTTTAATGGTGTTTTTAATTTTAAATTAAATTGTTTAAACTTAAAATTAATTTTTAAATATTAAATAAATCCGAAAAATTAATTAAAAATTAATTTTTCGAAATTTTTGGAGTAAAATTCGTTTTTTGATAATTATATTTTTAACATAGTTTTAATATATTAAATTAATTGTCTAAATTTTGAAAATTGTTTTTCATATTTATCTTCAAATTTTCGGATTTTTAAAAGGTTTTAAATGGATAAATCTGAAATATCAAAAAAATTATTATTTTATTAATTTATGATTTATTAATTTAATTAAGGGTTTGATTTTTGGGGTTTTAGATAAACATGCCTTAGAGATAAACTTGATTTTCTAGGTTTATCCTAAATCCTATTTATCTAGAAATTACCTTAATTTAAATTAAGTGCTTATCCTAAAGGTTTTAGAATATCATAATTTATTAGGATAAACTTGTATTATCCTAGGTTTAAATTTTGAGGATTTATATGGTTATATATATAGCTTTCAGATTTAATATATATATTTAATAATTAAATGTTTCTTATTTTATTTAAATATTGAAACCGAAATATATTAATTTAAACCCTAATATTTTAAATTGTTTAAAATATACCATGAATTTTAAAATGTTTAAAATAGACCCTTTAACTTTAAAAGTTTAAAATTAAACCCCTAAGATTTAAAAGAAATTTATATGTATTATTGATTTTATATATATATATATATATATATATATATATATATATATATATATATATATATATATCATTTAAATCTAACTACATCGTCAGTCAATTGATAAATCGGCTCACCCATAGTGAACAAACTATAAACGAGGTATAAGGCGGGTCGCTCTGCTTCCCTAAATGAGTAGGTTTTTAACAGCTTCGCGCTGACCTACCTCCTCCGCTTCGCTGTGCGTTCAATGGAGCTACCAAGGACTTTTGATAGGATGGTGTCCAGATTAAAAGTATAATCTAAAGTACTAAAACAAAAAATCTCGTTTTAGATATATCAAAAGTGAATTAGTATGCAAATCCATGAAAAATGCACATCTCCTATATGCACTGTTAGTGGAGCGTGTGTATTGACCGGCACACTAATGAGAGACATATTAGGAGGTGATGTAGGACTCGTGATTCCCGGACTGATCCGTGCCGGGTCATACGCAGTTTTGCATGGTTAGATTCACCATCTTGTCCGTGATCCTTGGCAACCCAGTCACGGATAGTAGTTGAGCATAACCGAGATTAACATGCCATTGATAAGATTCAATGAATCTCAAAAGATCTAGGAATTTTATAGAGATTGAAATCGACAAGAGTTTGTCCACCTAAAATAAATTTGTGGCGTGATTACGGCGACCCTTTTCATAAAACGAATCGAAAATATGGATCCTAGCCTTAATTCAAATTGGGTAAATTGTATAAGCAATACTTCATACTAACTAAAACTTTATCTCACAGATGTCTACTTCTACTGGTACTCCCACTCCTGCTCCCAACCATGCATCCAACTTCTCACTCCTTTCCGTTCTGGGTAGGGAAAAACTATACTGTCCAAACTATGTGGACTGGATGAGAAACCTTAGGTTTACGCTGAGGTACGAGAACTAGGAGTATGTTCTCGATGAACAAATTCCCACACTGAATGAGGATCCCACCCAGGAGGAAATGGACGCACACCAGAAACATTACGATGATGCAAACAATGTGTCCTGCATCATGGCGTCATCCATGGTTCCTGAGCTTGCTAAAGCCTTCGAGAATACATGGGCCTTTGAGATGAATCAGCAGCTGCGAGAGATGTTTGAGGCTAAGGCGAGCAAAGAGCGCCTTGATGTGGTAAGATCCCTCATGGCCTGCAAACCAAAACCTGGAACATCTATCTGCACTTTCGTCCTTGAGATGAAGGGATACTTCGACCGGCTGGAGGCTCTCAATATGGTGTTTGACTCTGAGTTCTCCACCAATATCATTCTTTCTGGACTGCCCACCATCTATAATCAGTTCGTACTCTCCTATCAGATGAACATGAATCAGAAGGAGACGTCAATTATGGAACTGCATAATCTGCTCCGAATCGCTGAACAGGGCATCAAGAAAGATGAGACCCCTGTGGCCCCTGTGCTTGCTGTCGGTAAGGCCTCAAAGAAACGGAAGTCATCCTGGAAGGCCCCAAAAGGAAAGTCCAAGAAAGGGTCTCAAGGGAGAACAGAGTCCGGTATTGTGCCTACTAAAGATCCGAAGGAAGCAGTATGCTTTTACTGCAATGGCAAGGGGCACTGGAAGCGAAGCTGCCCATCATATCTGAAGGACCTTAAAGACGGCAAAGTCGAAAAGGCCAGCACCTCAGGTATGTTCATGATCGAACTCCATAACACTTCTATCTCTAATTAATGGGTTCTTGATACAGGATGTGGTACTCACATTTGCTCTGTATTGCAGGGACTAAGGAAAAGTAGAAGCTTGAAGCATGGAGAGCTGAACCTAATCATGGGGAATCGAAAGATCACGCCTGTGAAGAAAGTCGGAAGGTTCCAGCTCGTGCTTAGATCATGAGTAGAGATTAGCTTAAATAATTGCTGTTATTCACCCGATATGAATCGGAACATCATTTCTTTGTTTACCTTGTATAAGGATGGTTACAATTTCAGCTTTGATAATAATAATGGAAGTATTTTGGTTTATTTGAATGACGTTTTTATATTCAAAGCTTGTCCTTATAATGGCATATATGAAACTGTTGAGTGTGATAACAACCTATTATTTAATATTGATTTTAATGAAATTGATAAGTCCAAATTGTGGCACTGTCGCCTTGGGCACATTAACAAGAAACGCATCGCCCAACTCCAAAAGGATGGAGTGTTGGAATCATTCGACCTAAAATCGGATGATGTATGCGAATCCTGTTTACTGGGCAAGATGACAAAATCACCATTCACAGGAACGTGTGAAAGAGGTGAAGGACTATTGGATTTGGTCCACACAGATGTATGTGGGCCATTCCGATGTGCTACAAAAGGGGAAAATCGGTACTGTGTCACCTTTACAGATCACTATAGTAGATTTGGATATGTTTATTTAATTAAACATAAGTCCGACACTTTTGAGACATTCAAAAGATATCAAAGTGAAGTAGAGAATCAACTGGGCAGAAAGATAAAGGTTCTCCACTCCGACAGGGGAGGAGAGTACCTTAGTATCGAATTTCTCGATCATCTTAGAAGCTGTGGAATAGTTTCCCATAACTCCTCCTAGAACACCACAACTCAACGGAGTTGCGGAGAGGAGAAACAGGACCTTGTTAGACATGGTCTGATCTATGATGAGTCGAGCAACACTTCCAGTAAGTTTCTGGGGTTATGCATTGGAAACTGCGACACATATTCTAAATCTAGTACCCACCAAGAAAGCTTCAAAGACACCTTACGAGATGTGAAAGGGAAAGCGTCCTTCCCTTGGTCACATCAAGATATGGGGTTGTGAAGTCTTCGTTGGACGAGAGACCTCTGACAAACTCAGTCAAAGATCTGAAAAGTGTCTATTCGTCGATTACCCACAAGAGTCATTTGGATATCTATTTTACAAACCACGTGAAAACGTAGTGTTTGTATCTTGAAGAGGAGTGTTCCTCGAGAAGGAGATAATATCTAAAGAGGACAGTGGGAGTAAGATCGATCTTGATGAGATTCAAGATACTACCGATGAAGAACCAACTACAAACACTGACCATCAACATGAGGCTGAGATGCCTGTTGAACCCAATGACATATCTTTACCTTTGCGCAGATCCGGTAGAGTTAGCAATCCTTGTAACATCCTCGGGCTTATTTTGATGTATTTTGATTAATTAGGTGGAAAGTTATGTATTTAAGTTGAATTTGGGCGATTATTATGCATATTGGATATTTAGCAAAGTTTGTTGCTATTTTGAGAAAATTGAATTCAGAATCGATTTTGTGGATTATTATGAATTTAAAAGCTAATTATGATAAATTTAAGATTAAATCAGTATTTTATAGAACCGGTTAAGTCGGGTGATGAAATGTGCAGAATGACGAAAGTAGTATATAAAGGGCAATAGGCTTCATTTTCTAGTTTACACTCTCTCTCTACTCTATCTCTCTAGAAGTTTTCTCTCTACATCTCTCTAAAATAAATCACAAACCGACCGTCGGATTTTCGGGAATTATACGTCATCGGAAAGGTATCGAGGAGTACAACAATAATCTGCAAACGGATTTCAGATTTCGTGCGAATTAAGGTAATAATCGACCCTTTTTAAGTTATGGTTTCGGTTTTGGAAGAACAATATCTCGAATCTATCATTTTATGCATATTTAAGCTTGTTTTTGCTTGAAATGTTGTTAGAATATGATAATATATGCATAGTAGAATCGAATCTAGGTATTATACATGATATATGCATGATTTTTGACTTAGAAATGAAGGGTTTAAGTTGAAACGATGAACAGACTCGAATGGGTCAAGAACAGAGTCGAAATATAAGAACAGACTCGAGTTTGGTGCTAGATTCGAAGTTGTACCATCAGATTCTAAAGGGGAGTTCGAATCTGATGTCAGATTCGAAGGGTTCGAATCTGATGATGGGGGGGGGTTCGAATCTATGGCTATGGGTTCGAATCTAATGCCTGGTTTCGAATCTAACCCATTAAATTCGAGTTTAATACCTAAAATTTAGAATACTACTCCCTAGACTTGGGTATTTTGAATGAAACTTATAAACAACATATAGAATGGCATGAATTATTCAAATGGGGTCAATATAGGAATTTGAAATGGGTTTCAAACTTAGTTATGGGTTAAATTTGAATGTAGACCCGAGATGGGGGAAAACGTTGCAAAACTTACGAGACTTGATTTTTATGAATTAAACGGATAATGATATGAGGAATTTGTTGTAATTGATATAACAGGTCCCTTGTGGTGTTGTTTAACCCACAGTGGGGTACTTGGTGGAATCCGGTTGAAAGCCCGAAGAGAAATAATATCGGTTAAAGATAATACGCACCCACTGTGAGTACAGTAGATTTCGCATGTTATATTTGTTTTATGTAAGCTTTGCCTGCTGAGACCTGTTGTTTCATTGATTGTTTGGAATTCTACTAACTTGCGTAGATTTAGATGCACATTCTTACTTGTTGCATGTCCTTTCGGTTGTTGTGCATCTAGTGATGGACCGGTGGGTCGCATCGATTACTCTGATGTTACTGTGCTATATGACCTGGAGCTGATCCCTCCTAGGCCCGGTAGGCAGTATGTCATCCCCGATCGTACGTTTGTCTCAGATGGTATGTTTAAATGCCGAGCTTTGAGCTCGAAGGGGCTGCGGCTCTGGTCCGTACTTTGTGTACGAAGAGGATATCCGATGTTGGTCATCTGTGTTATCCTTGGGCTTCATAAAAATTTATAAAATGCGCAATCTATGTATTCACTAAGCATTCGCTTACGTTTTAGTTGTTGTAATTTTTACAGGAAAAGGAAAGTCTGCGGCCGGACCTTCTAGTTAGGTCATTTGGAAGATTTGGGAGACTCATCACTATTCCATCGGTAATTTATGTTATGAAATGATGTTGTAATATTCAGGATGATTGTAATATTTATATGGGTGTGTAGACCTAGACTTGGTACCTGATAGCACCGTAGGGTGTTTAACACTTGTTGCACTACGTATTTATGTTTTAAATGCTTCCGCACTTTAATTAAGTAATCAGATCATTATGTAATTGATGTATTGGTGATTAATCCTGGGTGTCTTGTTAATGGTGGTTGTTGTGGCAAGGGTGCCACACGAGATGGTATCAGAGCAGTTGTTTGAGATTCAAGAGTCCGTGAGATCTTGATCTCAAACATTAGGTGATGATATGTAGTGATGCTAAGTAATGATCTGAACTAAGATAGGTTATGATCTAGTAATTATAAGAAATTGACTATCATACGGGACAAATGAATGGTGTCTTTAAATTTATGACATGTTGCTAAATAAGTTATATGTTTCATATTTCAGAACATGTCTGGAGGAGGAATGACACCTGAAGAGACGAGAGAAATGATGCTAGCCATGATGGCTGAGCAAAGAGAGATGATTCAAGAGCAGTTTCGGGCTCGAGATGAGGCCGAAACTAAGCGAAGGGAAGATAAAAGGAAGAACAAAGAAAAAGAAAGAGAAGGAATTAATGAGGAACAAGATGACAACACTGGGTCATCTAATAAGCCCAGGGGTTGTCGGTTTAAGGATTTTAAAGGAAATGGGGCTGTGGAGTTTAATGGACTAGGAGATGCTGTTGCCGCGCTGGAATGGATAACAGCAACTGAACGAACATTCCGAATCAGCGACTGTGCTGAGAAGGACATGGTTCGCTATGCTACAGCAATGTTCACGAATGATGCGATCATGTGGTGGAACGCTATGGTGAATGCGTTGACATTGGAGAAGATTTCTGTCATGACCTGGGCTGAGTTTAAGGACTTATTCACTCAGCAGTACTGTCCGATTGATGAGCGTCGGAGATTAGAGGCAAGGTTTATGGCACTGGTACAGGGGACGAAGACGGTGTCCCAATATGCTGTAGAGTTCACGAGGTTAAGTCTGTTCGCACCTCATCAGGTGGACACCGAAGAAAGGAAAGTGACCAGGTTCGAGGCTGGTCTTGACATTGAGATTAGGAGGGTTATGAGCAACGTCCGCTACCCTACATTTGCTGGCTTACTTGAGGCTGCCAGAAATGTAGAGCAGATTTTGATTATGTCGGGCTACTCTGTTGGGTCTGCTGCTGCTTCCACCAATCCGACACAGCCGTCACCGCCGAAGCGCCAAAGGGAGGGAGGATACTCGGGATCTTCCCGGTCTTCACAATACTCGTCACAGCAGTCTTTTCGCCGACCATCTGGTTCTTCTGATCGCGGTCGTGCTCGTGCATACTCTATCAACACCGAACCACAATACTGCAACAAATGTCACCTGGAGCATTTTGGCAAATGCCCTAACGGACGTGCTTGTTTTTGCTGTGGGGAGCTGGGACACTTTCAGAATGACTGCCCAAGGAAGGGTGATGCTTGCTATAAGTGTGGGGTGTGGGGTCACTATAGCAGGAACTGTAGAAAGAATGCTCCAACAGCTGCTGCACCATCATCAACACGATCGTCTGGAGGTTCGAGTGGTGGTTCAGTTAACCGCCGGAGTCAGTCACAGAGGGCACCTGCTCGTGCTTTTCAGATAACTGCAGAGGAGGCAAGGGAAAATCCGGAGGTCGTCACGGGTACGTTCATAGTTAATTCTATGCCTGCACGAGTTTTATTTGATTCGGGTGCCAATAGATCGTTTGTTTCTACTATGTTTGCACAAAGACTTGCCATGCCACTATCTAGATTATCTGCTATTCTTGATATAGAAACTGCTAGCAACACTCTAGTAAAAGTAGATCATGTCTACCGTAACTGCACGTTAGTAATTGAAGATGTAGTCTTCAATTTGGACTTGATACCCATAGAATTCAGTGAGTTTGATGTCATAGTCGGGATGGACTGGTTGATCGAGAATGAAGCCCACATAGTGTGTAAGAGCCGAATGATAAAGATAACTACCCCGGAGGGGCGTGAGATATGTATATATGGGGATAGGAGAAGCGGGGATCTGTGTTTGCTGACTATTGCAAAAGCTCGAAAGCTTGTTGCAAAGGGATGTGATGCCTACTTAGCATATGCTATTGATGCTAAGGCTGAAAAGAGAATGTTGGCCGATGTGCCTGTTGTTTCCCAGTTTCCGGATGTGTTTCCGGAAGACTTGTCTGGCGTGCCGCCTGAGAGACAAGTTGAGTTTAGGATTGATTTGATCCCTGGAGCTGCACCGGTGGCTCGTTCTCCTTATCGTCTTGCCCCAACCGAGATGAAGGAAATGATGACACAGTTGCAAGAACTGTTAGATAAAGGCTTCATTCGGCCGAGTTCATCGCCGTGGGGAGCTTCGGTGCTATTTGTGAAGAAGAAAGATGGCACCATGAGGATGTGCATCGATTACCGGGAGCTGAATAAATTGACAATCAAGAACAAGTATCCGCTGCCGCGGATAGACGACTTATTTGATCAGTTACATGGGGCTAGTGTGTTTTCTAAGATTGATTTAAGGTCGGGGTACCATCAGTTGAAAGTACGAGAAAAGGATGTGCCTAAGACAGCTTTTAGGACACGTTACGGACATTATGAGTTCTTGGTTATGCCTTTCGGGTTAACCAATGCCCCGGCTGTCTTTATGGACTTGATGAATAGGGTTTGTAGACCGATGTTGGATAAATCGGTAATTGTGTTTATCGATGATATACTAGTGTACTCTAAGTCTGAAGCCGAACATGCTGAACATCTGAGAGAACTGTTGGAATTGTTAAGGAAAGAAAGGTTGTACGCCAAGTTCTCAAAGTGCGAGTTTTGGCTACAACAGATACAGTTTCTAGGACATGTTATATCTGGAGCTGGGATTTCGGTTGATCCAGCTAAAGTAGAGGCTATAAGAAATTGGGAACCGCCACAATCAGCTACGGAAATCAGGAGTTTTCTTGGGTTGGCGGGATATTATAGGAGGTTTATAAAGGACTTTTCAAAGATTGCAGTTCCGCTGACGGCATTAACGAAGAAGAATGCGCCTTTTGTTTGGGAGACCGTGCAGCAAGAGGCGTTTGATGTTTTGAAGAAAACTTTGAGTGAAGCGCCGATACTTGCCTTACCTGAAGGCAATGATGACTTTGTGGTGTATACCGATGCTTCGAGGTTAGGATTAGGCGCTGTATTGATGCAGCGTGGGAAGGTTATAGCGTATGCTTCAAGGCAGTTGAAGCAGCATGAGAAGAACTACTCAACTCATGATCTCGAGTTGACTGCAGTAACATTCGCATTAAAGTTATGGAGGCATTATCTCTACGGGACTAAGTGCCAATTATACACGGACCATAAGAGTTTGAAATACATTTTCAGTCAGAAGGAGCTCAATATGAGGCAGAGACGATCAATGGAGCTAATAAAGGATTACGATTGTGAAATCCTTTATCACCCCGGAAAGGCTAACGTAGTAGCCGATGCCTTGAGCCGGAAAGCGTATACTAAGGATTACTGCTACATGATGACGTCTACGATGCTGACCTCCACGATAATTGATGATGTCAAGGTTGCTCAGGAAGAAGCCTTGAAAGACGAGAATGTTGGTGCTGAGGATATAAGGGCACAGATTAAAAATATGGAAACAAGTGAGTCGGGTTTGAAAGGTATATATGGGAGGATCTGGGTGCCGAAGTTTGGTGGGATGCGAAATGTGATCATCGAAGAAGCGCACCAATCGAAGTATTCTGTACATCCCGGGAGCACCAAGATGTACAATGACCTAAAGGCAGATTTTTGGTGGCCGGGACTGAAAAAGGACATAGGGCAGTATGTTGAACGTTGTAGGACTTGCCGGTTGGTGAAGGCCGAGCATCAACAACCGTACGGCAGTATGCAGCCGCTTCCTATTCCGGAGTGGAAGTGGGAACATATTACGATGGACTTTGTTACAAAACTGCCGAAGACTAGGCGACAACATGATGCTGTTTGGGTGATAGTTGACAGGTTGACTAAGTCCGCACATTTCATTCCGATACGAGAAAGTTATTCGTTGGAGAAATTAGCTCAAATTTACATGAGCGAGATTGTTTCTAGGCATGGAGTGCCTAAGTCCATAGTATCGGACCGGGACAGCCGGTTTACTTCAAATTTTTGGTCGGCTTTGCAAGAAGGGCTAGGGACAAGAATAGCAATGAGTACAGCTTACCGCCCGCAAACTGATGGTCAGAGTGAGCGGACCATCTTAACGCTTGAAGATATGATGAGATCGTGTGTGTTAGATCTCGGTGGCAATTGGGACGATCATCTGCCACTCATAGAGTTTTCGTATAACAACAGTTACCACGCTACAATCAAGAAAGCTCCGTTCGAGGCTCTGTATGGAAGGAAATGTAGGACTCCTACATGTTGGAGAGAAACGGGCGAAACGCCGATTGCTGGGCCGGCGTTACTTCAAGAAACAAATGAAAAGATACAACTGATCAGGCAAAACATGAAGGCGGCCCAGGATCGTCAGAAAAGTTACTATGATCGGAGGCACAAGCCGATCAATTTTGAAGTAAATGACTGGGTCTATTTGAAAGTATCACCCATGAGGGGTGTTACTCGTTTTGTTAAGAGAGGCAAATTGGCTCCGAGATTTGTCGGACCCTTTAAGATTGTTGAAAAGGTTGGAAATCAGTCGTATCGATTAGAACTGCCTGAAGGGATGTCGGGCATATATCCAGTATTCCACGTTGGGAATCTTCGAAAATCGTTTAACAATGGAAACGAGGATTGGGCCGACCATACTGAACTACAAGTTGATGAAAGGCTCCGGTATATAGAAGAGCCGGAATGTGTACTGGATACTAAGCTGAAGAAATTAAGGAGCAAGGAGATAGAAATGGTGCTTATACGCTGGAAGCATCATAAAGGAGCAAATCATACGTGGGAAGCTAAGTCGGAAATGTTAAGAAAGTATCCGAAGTTGTTTGAGTCCGAGTAACTTCGAGGACGAAGTTGATTGTGGTGGAGCCCATGCTGTAACATCCTCGGGCTTATTTTGATGTATTTTGATTAATTAGGTGGAAAGTTATGTATTTAAGTTGAATTTGGGCGATTATTATGCATATTGGATATTTAGCAAAGTTTGTTGCTATTTTGAGAAAATTGAATTCAGAATCGATTTTGTGGATTATTATGAATTTAAAAGCTAATTATGATAAATTTAAGATTAAATCAGTATTTTATAGAACCGGTTAAGTCGGGTGATGAAATGTGCAGAATGACGAAAGTAGTATATAAAGGGCAATAGGCTTCATTTTCTAGTTTACACTCTCTCTCTACTCTATCTCTCTAGAAGTTTTCTCTCTACATCTCTCTAAAATAAATCACAAACCGACCGTCGGATTTTCGGGAATTATACGTCATCGGAAAGGTATCGAGGAGTACAACAATAATCTGCAAACGGATTTCAGATTTCGTGCGAATTAAGGTAATAATCGACCCTTTTTAAGTTATGGTTTCGGTTTTGGAAGAACAATATCTCGAATCTATCATTTTATGCATATTTAAGCTTGTTTTTGCTTGAAATGTTGTTAGAATATGATAATATATGCATAGTAGAATCGAATCTAGGTATTATACATGATATATGCATGATTTTTGACTTAGAAATGAAGGGTTTAAGTTGAAACGATGAACAGACTCGAATGGGTCAAGAACAGAGTCGAAATGTAAGAACAGACTCGAGTTTGGTGCTAGATTCGAAGTTGTACCATCAGATTCTAAAGGGGAGTTCGAATCTGATGTCAGATTCGAAGGGTTCGAATCTGATGATGGGGGGGGGTTCGAATCTATGGCTATGGGTTCGAATCTAATGCCTGGTTTCGAATCTAACCCATTAAATTCGAGTTTAATACCTAAAATTTAGAATACTACTCCCTAGACTTGGGTATTTTGAATGAAACTTATAAACAACATATAGAATGGCATGAATTATTCAAATGGGGTCAATATAGGAATTTGAAATGGGTTTCAAACTTAGTTATGGGTTAAATTTGAATGTAGACCCGAGATGGGGGAAAACGTTGCAAAACTTACGAGACTTGATTTTTATGAATTAAACGGATAATGATATGAGGAATTTGTTGTAATTGATATAACAGGTCCCTTGT
>JAANYP010005325.1:0-332161 GCA_020465985.1 Centrapalus pauciflorus | reverse complement strand
CTCTTCCTGCCACTCTGGCCAGCCTGACCACCTTAATTGGCTTCCTATCTAATACTGTGTCTTCAAACCTTGGTGATGTGCAAGATTCTCTCGAAGTACATCTTGCACAGCTTCAAAGTTTGCTGTTCACAGCATATGATAGGGAAAACATAGTTAAGCTGACGTCCCTAGCTGATTCTCACTCCTCTTCTCTTCAGACCTGTCTTTCCCAGCTTACTGAGGTGAAGGATAACTTGGCTTACTTAGTGACTAGCCTTGTTGGTCCTAAACCTTCTACTAAACCTGCTGGCAAGCCTGCTGACCTTGTGTCTTCAGGCAGACCAGGTGTTGAAGTCGCTGCTTCATCTCCTTCAAAGGGGGAGAAGTCATCTGCCTCGAAGACTAAGTCTAAGGGGGAGAAAACTTCTTCTCATATGGAGATACCAGTGTCTGCAACTCACACTGGTCAGCCAGCAGATGTCTTTGAAACAGTTACAGCTGAAGGTGCCTCTCAAACTGCTATGCCTACTCAGGCTGTCTCTCCAAACCCTGCTCAGTCTAAGGGGGAGGAAGTCATTCCTGAGGACAGGCCTAGCAGTAAAAGGAGGCACTTAATTCTAACTGAAGAAGAAGAAGAAGAAGAGGAAATTCCTGAGGCTGCTGTCACTACAGCAGCAGCTAAAGGAAAAGAAAAGGCAGCTGATGATCCCATACAGCAGAAACAGGCAGAAATTCAATTTCACAAGGCCAGGGCTAACGAGATGGGTCTTCCTATGCACAAGTACTTTGAGTTTAGAGAAGAACAGCTTCAAGCTCTGGAGGAATTGAGAAAAGAAGAAGAATCTGCTAAAGCTGCTAAATCCTTTGCACTCCAAGAAGCAAAGAAAATTAAAATGTCTTCCTTGGAGGTGCAAAAGAAAATAATGGAAGCTGCCAGACAATCAGCAGGGGAGAAAGAGAAGGAAGTAGAGAAAGGTACTCAGGTCTCTGTGACCAAATCAACAGTACCCCATGCAAGAGCTCAATACCACTTTGACAACTTGGCTAGGAAAAAGTTTCAAGATGTTGCTGAAAGAAGGCTAGCCAAGGAAGCAATTGTCAAAGCTGTCCATGTATCAAGGAAAGGCAGTCAGTGGAAGCTTAAAATAACAAGGATGGGTGCAACAGGCCCAGAATTGGAAACTTATGACCACACTGATGTAGCTCAGATGGGATACAGGGAGTGGATTGAGCTGGCAGTTGCCTTGAGTGAATCAAAGTCTGAAACTGCTAAACAGATCAGGGCATATGTCAAGAAGTTGATGCAAAGAGTAAAGGATCTTGGCCTGATATCTAAGGAAGTTAGTGAAGGTGTCTTTGTGACACATCCAAAAATAAAGGCCAGGAGAACAAAGAAGGACACAGAGATGGAGCTACTCCTTACACTGATCGAACAGGGCGACTATGCCATTGAAATGAAAGGAGTTGATAATAGCCTGCCAAGTGGAATAGAGTTTGAGGATGGCAAAATTATTGAAGAACCTGAGCTGGGGGCATTTTTTGTAGATCCCCTAACTCAGAAGAAGTGCTTCCAAAGAGCCTCAGAGCTGTACAAAGTTGATCTGAGACAACTTGCCGCCTTCAGACTTGCAGTTTCATTTAGGCAGTCTAGAAATGGAGAGCAGCCATCTGGGATCAGCTCAGAGGCTTCTATGAAAGAGGAGAGCTCAATGATCCCAAGTTCATGATCATCAGAAGTGAAGTTGAGGAACTTGAGGATACAAGGGAAGAACTTGAAAAGATGGTTCAGGATCCTTCTCCATTGTAATGAAGTCCATCTACCGTCTGGGTAGGTGAAGAATGGAAGCTGTCCATCAGTTGGACAGGCTTACCGTTTTCTGCTCCCAACAAAAACAGTCCAATGTACATTAGTTGTACTCTATGTTACATATTTTGTAATTCTCTTTTACATTAGTTGTAAAATACATTAGTGCATTAGTTGTACTCTTGTAAAAACATGTGTTGTTGTATGTAATCAAGAATCAGTGTATATAAAATCTGATCTTTTACTTTACTGTAATGTTGTAATTTTATTTCAGCAAATGTACTGTAAAAATATATAGTGATTTTTGATAAGACCAGCTTAGACTGGTTATTGCAAATAGGGGGAGATTGTTAGGCACAAAAGGCCTCAGTCAAAACCTGTTCTACATCTGAGGGGGAGATTTATAATCAAACCTGTTGATGCATTTGAAGGTTGAATTTAAGGCCTGTTATATGCCTTATTGAAACCTGAAAATGATTTGCAATATCAGTCTAAAGCTGTTCTATATGTTGCATGTGTTGCAACTAAGACAGTTTGTCCAAGCTGCTCTGTCTGCTGAACAGGCTGGACATAAACTGTCTACGCTGCTCTACACTGTTGCGCAGCTTGGGCAATTTTAAAGTGTTCTGTTCTTTGTGAACAGAACCTGTTCTTTGTGAACAGGCTAAACACTTTATGGAATATGTTTCCAAGTCATCATGTATTGTTTTTGACTACAAGATCAGTTTACAAAGTCGAAGACAAAGTGGAAAACAGAACTGCTCAGCCTGCCAAAGCTGTTCTGTAACATGAAGACAAAAGGTTATTTGAAAAAGGGTGATAGACCTTTTTCTTATATCAAAATAGGCCTTTACAAGGAAGAAAGACGCAAAGTTGACATTCCTAAATTAGTTAAAGGCAATGCAACAGTAGACAAAGTAAAAAGACAAAAGTTCTGCACATGTGAAGACAAGTCTGCTTTTCAGAAAAGTGCAGAAAAGGTTATGTTGTCTTTTCAACAAGACTTCTCCTTTTTCATTCCGTCCAATGAAGATGTTTCTCTTAGATCCTCTGAGTGGGTATAAAAGGAAGCTTCTAAGGACATAAAGAGGTGAGAAGAAAGCTAAGTGCTGAAACCAAGAGTGAACGTGCAAGTGTGATTTTCATGCATGCAAGCCTTCTGTGTAAATCAGTATCTGTGTGTCTAAGCTGTTTTACATTAGCTGTTCCCTAAAGTCCTGTAAACACAGTGAGTGCTTCTTAGTGAGTGTATTCATTGTATACTAGTTTGAGTTTGTCTTAGACCAGTGAACATACTGTTGTATCTGTCATCTCAGCTTGAACTATTCCGCATTCAAGCTTGTTTGTAATTAACAAATTGTTGATAATACATACAAACTTTGAGAAAATAGTTTGTAGTTTTTAAATAGCTGCATTCACCCCCCCTCTACAGCCTAAAGCTATATACTTTGGGAACCTCTCGGGACCTACAATACTGCTTTCTGATTTGTTTCCTTGAAAAACTCTGATTTCTCTGATAGTAGATATGCTTGAATCTTCAAAATATATCTTTTTTCTGAATATCAGCACTTTCTGTTTATTGACCTGTTGAGCAGCTTGAGCTTTAACACTGACAGCTTGAACTTTTGAAGTAGCAGCTCGAACTTCTTCAACTAACAGCTTGAACTTTGTACTTACACAGAAAATCTACTAACAGACTGAGAAATCTAACTAACAGCTTGACATACTTAGAATATTTCCCAACAATATCTTCAGTGATGAACCGTCACCATTGAATGAGTTCTTAGAGTTATCATCATGTCCATGATTAATCAAATTCACCATATCCTAGGTTAATGGAGTGAACACTTCATCTGTATGTTCCTCCATTCGTGTCATAAATCGTGGCTCCAATTCCCATTCCTATACGTGGCACCATGTTGATGCCCTACAGTGTAGACTACTGGCCATCAACGATACACATTCATTATCACACGCCTCTTTGAAGAAGTGTCACTAATGAAGGAGTTCTCACGGTTATCATCATTCCACGATTAATCAAATTCACCATCTGATTGGTCAATGGAGCGACCACTTGATCTATCTATTTCTCCATTCGACTTGTAAATCGTGGCTCCATGTAACAGCGCGTGATTTATAAAATATAAATTACAGCATCAAAATTTGGATATTTAAGTGATTTTTCTTAATAATTATTAATTAAATAAAAATATGCATTATAGATGGTTAATTATATTAAGTTATAATTAATTATGAAAACTTGCTCAAATTAGCTGAAATAAATTTAAATAATAAAAATTAGCTAATTGACAAATTAAAAACTTGAAAATGATAAAATAGACTAAAATAAATAAACTTAGTCTAAAAAGATAATTCTAGCAAAACTAAAACTTTCTTGCTATTATTTGCATTTAAAAATGCAAATAAGATCATTAAGGGAAAAATGGTCATTTCCTAGAATTTAATTAAAAAATCAGAATTTATTGCCTATAAATAGGGGATGCAACCCACCTTCAACTCCTTTAGCAAATTCAGAAATTCCCCCTTGAGAGTCCCTCTCTCTACAATTCTGAACTTCTCTCTAACTTTTCTCCTAAACGGCTCGACGAAATCACGTGTTCTATACGTCATCGGAAAGCTATCAATGAGCTCTACGATAGTCTGCCATTGCATGTTCGATCCCGTTCTCTCCTTTTTGTTTCGGTTTTGAGGTAAAAATCGGATTCCCACCTTTCTTGTTCATTCGAAGCTGATTTGCTATCGTCTAGGACTTGATTTTGCTTGGAAAACGTTTACAAACATCCAACCTCGTATACTATAGCTTGGACAAGGGTTAGTGACGTTTTCTCCCTTCTTTATGTTCGATTTTTAGTTCAAAAACACAACTTAATTTGCAGATGTATTTCGGACTTATAAACCCGAAATATATGATGTTTTGAACGTAAAAAGGACTTGTTAATGACCTTAGAAACGAACCTAGTATGAGACTAGACTTGTCCCTTAACGATTTTAGAGTTTTTGACCTGGAAAAATGCATGCTTAAATGATGAACATGAAGAACAAATTCGTGAGAACCACGAACAAGTTCGTGTTCATCAACAAAGAACAGACTAAGTTCGAAATTGATTAATGTAAGGTCTTGACTCTACACAGATCTATCTAGACGCGACACCGTCAACGAGTGCGGAATCCTCGTTAACGGCTTGACGGATACAACTCTCACACGGAACACGGAGACTATCACAACGTTGTACGGACGACTACGAACGCACCTACGAGATGATTCTCTCCGAAACAACACTCACAAGACTGATAAACTCGAGATCACCCTTTTGCTTAATCTCACACGAATTCTGCAAAAGTCTACTAATGATTCGAGTTAATCCCTAATTATAGAGGCTCATTCGAGTTTGTCATGGGCCAAACTCGAATCAGGCCCAAGGCCCATTCGAGTTTGTCCCCTTGACACTCTCGAATCTGCCCTAGAGATCATATTCGAATCTGCCATAAATTCGAATGCCATTTACTAGTGAATTCGAATTTATTCTAAATTCGACTTTCACATATTAAACCTATATTTGAACTTATGTTTTTAACTTATGCTTGAATTTATCTTTGAACTTTATGTTTGAACTTCTTGTAATACATTACATCAAGTTCAAACATACAATCAATAATAACATATATAAACATATATATCAAACACTCGTTAATACTCAATACTTTGTAATATTACTTGAACCAAAATGCTAATCCACTTAGACTGCTATCGTCACACAGGGTGTACCAACAGACTCCCCCTTGACGATAGCTTCTAACTATATACATTTTGATTAAGTACTGGACCTATATATACTACTTCTTGCATATATACGTGCATCTATACATACTCTGACTACCTTTTGGAACTTTCTGGCTTCAGATCTCCATCCTTCATGAAAGAAGATATGCTGATCATGTAGCTTCTACAGATCGTCCTTCGATAGGTTTATTAAATGCAGTGGATCATATACCTTCAAAATGACCTTCTTGTCTTGATCCTCCATGATTGCTTCAGCAGTTTCATTGTCGACATACCACCATTTCATGTTGGTTAAAAGGTTCCGTGGCATCGATTTCATTGGCACCCTTCTCAAGCATTTGACAGGTTTGTACACCATTTTTGCCCATGGCTTTCCAGTATGAGGATCTATTCTTGACTCATCCTCAACTCTCCTTCCTGATCTCGGCTTGATTCTTCCAAAATTTCCAGTTCTACCCTCTCTTCTGATTATCTTTGCGATTACCTCAGCATAAGGGTCATTTCCAATATTGATCAATTCTTTCCAGGCTAACTCCTTTACTTCTACCCTCGGCAATGTGTTAAATACTTTAAGCTTGCGCCTCAGGTACTGGAGTCCATGTCTCCTCTTCAGAATAAAAAGCTGCAGTTCTCTGTCGAAGAACCAGCTGATAATACCTCCAGAGAGATTTTCTGCACCGGGATTCCTCATCTTCTTCTTCATTTTTGGCTCAATTTTCTTCTCTTCCTTACGGAACCACAGATTTAACAATTCAGCTCTGCTTGGCTCTCTTTCAACCTCCTCCAGTTCTGAATCATTTACCGAAGCCAATTTGACGTCATCAATATCTATTACATGTTGATCATTTTGCTCATATTGTTCTTTGACAGGCTGTGATTGAATGATTACTTCATTTACATTGTCATCTTCATCTATCACAACCTCCTCATCAGATTTTCAATCAGCAACGTCTTCCGGTACAAACTCTCCTTCTTCCAGATCCTCTATATCATCCTCAAAATCAAAATCGAGTTCCAGAGGATCTTCATCAATGTCCATTAATGCTTCGATCATCTCATGAATCTCAGACTCTGTGACTTTTGAGGTACTAGCCTTACCTCTTGTAGCTTCCTATTGACTCAGCTCCCCCTGAACCTCAGCATCCTGAGTAGCAGAAAAATCTACTGGCTCATTATCTCTTTGCGCGCTGGGATCATTGTCGTCATCATCTCCATCCCTAGGCAGCTCTTCCTGATCCCTACAACTTGTCTCCCCCTGAGCCTTTAGATTTTGCAATAATTGCTCAATAAGGGATCGCATTGATCGAATCTCTGCCACCTGATCAGAAACAAAGGTTTTAAGCTCCAAGTTTTCTTCCTCAATCTTGCCCACAACTTTCTTCAACTCAGCATTCTCGATGTCAATATGTGCATTATGCTTCCGTATTTCGCCGAGAGCCTTTGTCAAACCAAAGATTAGGACTTGTTGGAAGTCGACCTTGCTTTTCAGCTCAGAAAACCGTTGATTTTCCGTGAAAGTGGACGAAGTGGATGGTATGGATTGTATGGGGGTTGGAATGATTGGCGATGGAATGTATGGTTCAACGGGTGGTTGTGGGGGTGGAATGGTTGTTTGAACAGGTGGAGGGTGAGGTATTTCTGGCTGGGAAGCAGAGGCCGAGGAAGCTCCCTGCATGAACCTATGGTGTTTGGCCCTTTGCCGATGTACCAAAGTTGCTACCTCTTCTTCTTCATAATCTGAGTCGTCTGACTCCTCTGAAGCTCTTTTCCTCCTAACTTCTTCCTCAGTCACCACTAAACGTGAGCCATATGTCCCTATTTGGATGGACGGATCCTCAGTTATAGTTTCTGGAGCCTCAACCTCAATCTCTTCGGTTTCTTTAGAATCAGAAGTGGTAACGGCTTCGCCTTCTTGCTCAGGTTGATAGTCCTCTATTTGTTTGAACACATCAACTTCTCCTTCTGGAGGCTCGAATATTTTTCCAACTAATTCAGCCATGATTTCCTCATAAGCATTCGGACCTGCTGCCCAGATCTCTTCCAAGGTTTGAAAAGTCGGATCAGATATAGATGGTGCACTTGATGGTCCAGCCTCTTCCGGCTCTTGAGGTTGGCTTGTTGAAGGCCTATCTGCCTGAATTTGTCTCGCGGAAGGCCTTTGTCTTCTCGTATGTTGTTGAGGGCGTGGTTGTTGTTGTCGTTGTTGCTGTGGCTGTTGCTGTGGTTGCTGTTGCTGTTGGACTTGCACCTCCCCTGCCCAGTTGGCATCATCAGGAGCTTCAAAATTAGGATCAACTACAGCACCAAACATTGGTCCTTCCACTGGAATGGCTAACCTTCCTCGATGAGAGGAACAATCAGCAAATATTCTTTTATCGATGACCGCAACACTCTGAATATCATTAAGCGGTTGCAGATTTGGCAAGAAGTGCCTGATTAGCATCATCACGAAGCGAGGATATAACAAAAATCTTGCTCTTTCTGGAGCTATTATTTGATGAACGAACTCAGAAAAGAACATTCCCGAAAAGCTGAACTTCTGATTGTAGACTAACGCAATCATCCCAGACTGGATCTTTGAAACAATGTAGTCAAACCCGGCCTTCTTTGCCGCAAAACACACCATGAAGACATGAGCTAGATATCTCCATTGACCAATAAGTCCACTTTTCATATACGACGACTTCGTGATATCCAGACTATATCCCATTCTCACAAAAGCTGCTTGCCTAATGGCTAATGGGAAATCTATCGGGCCGTTCTCTTGCTCTTGAGTGCCTAGCTGTAGCACTTGGCGTAGCATATCAGCAGAAAATATCAAAGGATGCCCGGCAATCCTTATCATCAAAACTGTCAGAGTGACAGTACAATCCACTTGCAGATGATCATAGAACTGACGCACATAAGGAATGACGATCTGGATATTGTGAGACAGCGCGTACGAAATCCTAGAGCCCACCAAAAAATCCACCATCTGGCGGAAGGCTTGCGCCTCAGGAATAGCATGGTCAGGAGAAATGACCATGTTATGCTTAGGAACAAAAATTCTGTCCGCCATGTCTGCACAATATAGCAATTAAAATATTAGAATTATTAAAAATGAATAAACTTGTTTAAATTCAAATTTGTTTTATTTTGAACTTGTATAAGGACAAAATCCAACACTTATGAATTTCTACAAGTTTAATTAAAATTTTAATTAAATAATTCAAATATAAAGTTAAATTCGAACAACAGATTCGAATGAACACTCAACAGATTCGAATGAACACTCATTCGAGTTTAGTGACAAACTCGAGATTGGCCAAGAACAAACTCGAAGGAGTCGGCCACCATCATCACAAAAATCCAAGATTTTAACCATGTTAGACTTAGAAAATCACATCTACTAGTCCTACTAGGTTCTAATCACTGATATTTGTAGTTAATTTGACTTTTCACCGGTTCAAAGTTTGTAATTTTGAAAAACAAACTTTCTACCAATAAAACTTCAAAAATCCAATGATTTTGGCCTAAATGGAGTATAAAACTACCTAAATCTTGTATAATACACTTGGTTATACCTAGATCTACCAGTATTATCGAACCCAAACGAACAGAAACTCGACAAATAGTAGGTATTTCGAAAACGGCAAACTCGAGAACAGATTCGAAATCGCACAGACAAACTCGAAGGTATAGATTCGAAAGTAGGTGATTTATGACCATCACTGTTGACCTATTTATACCAACAACATTCGAGTTTGTTGCCCTTCTCGAGTTTACTGACAGACTCGAGGACCTGCCACATTCGAGTTTGGCTTAGACTCGAATTCATTCTGAAACTTTGAAAATTTCAAAAATTTTTGAAATAAATTCAACTTTTTCAACCTTTTCAATCTTTTCGAGTAACGGAATAAACTATGCCGAATCTTTTACCCTAAGCACAAGATTTTCACGCAATGTTTATTTTATTCAACCAGGAATGCACCCTCAGTAAATTTTGACCTTTTTCCTAAGTAAATTTAAAAATAAAATAAATTAAAATAAAATAAAATAAAATAAATTAAAATAAAATAAATTAAAGTTAAAATTGTGAACAAAAATTAAACTCAGACTAAACTACATTATTTAAAATTTACAACCTATACTAAAAACTTAACAGAATATTTTTGACGAGTATAGTCAAAGAAAGGTTCAATCAGATAGCGGCGTCAAATACGCACTTTCAGTACTTAAACTTTCACACTTAGGAATTATTTATCCCTTTGATTGTTTGGCGTGATATACATTTCTAGCCGATTGTTGGTATTATTTCCCCTTTAAACATGTTACATTTCGGAATATCCCTTGGCCTTTTTATTTATCATGAAATTATCTTACGTGACTCAGACATAGACATACTTTTATGATCAAGGCATACACACAATGATTCTAACTTTTTGGTATTTGCAAACTTTCTTTAAAAGGCAAACATCGGACACAGGTCTGTATTTACATACAACAAAGTGTCTTAGTTTGTCTTAAGGTTTATTTTTAAAGCTAGCAAGACAGCGGTGACAGGTCTGTACCGACGTACAACAAAGCGACTTATCTTGCTAACCCGAATCAAAACAGAGGCAACAGGTCTGTACTTACGTATAACAGAGTTACTTGTTTTGACTCTCAATTCAGTATGATTTTTCTATGCTTTCCATTTTAAGATGTATTTGATGTTGCTATACATCCCCTGAAAGTTTGCATACCTCATTTAAAATCAAAGTCTGTATGTCTCTAGCATAAAATTTAAGACCGATTGGTCATACATCTAAGTTAGTGACACGTTTGACTTTTCCTTGAATATTTTATTAGCCTTGAGACTCCCTATATGTATTATGCCTACCAACATATCTAACTAGATAATGTATAACACTTAGAATTTTAGGTGCATTATGTGTGAAAGCCTAAACACTTAGAGTTTGTAACGACTGTGCTAATTTTCGTCACTTTGAACCTATGCATCTAAGACTTAACTCTTTTTCAGATATTCTCTTTTTGAATTTTTTATGGTTTTCTCTCTTTTTGTTTTTTCTTTTTTTTTTCATAAGAAATAGCAAGAAAATAATATAACCTACTAACTTACTAAAAATAGAAACTATCCTAATTTAGTAAGCTTACTATAAAAAGAAAGAAAGACTACTGCTATAAAAGGAAATAAAAATTCTACTAAGGTCAATTCACTCTGGGTTGCGCATTCCATTTAGTTGAATCAAATATTCAAACCGTGACTTATCAAAGGCTTTGGTAAATAAATCAGCATTATTATCGTCCGTTGCCACTTTTACCAACTTGATTAAGTTCTTTTCAGCACAATCACGTATAAAATGATGTCTTATGTCTATGTGCTTTGTTTTACTGTGTTTAATTGGATTATTTGTTATTGCGATAGTAGACTGGTTATCTATCCTAATAGGAGTTTGAGTGTAAGCCAAACCATAATCCCGCAATTGTTGTTGTATCCACAGAACCTGTGAGCAGCAACTACCAGCAGCAATATACTCGGCCTCGCACGTTGACACGGCTACCGACGTCTGTTTCTTGCATTGCCAGGAAACGAGTCTCCCTCCAAGGAATTGACAACCTCCAGTTGTTGACTTGCGCGTCAAGCTGCATCCTCCGTAGTCTGAATCCATGAACGCCTCCAACTCCAGATCTCCCTCCGCGTGATACCAAAGTCCCAGCTTCGATTTCGACTTGAGGTATCGTAGAATCCGCTTCACAGCTTTCATGTGCACTCTTTTGGATTAGCTTGAAACCTAGCACAAATACACACAGCAAACATAATGTCAGGTCTTGAAGCAGTTAAATACATAAGTCATCCAATCATGGACCGATATAATGTTGGATCCACATTGGTATCACTTTCAGTACCCGGTCCGAGATTGTGATTCACT
Source organism: Centrapalus pauciflorus (assembly GCA_020465985.1). NCBI lineage: Eukaryota > Viridiplantae > Streptophyta > Magnoliopsida > Asterales > Asteraceae > Centrapalus > Centrapalus pauciflorus. The sequence goes on along the minus strand of JAANYP010005325.1, from coordinate 320,664 downwards.
TGAATCGGCTTGCTGAAATGAGCTGTCAGTTTCGTCCCTTCCATCCCGAAGCGTTCTAATATGTCGTAGACATACTTCGTCTGATGGATAAACATTCCTTCCATCTTCTGGTCATCTTGCAATCCCAAAAAGAAATTCAACTCACCCATTGCACTCATCTCGAATTTTGACTTCATCACCTTCTCAAAATCCTTGCACATTTGCTCGTCTGACGATCCAAAGATGATATCATCGACGTACACTTGTACCAAGATGAAGTGTCCTCCCTTTCGCTTTACGAACAGCGTACTATCTATCCTACCTCTTTCAAACCCATTTTCTAACAGATGGTTGGACAGAGTCTCGTACCATGCCCTTGGTGCTTGATGCAATCCATACAGAGCCTTATGTAATCGATATACTCTGTCTGGATATTTCGGATCTGTAAACCCGGGCGGTTGTTCTAGATACACCAGTTCCTTCACTTTCCCATAGAGGAAAGCACTCTTAACGTCTAGCTGATATACCTTAAAGCCCTTGAAGGAAGCAAAAGCCAGAAACAAACGAATTGCTTCCAACCTTGCTACTGGCGCAAACACCTCATTGTAATCGATTCCCTCCTCTTGGTTGAAACCCTTTACAACTAACCTAGCTTTGTTGCGAGTGACTATACCCCGATCGTCTCTTTTGCACTTAAAAACCCATTTGGTTCCTATTGCAATTTCCCCTCGAGGTAATGGAACTAACTCCCACACTTCTAGTTTCCAAAATTGAGAGAGTTCTTCCTGCATCGCTTCAACCCAGGAGTTATCCTTTAGTGCCATTTGCACATTTTTCGGCTCTACTTGCGAGATGAAACAAGAATAGAGGCAGGTATGATAGGCCTCGGAGTCATTTATCATCGACAACAACACAGTGTTGTTATTTAAACTACTCCTAGTCCTCACACCCTCATTAGGATTTCCTATGATGCTTTCTATAGGATGGTTCTTGTTGATCCTAGATGTCTCTATCTCGTCAACTCTCAGATTATCTCCTAAGTTAGATCCTATTTCACCTAATGGGGGAACAACCTCAAATTCCACATTTTCCTCCTCGTGGACAGTTTCCTCAGAGTTGGAATTTGTTGTCTGAGTCTGATTCTCATTTGTAGGTCCTTCTGAATCAGTGACTTCTGGAGATCCATCTTCAGTCGAAGTAGGCTCGGATGTGGGTTGAAATGTGGTCCTTGGAAAGGTATGACCTTCGTCATTCAGATACAACATCGCCATGTCCTTTTCGATCGTACCTGCATTTTCATCCAAAGGAATGTTAAATGACTCAAACAGTTTATCATAGTCAAATATCCATTCCGGACCTGTTTGGGGTTCATGTGTATAACTTGTGACTTCAATGTTATACACAATCTCTACTGTACCATTTGTTTTGTTAAAAACCCGTTTGTTTGGTGAGTTCGGCACATAACCTAGGAAGTATCCTTCGTCAGCCTTTTCACCAAACTTAGGTTGATGTTTTGTTCGCAATAAAGTACATGGTACCCCAAACGGTTCGAAGCCAGTTAAATTAGGTGGTCGTTTATTCAAAATTTCATAACAGGTTTTGTTCAACGATTTGACAGTTAGGACCCGGTTTAAAATATGACATGCGGTATTCACTGCCTCCCCCCAAAACATGGTAGGAAGCTTTGAATCCGAAAGCATAGTCCTAGCTGCCTCAATCAATGTCCTGTTCTTTCGTTCGGCCACCCCATTTTGTTGTGGCTCATAGGGTGCACTAAATTGATGCACTATGCCCTTTGATAGGCAATATACACCAATTACAGTGTTTATAAATTCAGTTCCATTATCACTACGAAGCCTTTTAACCCTTGTTCCATAGGAATTCTCCACTTGGTCTAAGAACCCGATGATCTTGGATGCCGTCTCGTCCTTTGTACCTAGAAAGAACACCTAAGAAAATCGTGAGTAATCGTCAGTGATAACTAAACAATACCAACTACCACCTATACTCCTTTTGTTGATTGGTCCGAAGAGGTCCATATGCAGCAAATCGAATGTGGTAGTGATGGAGTTCTGAGTCTTGGATTTGTGTGCCTTCTTATGTTGTTTTCCCTTCTTGCATGGTAGACACTTATCCTCGAACTGAAAACTCTTCATAGGCACACCTTGCACCAACCCATTTTTCGTTATATAGTTCATTTTTCTTAGGTGCAAATGTGTCATTCGTCTATGCCATAAAACCGACTCAGTCTCCGAACCTTTAGATAACAGACAGATTGGACCCATCGAAGATTCCGGCTTGTTCATATCGAGCATGTACAAGTCATTCTTCCTTGGAGCCCTCATCAATATCCACTCTTCAGGAACCTTGAAACCCGGTTTTAGCACCAACGCTTCAGTGTCAGTGAACAACACTGAATTATTCTTGTCACAGATTTGAGATACACTAATGAGATTGTGAACCAGTTTATCAACGTGATAAACTTGATCCAACTTGATCGTCCCATTAGTGACCACTCCAGTACCCGTGATGTTTCCTCCTTTATTTCCCGCGAATGATACAAATCCCCGATTCCCACCCTTGAAGTCTGTATGGAGACTTCTTTCCCCTGTCATGTGCCTGGAGCATCCACTGTCGATGAACCATTTGTTGTTTAGACCTATGGTTATCTCCTGCACATGATAGAAAATAGGTTAGTTATCACGGGGAACCCAAGGCATAACTGACGTGCTTATACCATTCTCGTCCACATACTTAAACTCTTTCAAATACCCATCTCGCCTTTCAGGTGACTTGGGTCGTTGAACTGGAGTTTGTTGTGGTGCCGAGTGATTTAAGTTCACTCTATGCCTTTGAGTAGGCATTTGTTGTGGAGCTCTTGAATAATTACGATTATATTGCATGTCAGATTGAGATCCCTGAGCTCTACCCGGTGTGTGATGTCTAGCAGGAGTGTGTGACCTAACCGGAGTTTATGCTCTGCTAGGTGTTGTGCTCCTATACTGTTGTTGTGGTCCAGACCTAGATTTATTATTGACTCGATTCGGTGAATTAGTCCTAATCAGTTCTTTTGGTCCACCTTTCACCGGTAATTGTTTTACAGCTTGTTTTGGTGTAGCCTGCACAGTTTTCTCGGTACTCTGAGAACTACTGGTGCTCGCCACACTTGTTGAAGGCTTAACTTGTGCTGGCTTCCCTGTCTTAGGTGTAATATCAACTTTCCTAAGCGGACAGTTAGAAGCAACATGCCCCCTCTCGTGACATCTAAAGCAAGACATCTTATCAATGGACTTCTTGTGTGTGCCCTTAGACTTAGGTGTCTCACTAGTGTCTGGTTCTTTTTGTGCATCTATAGTGACTGGTTCATCATCCTGATCATTAAAATCAATTTTATGTTTTCCTGCAGGTGTTTCACTAGAGTAAGACACAAATTTGACTTTCTTAATCTTGACATTTGTCTTAGTCACCTTAGGTGTATTTTCCTTTACAAGTTCAGACAGTGGTTCAGGTATTTCCTCTAAGTCTACTGATTTCTCAGTTTTCTCCTGAGGTTGAGACACATAGTTGTCATTAAAAGGTGGAGGAATCTCATGAAATCCTTGACCTACAGGCTTTTTAGATTGGCGTTGAGCATCCAAAACTTTCCCTAGGTTAAGACTTGAGTTCCTAAACTTTTCTAGTTTACTATTGGCCTCAGCTACCTTAACCTTAGATTCAGCTAGCTCTACTTCTTTGATCTTAAGATCTTTGGTCAAAGCCTCTACATGCACATACATCAGTTCTAATCTAACACACTGCTCACTCAGCTTGTCTTTAGAACAATGACATCTTGTGCATCAGCCTTAAGCTTATCCCTAAGATCTTGCTTAATATCAATCAGGCTAGCATTATCTGATTTTAATGATTCATTTTGAGCAGATATATTTTTATGTGATTCTAATACTAGATTTAACCTGTTGTTAGAAGTAGCACATAAAACACATAAGTCATGAAAAAGAGAGAAATTCAAACTTACCTTTGTATGATCTGATTCGACGTTGGCCATCTGAGCGGCAAACTCCAAAATCGTCTGATCATCCGACTTCTCCACCAACATTAGACTACTTTCTTGTTGACTATTGTCCCTTGTGCTCTGCTCTTCTCCTTCACATCCACTCTCAGTTACTTCAGCCATAAAGGCTCTAGCGTTAGATTCTGGATGTGTGCTCCAGTCGTAAGTACCGTCCAGCTGTCTGTCTGATGTGACGTTAGATAACAGACCAGCTATGTTAGCTTGACTGGATGATGGACTCGGAAGATATCGTTGTTGTGATTGGTTCTGAAACTGTCCATGATTCTGATTATGCCCTTGGTAATTTTTTACCTTCGGTCTCTGACACTCTCTAGCAAAGTGTCCTAAGCCTTGGCAGTTGTAGCATTTCACCTTGGACTTATCAAAGCCAATCCCTTTGTTATTCATGTTAAGATTTCTCCCTGTCCGTTTGATGAATCGCTTAACCCGTTTGGTTACCATGGCCAGTTGCCATTTGAGATCCATCTCCTCAAGGTCATCAGGGTCTACCTGATCGTAATCTTCATCCCAGAGCGTAGGATCGTTGATTTTTCCCTGAACGCAGTTTCCATATGCAGCCACGAATGAAGCCAATAAATTTAAATGTTCTTCGGCCGATTTAGCGCTCATGGGCATCTTAGAGTAGCCCTGAGATGTTGATGCCGGTGTAGCCTGATGTTGCTGTTCTGCTGGTCTACCAAACCCTAAGAAAGCTCTATTTTGTGCGTCTTCTGGCTCTGCCGGTGACGACGTTTCTCCCGTGAAAAAGGCTGTAGCAGTCTTCATATCAGCTGCCACTGAAGGTTTTGATTTTCCAAAATACATAGCTGGATTTTAGACTTGTTCATAATCCGTTTCTGCCTTAAGTAACTCAAAATGATACGCCCTTAGCGTTCCCACTACATCCTCCAGAGATTGAGTATAGTATTTATCCTCATCAAGCTTAATCATGGCCACGTACATCGCCCATTTGGCCGGTAAAGTATCAAGAAGCTTATTATTTTTTTCTGTGTCGCTATACTCAATGTCATGACTTTCTAGCTCTGTCAGCAGATGATAAAAAACGTGTGATGGTGTCGTCCAGCTTTTCATCCTTCAAAGCCTTGAAGATCGCAAACTGCTGCTTAAGCAACTCCATACGCTTCCTCCGAACCCTCGGGTTACCCTTACACCTCTTTTCCAAAGTCTCCCACAGCTCTTTCGATGTCTTTTGATTTCGGAAAGTGTGCAGTATGTCCTGAGGTAACGCCATTCGTATAATAGCGTATGCGCGGTTCTCAGCTTCAAACAGCTTTTTGTCATCGTCTTCATTTTAAAATACGTGACAACCTTCTGTCGTCCTTCTATCTCAGCTATCGGTGGAATGTATCCCTCGTCGATACAGATCCACATACGCATGTCGTTGAATAGCACAAAGTCGGCAAACCGATCTTTCCAGCAGTAATAGTCTTCAAGTTTCATCAGCTTAGGCGGAGTATTAGCTTTTCCAACCTCATGATCCATTTCCAGAAACCGTTGAAGATTTGACATTGTTTCAAAGGTAATTGAATTTTAACTTAATTAATTTAATTCGAAATTAATTTAAATTAATTCTTTCGAATTTAGGTAAATTCGAATATAATTAACTTTAAACCGATTTGGGATTAAATTCGAGTTAAGTTCTTAGATCCAATTAAATTCGAAATATGTGACAAATTCGAAGGTCTCCAAATTCGAATGTCCAAGAAAACTCGAATAACAGTCAAAATCGAACCCCTAGTCAAACTGGAAGCCCCTATTCGACTTTAGTCCAAACTCGAAGCAAACTCGAAAAATCTAAACTCGAATGCACTCTTTAGCAAACTCGAAAGGAGCGTATATTTGGTCAAACTCGAAAATAAGTAAAACCCTAATTACTCCTAACAGATTCGAGCGCCGCAAATTCGGGAAACGGCTAATACCTCGAGTTTTTAACGTTTTTCAGATTAAATCAATATTTTTACAAGTAAAAATATTGATTTCGACCAAAAACGTGAAAAATAACAAAGTATTTCCCGGATTCCAATTTGATAGGCTCGAAAAATCCAAAGACTTGTGGTGAGATGAACCGTCCAAAAGAGTCAAGAAACCTAGGATGTATCTTTATGAACACGAAGAACACCCCTTAGGCTCTGATGCCACTTGTAAGGTCTTGACTCTACACAGATCTATCTAGACGCGACACCGTCAACGAGTGCGGAATCCTCGTTAACGGCTTGATGGATACAACTCTCACACGGAACACGGAGACTATCACAACGTTGTACGGACGACTACGAATGCACCTACGAGATGATTTTCTCCGAAACAACACTCACAAGACTGATAAACTCGAGATCACCCTTTTCCTTAATCTCACACGAATTCTGCAAAAGTCTGCTAATGATTCGAGTTAATCCCTAATTATAGAGGCTCATTCTAGTTTGTCATGGGCCAAACTCGAATCAGGCCCAAGGCCCATTCGAGTTTGTCCCCTTGACACTCTCGAATCTGCCCTAGAGATCATATTCGAATCTGCCATAAATTCGAATGCAATTTACTAGTGAATTCGAATTTATTCTAAATTCGACTTTCACATATTAAACCTATATTTGAACTTATGTTTTTAACTTATGCTTGAATTTATCTTTGAACTTTATGTTTGAACTTCTTGTAATACATTACAAAAAGTTCAAACATACTATCAATAACTATCAAACATATATAAACATATATATCAAACACTCGTTAATACTCAATACTTTGCAATATTACTTGAACCAAAATGCTAATCCACATAGACTGCTATCGTCACACATGGTGTACCAACAATTAAGTTCGTGACTTTTGGGTTGTAAATTCGTGACTTTTGGCATACAAATGTACTAAGTTTCTCCTTCTATGTACTAAGTTCGATCATCAAGTTCGTACCCCCTTTGAATAGCTAAGTTCGTGGACCTGTTTTGATGTACTAAATTCGATTGCTGCCTTCTAGAAAGATAAGTTCGCATCCTCCTTTTCAGTTAAGTTCGTATGGTGTCATTCTAGAAGCCTCAATTTCGAATCACCTAAGTTCGAACCAAATAAGATCGAAGCACCATATGTTCGAACTACTCCATTAATTCGAGAGGCATTAAATTCGTGGCTATGCTATGTTCGAGGGTCACACAAGTTCGAGACATGCTTAGCTTCGAGCCATAGTTAAATTCGTGAATCAAATTAAGTTCTTAATCGGCCTTATGTTCGTGCATGACTTTAAATTTGAGAGCAACTTATATTGTGACCGTTATAAAATTCGCAAGCTTCCTAGATTCATGACCATTTTATGTCCATTTAATGTGAAATGACTAAATAAACTTGAAGATATGAATCTAGCTTGTTGTTTAAGGTATTGGGTCTTATTGAGCCTAACCCCAAAACATGCACTATGTGATCCATCGACTTTGGGACTTAACTTAAAACATGAAAAACACTCGTTTTAATATTATGAACCCTTAGAAACTGAATTGACTAGCATAGCCTTGATGTAATTGAAAACGACCTTGAACGGACCCTTAAAGGGCTTAAATGACCAATAAATGGATGACCTTGAATTAATGACCTAGTTGTGACTTGAAACTGAACTGCAGGAATCGACCGGTCTGACAGAGTAAATTGGACGACTTAATTCGTTAAGCACTATTTGACTAAGTTGCATTGCTCAGGACCACTGTGAGTGACAGATTGCATTACTTACTTGCATATGTTTCGGTACTTATTGGTGATTGTTACTGACTTGTATGGGAACATCTGCTGCTGCTTGTTCCTTGATTACTTAATTGTATGTTAAGAACGTATGATTGACCCTGCTGAGTCTGGACATCTGCTGCAGCTTGTTCCTTGATTACTTAATTGTATGTTAGGAACTTACTTTTGACATTGATGAAATTGGACATCTGATATGCCTTGGACTGCATGCTCACTTTTACATTCTATGTAATTACTTAGCATGCTTGCTGCTTACTTGTTTGTTGGTACATTTCCATCTGCATACTTCTTTAACTGCTCTGACCGAATGTGAGATCTCCACTCACAAGAGGTAATTCTGTAGATTCCTTTCCTATCTGACCCGTTTCCATACACTTCCTGTAGGGGTTTGGCCTTACACATGGGAATACAGATTTGGTTGATCCCCCAAATCTTTTGCCGTCTCTTACGTGTTAACTTGCCGACATGAGCTGATAGTATGTTGTATATGTGTGGTAACTAATGGAACTCTGTTAACTCACTAATGTAACACCCCGACTCCCGAGCAGGTACACATAATTATCTTAATGACCAATTATTTTATTGAGTATTGCGTTGGTCCAATTGCGTCCCGTATGGTGGATTATACGTGTCGGGACGGGGATTACGTGGATTCGGGATATAATTTTAGTGGATAAATTGTAATTATGGATTCACGGGATTAAATGAGATTTAATGATATACATAGTGGAATTTTAATATTGGGGTCGGGTATCGGTGTCGAACCCGCGTTATAACGGGATCCCTATATGTACGTATATGCGTATAACGTGCGTTCTTTGTTTTCCTTTTTGTGCAAATCAGTGAAGTAAGTGTGTGTGTGTAAACTTTTGCTGCTGGAGTTTGATTTGGAGCTAAGACAAGTGATCAAAGGTTTTGAAATTGAAATTGAAGCCTCCCTTTTGTGTTCTTGGAATTTAAGGTATAGAATCCTCCTAAACAAATCTGATTTTTGTGTGTATGGTTATGATTTCTTGGGAATTTGTTTGAGTATGTTTTGGGACTTTATTGGCATCAGTTTGTGTAATATTTTTGCTGGAATCGAGATGGGGGAGGGTTATACCTCCTGGACAGAACAGAAAAACGAACAAGGGAGCGGTTCTGCTTCGCCAGCGCGGTCGGGACGCGCCAAGCGCGGCCGCGATGATCTTCCTCGAGCGCAGGCCGCGATCGGGCCAGTGCGGCCGCGATCCGACTCTAGTGGCTTGGGTCGGTTTGGGCTTCGGGGGTCCGTTGGGCTGTTTAGTGGGGTTCATTTGGATATGTTAACAATTATGAGATATTTGGGATTAATTTGGGGAGAATTGATTTGTGTACAGGGATTGTGGGAGATTGTTACGGGCCGGGTTCGGATCAGATATTGGGGAGATTGTGCGTAGTGATCCAGGTGAGTACGCGAGACTTTTTCCAAAGACTAGTCGCTGTCTTCGACTCCTTTGTGTTAATGTTTCATATGTCATTCCACCACTTGAATCTTCTATAAAGTGTCTTGGTTCAATGAAACTTGAACGTAACTGCCACAATCCTTTAATATCTTCAAGTAAATGGTCATGATGCTAAGAACCGTTAAAATTCCTTGTGAGGATGTCTTGACCTTCAAAATGCCTTCAAATTAACTTGACAAGTTCATTGAACATGGACAATGGTGAGGCCTTACGAACATGGCTTTGCCATATTTTGGGCCATATTATTCTTGAAAAATGTAGAAAAATGATTATGCTTGAACTAGGCTTTGATATGACTCCATTTGGACTTGAAATGAGTGAGATGTGGCTAAAACATGTGTCATGTGTAGAGTTGGCCGAAATTGTTTTAAACATGTGCAATATGTGGAGAGCTCTTGGTGGTCAAGAAAGTTTTAAAACATATAAGCCACGGTGGAAGACACACAACAACGAGAAAATATTTTTCCATATGCGATGCAAGGTAAAGTATGTAGTCTCATTATTGATGGTGGGAGTTGTACCAATGTTGTGAGTAACGAGGTAATAAAGAAGTTGAATTTGCAAACGATGAAGCATCCACACACTTATAAGCATCAATAGTTGAATGAATGTGGCAAAATGAAAGTGACTAAACAGGCATTGATCACATTTTCCATCGGTAAGTACAATGATGAAGTGACATGTGACGTGGTTGATGTTCACGATTTGGTCCTACACACCGAAACCATGGTCTTAGATACGATCTCTGATACATGGTGTTGTCTTTGATAGTGAAGCGAGGTGCTTTGACCCTTATCCTCCTGGCCTCCTTCACGTCCTCAGGTTACGTTCCATTTAGAAGGTATTCATAAATGGGAGTATCCAGGTGAGATTTTCTTCCTGGATTTCCATCACTTGCTTTGCTGCCACTGATCTTCTTTCAATACTTCTACAAAGACCCCTTTCGTGAGATAAGCGAAATTTAAAGCGGCTAACTTGCTCAATACATTTGTCTTCTTATTCTTTCTCCTTAGTACTCGGGAACTTTGGCAACTGGTGAAACCTGCCATTAATCGCTTTGTTTCGGCCAAATAATCTATCATTGCCTTGTCTATATCCTCAAAGGAGCCATTGACCTGATTGGCCACTAGCTGAGAGTCAACATACACTTGCAAGTTATCCATCCCTAGGGAGACGGCTATGCGGAAACCCGCTAGCAAGGCTTCGTACTCAGCCTCGTTGTTAGATGCGCTGAAGTCGAAACGAAGGGCATACGTGTGCTCTTTTCCCTCATGGTCTGTCAGGATTAAACCCGTTCTGGAACCTTCCGCTCAAGACGACCCATATGTACAGAGGCTTCAGCCGTCAGTGCCTCTAGCCTGGGTTGCCGTGTGCGATGGTACATTCGATTCTGCCAAGAAATCAGCTAACGCTTGGTTACTATAGGCAGACCTGGGTCTGAACTCGATGTTGTGTTCTCCCAACTCTATTTGCCACTTTGCAAGTCTCCCCGAGGTTTCTGGCTTCAAAAGGACCTGCCTGAATGGCTGATCTGTTAAAACTACCACTGTGTGAGCGTGGAAGTAGCGCCTTAGCTTTCGGGCCACATTGACCAGGTCTAAAGATAACTTTTCAATGGGTGGTTAATTTAGCTCAAGCCCTTGTAATGTTCTGCTGACAAAGTAAATCAGTGTCTGCTTTTTATCCCTCTCAGCGAGTAGGAACGCACTTAGTGTTTCATCCGATGCCGCCAAGTACATGATCAGAGTTTTGCCTGGCACGGGGGCTGTGATCGAAGGAACTTCTGTTATAACCTTCTTCATTTCTTTAAATTCGGTGTCTGGCTCTTTAGTCCACCTGAAACTGTTCTTTTCCAATGTGCGTTTGAGCGTCTAGAAGAACGGTAGAGACCTTTCTGCCGCCTTTGATAGAAATCGACTCAACGGCACCAGTTTCCCATTAAGGCTTTCCACCTCCTTGATAGTAGAGGGCGGTTTTAAGTCTTCTATGGCAAGGTTCTTCTTTGGATTAGCCTTAATAGCATCCCTGGTGATGATATGTCCCAAGAAATTGCCTTCCTCGACACTGAAAGTACATTTCTTGGGGTTTAGCTTTATATTCACCTTCCTCAGTGTCTGGAACGTCTCCTCCATATCTATGAGGAGGGATTCCTCAGCCTTGCTCTTGATAACCATGTCGTCTACATAAATTTCCATGTTTCTCCCAATTTGGCCCCAGAACACCTGGTCAACCAAATGCTGATATGTTGCCGCCACATTCTTCAAGCCGAAGTGCATTTTATTGTAGAAGAATATACCTTGGCTCGTATGGAATGTTGTTTTGTCTTCATCACCTTCTTCCATTGGTATTTGATGATACCCCTTATATGCATCCAAGAAGCATTTTAGAGGGAAACCCGCTAGAGATTTCACCTTCCAATCTATCTCTGGCAGGGGGTAACAATCCTTTGGACACATCTTGTTGAGATCTTTAAAGTCAATACACATTCACAGACCGCCTGGTCCATTTCCCGTGCCAAGGGACTTTTCTTCTGGCAAAACTGAGTTGCCTAGGGCAACACATTCAATGCGTGGGTTGTCTTGATCACCTTTCCTTCCTAGAAGTGCAGTGTTCGTGGAACCGTCATATCACTTGGGGTCCATGCGAAAACATCCTTGTTATCCCTCAGAAATTTCTCAACCTCCTTCTTCATTGTTCCAGAAAGGTTAGCCCCTATTGATACCGGCTGGTCAGGGAAATCCGGATTAACCACTATGTTCAATGTGATTGATGAGCCACCTTGAGCTATTGCTTCAACGGCCTCCGCCTTCTGTACCTGTGAACATTCCCCCAGCTGTTCTAGCCTCTTCGTCCGTATAGTGGCTATTCTTTCGGGTGTAGGAAACTTCACCATCCCATGCCCGGTGGACACAATCGCCAGCAGCTTTCCCAGCGAGGGGCGTCCTAGTATCGCGTTATAAGACGATTTGGAATGCACCATTATGAAAGTGACATGCTCCTCCCTTTCTACCTGGTCTTGTCGGAAGGACACTCGTAAGCTGAGCTGTCCTAACGGCTAATATATTTCACCCGAGAACCCGATTAAGGGCGTAGAGGCAAGTTGAAGCCTTATTTGTATAGCGTCAAGCATTCGTAGGAAACAATCCGTGTAGATGATGTCACATGCACTTCCTCAATCTAAGTACACTGTCCATACCAGTCTTCAATGATGGCCTTAATTACCACTGGCCACAATGAGTCATTCCACCAGGCGGAAAGCTAATCACCGTACCTTTGGGCTTTCTTCTTTTAGTGTACCTACCATGAGAATTTCTGCGACCGGCTCCCTTAATTTTGAACCCTCAGGTGCTTTTTCCTTTTTCCAGGCGTATCGCTTGGCCTTGCCCCTCGGATTGAGACTTCCCTCTTATTTCTCTGACCAAGTGTGAGAGTTTTCCTGTTTTGACCGCCCCTTCAATGCGCTTGCGCAACTTGATGCAGTCGTTAATATGATGCCTATTGTCTTCGTGGAACTCACAGTACTCCGCCTGGTTTCTCTTTTTGGAACCTTGCATACGAGGCGGGGGTTTGAACGACGAGGCCAGCGTCTGAGTCGCCAAAATTTCCCGTGGAGTTTTGGTTAGAGAGAAGAGTATCACTCCACTTATACTTGTCTTCTTTGCGCCTGTATGGAGTGTATTTGTCATCTCTATCCCGACGTCCCCTGAACGAGGCATCCTGCTATCTGACCGAATAAGGTTTGTGGCTCTTCTCCTGGTACGCTTTCGGAGGGGGTGTTGCTTCTGAGTAGGCAACTCCTTTAAACGGATGTAAGCATAAGTCTTCTCCAGACACTCCTGATAGGACGTTGGAAGATCCTGGGATAAAAATTCAACGAGCTGCCTGCGTCTGAGCCTGTGTATGAGCCCAAACACCTTTGCATCATCGCGCAGACCCCTTATCTGTTGGCTCTCCAGGTTATATCTCTCTACGAAGGCACGCAAGCCTTTGGTTTCTGTTTGCTTGATATTGTGCAGCTCAATGTGGTTCTTGGTGTATCGCTGCTGCTATTGCATGAAGTTAGAGTGAAACTTTGCATGTACCTCGTCAAGACTGTTAACACCAACCTGGAGGTAATGACTCAAGCCACAGGCTGGTGGTACCTTTTAACTTCATTGAAAACATATGGCATGCAACTGGAAGCACCCACTTAGATATTTTCATTGCACCTGCGAATAGGCGCCAATGATCGTCTGGATCTCCGGTTCCATCGTATACGCCTACATTCGAAAGGAGTTTCAAACCTTCTGGTAAGGAGTAGTCTTCAATCCATCCAGCGAATGGAGAAGGGTCTTCCATGTCAGCCTCCTGGAAGTGAGACTCCAGGATGATGGGACTGGTCTTCCTTTGAAACTCCTTGTGGGCATGGCCCTAGGAAGTTCTACTTTTGACAAAGGTGGTCCCGTCTCTTGTACTTTGACCACCTTGGTCAGTGAACCTGACCTGAGGTGCTGACTCCATCCGTTTCTTCTCGTTCCGCCCTTTGAGACCTTCGAGTTTTTACACTGCAAGGTGCTACCCTTTAGCGAGTTAAGGGTAGATGGCGTAGCAGGATGTGCCTCAGCGCCCTGCAGTTTCCGCCTAGCCAAACTCTGTGGTGCTCGCCCTATCTCCTCTCCTATAGAGACCTTGAACTTTGATCCCCGAACATCCCCTAGACCTTGGGTCGTCTGTTCGTTCACCTCCACCTCCTGGGTGTTTATGTGATCATCTAGCTCCTCTGAGTCTTCGTCTTTGTATTCCATCATTACATTGTTGTTTCTATCAAGTGGTTGCCCATTGAGGGAACAAGAATGTTCCCTCATAAGAGTCTACAGTTGCTCGAAATGCATTGCAATGAACTGGCGGTCAATTACCAGGACCGAAGGGTCTAATGCCAGGGGAGTAGCAATGCTACGGCAGCGGCGGTGGGTTCCGCAGCTACTAAGGACATCTGAAGACCCGCTTGAGGAGGGGTCTTTTCAACGCCTGGGGGATCCAAGGGACCCAATTCTACAACCTCTTGGCTCTCCATTCTGGACTCCTGAAAGTAAGAGTAACACTGTCATGACTAGTCGTCTCCCACGGATGGCGCCAATTGATTGTACGCTATATAAGCAATGAAAGAGGGGCAAGACAATGATGATATCTCCGGATACTTCCATGTGGTTTCCAGCGACTGTGATGAGAAAAAAGAACAAGCTACGGTCCTAAGTAAGAATTTATGGAGAGTGATCAATTGTGGGAGTAAAAATGGGAAATGAGCATTACATTCTCCACCAGGCAAGAGGTCTCTATTTATATGTATCTTAGGTCTCTTCGAGAGAGATTCTTATTGGTTGAAAGGTTTATGCGCGACCTCCCTTTTCATGGCCTTTGATGAACCAATCAGGATTAGCCCTTGTGCGCTCCGAAACCAAGCATTATCTGTCCCCGACAAGATCTCTGGGGCGGAACCTTTCATGTCCCCCCTGTTCCTCTCTTTTGGTAAGGAGGAAACGTGGGCTCGCGCCGGGCCTGGTCCTTCATAAAAGGAAGTTGTGTGAGCCTTAAGCTGCCCATATCATCATATAGGAATGGACCCATATGATCATTCATAGTTCAAGAACTTATAAAGACTGTGAGCACATTCTTGTGACGTTATCGTATTCCTTTGGTTCTTAGTTCTTATAACTAATGTGTCAAGGACTTGCTCTAGGCATGTTGGAGTTCCAATTATCAAGTGCTTTGACGCCTATAATATCCTATACGAAGTTTCCTAGTTACATTTAACTTGTGGGTCAACGTTTCTTATCATTTTGGTACCAGAGCTACAAAGGTTCGATTCTTAAATTTTTTTATTCTGTTCTTGTCATATTGTTTGTCTATCAATCTCATCATCTTATCTTTTACATTTTTCTACAAAACTACTTTCTTTTCATGATCTTTAAGAATATATTGATTAAGAAAGCCTTCATAGATAACTTTTCTATCAAATTGCTAAGGTCGACCAAGAAGTATATGACTTACTTGGATTGGAACCACATCACTCGTCACTTCATCTTTGTACAAAAAAGGAGAGTGATAGGTGTTGGTATTCAAGGAAGGTTGTACATATGTTGAAAAACTAACCAAAAATCCACCAAATTTTGTTGTGAATCTTGATGGGTTTTCTATTCCCTATCTAGATTGATTACAATGCGAAAAATCCTTTAATCTAGAACGACAAAAAAACATAACCCTAACGGATCTAAACATAATAAGTAAAGCAAGAAAATAAATAAATAAGAAAGTATCTTTGAGAAAACCGATTTCTCACGCGTATGCTGCTACGAACGAGAAAATAAAACTCGACGGCGAGTGCTCAAACGAGAATATCTCTAATGGCTCACACCCACGTACCAAAGATAAATATAACTAATTTCACTTCAAACTCCTAATAGAAAGAGTATGAATCAGATGAGAGAATTGAATTATTGAAGCATCGACATTAAACCTTATATATATATAGGGGATGAAACTCTTTGAAATTGATTCTCAGGCGATGTGGGACACTCCACAATTTCATAGATAAGAACTATCTTTTTTGGTTTATCTGTAACTTCCCAACTATTATACTTTAGCCCATTGCTTCTTTATAATTAATTATTTAGCTTCAAATTAACTTATTAACTATAATATATTAATAAACCAATTAATTAATTATTTATATAATATTAATTCTAATTAATATTATTTCTCCTTTTTAATTATTTTTCTTTACTGTTTATTGAGGGCAACCCAAAAAGGACTGTACTTTTTAATGACAGTCTTGTCAATTAGTTATGACTTGGACACTACATCCAACAGTCTCCCACTTGGACAAGTCATCAACTATTATTGAAATGAAGGATGAGTAAAATTGGTCCAAGTCTATCCCATTAACCAAGCAGAGAGTGTCATCCAATGCAACTGAATCATATTCTAGAGACAGCCCTTAGATAAGTGATCAACTATTCCTTTGTTCTACTGATATTGTATGAAACTGAGATATGGATTTTAATCAATCTCAAGATTCAAAATTATGTTTCTGATTTCCAATTAATTGACTATATGAGACTACTGAATTGAACGCAACAATTTCGTCCCGGCTAGGCTTAGCACTTTTTAGTCAACATTTAATCATCAAAGGTCCCATATATATCGCTTTTCCATTTAGGCAAAAGGAACATATAAATTTCGTATACATAATGTCAGTCAACTTATAATGTCATACATAGCATACCCTTTATCACTGGCATTTATGCGCATCGTTTGAATAAGCTAGAGTATAACAGACTTGAAAAACTAGAAACTCAATGTATCTCCATTTTAAGAATAGAGGATATTATGATATTAGAATTACATGTGATTTTAATCCATGAAGTAATCTCTCTAAGTGCGGGTTTTGAACACTTAACTTCTCATTAAGTACTCATGAGTCTTGCAACATTCTTCATGCTATGTCTAATTCTTGTAGACAATCTACTAACGCTCCATGATAATCTTAAATCGATACTTACTTCCTGACGTATGAACGACTGAGGATGTTTGAGTAAAATTAATTACTCGGGAAGTGAATTCTAAACATACAAAACGAAACACAACGATAAACAATAGTAAATGGTAGCACTCTTGCAAAAACACAAATCTCCATTATTTAATAACCAAAACTATTACAATTTCAATCACTGTTTGTTTCTAATTCATACTAACAACTAAAACTTTATATTATCTCTTAATCCGGATTATTCTCTGATCATACATGCTTCACAATCACATGTCCTTCTTCGACCTTTCTATGAACAAAATGGTATTTCCTTTCAATGTGCTTCGACTTTTAATGATCCTTGGGTTCTTTAGTCAAGGCGACTGCACTCTGATTGTCACAGAATATATCAATGGTTCTTGTACTGTTGGCTTCAAGATCTCCTATGAAATTCTTCATCTAGATGGCTTCCTTTGATGCCTCGCAAGCCGCAATATACTCAGACTCGCATGTGGAGTCTGCCATTGTATCTTGCTTTGAACTTTTCCATGTCACCGCTCCCCCATTAAATAAGAATACCCAACCAGATTGTGAACGACTATCATCTTTGTATGTTTGGATACTCGCGTCACAGTAACCCATTACTCTAAGTTCTTCTTATCCACCATAAGCTAATAACCTATCTTTAGTATTTCTTAAATACTTCAGAACGTTCTTAACAGTTGTCCAATGGCCTTCACTAGGATTTTGTTGATGTCGACTCACCATGTTCAAATCAAATGAGACATCAGGCCTTGTACACGTCATGGGATACATAATCAATCCTATAGACGAAGCATACGGAACTCGACTCATTCTATCTAGTTCTTCCTCTGTTTTTGCATTCAGATCCTTACTAGTCTTTATGTCATGATGTAAGGGTAGATTCCCTTTCCTAGAAGTCTCCATTTTGAATCTTTTAAAAATTTTGTCTAAGTATGTGTCTTGGCTAAGTCCTATTAGACATTTTGACATATCTCTGTAAATCTTAATACCAAGAATATATGCTGCATCTCCCAGGTCTTTCATAGCGAAACATATTTCCAACCAATCTTTTACACTTTGTAATGTTGGGATATCATTTCCTATGAGTAAAATATCATCCACATATAATACTAGGAAGACTGCAACACTCCCACAGACTTTGGCATATATACATGACCCATCTCCACTTCTAGAAAATCTAAACTGTGTGATTTTCTCATGGAAGCAAAAATTCCAGCTACGAGAAGCTTGTTTGAGTCCATAAATGGCCTTTTGAAGTTTGCACACTATTTTAGGATACTCTGCATTTTCGAAACCCTCTGGTTGTGTCATAAACACATCCTATGTTAGTTTTCCGTTAAGGAAAGCAGTTTTGACATCCATCGGCCATATTTCATCATCATAAAACGCAACTATGTCAAGCAATGTCCTAATTGACTTAATCTTAGCTACTGGTGAGAAGGTTTCCTTATAATCAATCTCATAGGTGTGAGTATAGCCCTATGCAACTAACCTAGCTTTATAAGTGTGTACCTTGATTCATGTCTATTTTCTTTTTGAATATCCATTTACAACCCACCGTTATAAGACCGGGTGCGGCGTCAACCAAATCCCAAACTTGGTTGTCATACATCGACTCAATCTTGCTTTTCATAACCTCCTTCCAATTAGCAACCTCCGGGCCTGCCATCGGTTCCTTGTAGTTAGCAGGCTCATCGAACTCGACTAGTGTACTATCATTAATCATGTCTTCTTCTTCAATATGGAAACCATAATAGAACTGAGGAGGATGGCTAACTCTACTACTTGTTCAGCGAATAGGTAAGGATATGTCATTCGGCTCAATAGGTGTTGCCACCGGTTGTTGAGTGACAGTTTTTGTAATTGGTTCTTCATTTCTAGACTCTTGAATTTCTTCAGCATTAATCTTACTCCCACTGTCTTCATTAGATATCATTTCTCTCTCAAGGAATACTCCTCTTCGAGCTACAAACACCACATTCTCCTTGGGTCTGTAAAACAAATATCCAAATGAATCCTATCGATAACCGAATAATACACACATTTCTGATCTCTTTTCTAGTTTGTCTAGAGTCTCTCGTCTAACGAAAACGTCACAACCCCAGATCTTGATATGCCCAAGGAAAGGTCGTATTCCCTTCCATATCTCATAAGGTGTCTTTGAAACCTTCTTAGTTGGTACATGATTTAAGAAATGGGTGGCTGTCTCTACCGCGTAACCCCAAAATCTTGTTGAAAGTGTCGCTCGACTCATCATAGATCTAACCATGTCGAACAAGGTCCTATTTCTACTCTCCGTAAATCCATTATGTTGCGATGTTCTAGAAGGAGTCAATTGTGAAACTGTTCCACAGTTTCTAAGATGACTGAAAAACTCGATACTAAGATATTCTCCTCCCTTGCCGGATCGGAGCACCTTCATCTTTCCGCCCATTTGATTCTCTACTTTATTTTGATTTCTTTTGAACATTTCAAAGTGTCAGACTTATGTTTAATCAAATAAACATATTCAAATCTACTAAAGTCATCAATAAATGTAACATTGTAGCGATTTGCATCTTTCGTGGTGCATCTTTTGTGGTTCACAAACATCCGTGTGAACTAAGTCCAATAGTCCTTCACCTCTTTCACATGTTCCAGAGAATGGTGCAAACAAGATTCTCATACATCATCCGATTTGAGATCAAATGATTCCAACACTCCATCCTTTTGGAGTTGGGCGATGCGTTTCTTGTTTATGTACCCAAGACGACAATGCCACAATTTTGACTTATCAAACTTATTAGAAGAATCAACACTTAAGATTAAATTACTAACACATTTAACAGTTTAATATATGTCATTGTAAGGAGAAGCTTTAAAAATAAAACAACCTTTTGAACAAACCAGAATATCGCCATTTTAATTATCAAAAGAAAATGTATAACCATCCTTAAACAATGCATGTAATGAAATAATGTTTCTAGTCATTTCTGATGAATAATAGCAATTATTTAAAACTATACTAACTCCACTCTTCAGCATGAGCTCAAAATTTCCAATCATTTTTACGGGCGTGATTTTATTGTTTTCAATGACTAAGTTGAGCACCTCATGCCTCAAATTCTACTTTCCTTTAGCTCCTGCGATACAGTGCAAATGTGAGTACCACACCCTGTATCCAGGACCCACGAATTAGAAATTGTAGTACTATGGAGTTCGATCATAAACATACCTGAATGACTTCCCTTTTTCGACCGTTCCGTCTTCAAGGTCCTTCAAATATTGAGGCCAGCTACGCTTCAAATACCCCTTAGTGTTGCAGTAGAAGCACACTACTTCCTTTGGATCACATGTAGGCGCAATTTCAGAGTACATCTTTCTCTTAGGGCCACGATTGGACTTTCCATTTGTGGTCTTTTTCTTCCAGTTGGAATTAGACGACTTCCTTTTCTTTTTATTTTGACCAATGGACAACACAGGAGTTGCTGGCACATCAACCTTCTTAATACCTTGCTCAGCAGTTTGTAGCATATTATGGAGTTCCATGATTGAGGTCTCTTTCTCATTCAGATTCATCTGATGTGAGACCACAAACTAGTTGTAGACAGTGGGCAGACCAGATAGTATGATGATTATGGAAAACTCAGTGTTAAACATCATGTTCAAGAATTCCAACCTGTCAAAAGAACCCTTTCATCTCCAAGACGAAAGCACAAATGGATGCTCCAGGTTTGGGCTTGCAAGCCATGAGGGACTTAACCACATCAAGGCGTTCTTTGCGTTCCTTGTCCTGAGACATTTCCTTCAGCTGTTGGTTCATTTCGTAAGCCCAAGTGTTTTCAAAAGTCTTTTGAAGCTCAGGGCTCATCGAGGATGCCATAATGCATGACACTTTGTTTGCATCATCATAGTGTTTCTGGTGAGCATCAATCTCCTCTTGGGTTGAGTTCTCGTTAATAGTGGGAATTTTCTTATCGACAACATACTCCTTGTTCTCGTACCTAAGGTTTAGCATCCAGTCCATATAGTTTGGACCGGTAAGTCTTTCCGTCCTAAGAACTGAGAGTAATGAGAAGTTTGACTTATGAGCGGAATTGGTAACGGGAGGAGTTACACCATTTTGAGTAGAAATCTATAAGATATAACAGTTTTCGTTAGTATGAATGTTCGTTAATTTGATTTAAGGCTAGGATCCATATTTTAGATTCGTTTTATGAATACGGTTGCCGTAAACATATCACGAATTTATTTTAGGTAGACAATGCTTTTGTCAATTTCATTCTCTATGAAATTCCTAGTTATTTTTGAGATTCACTGATTCTTATCAATGACATGTTAATCTCGGATATGCTCATCTAGCATTCATGTCTGGGATGCCGAGGATCATGAACAAGATGGTGAATTTTAACCATGCAAAACCTGTGTGGTCCCCGACACGAGTATGCTCGAGAATCGCGAGTCTCACTTCACCTCTCACTTATGTTCTCATATTAATGTGCCGGTAAACCACACACGCTCCATTAATAGTTCATACGAGTGATGTGCAGTTTTCATGTATTAGCATACTGATTCACATTTGATGTATCTAAAACGGGATTTTGTTTTAGTACTTTTTAACTGATACTTTTAATCTTGAAATCATCCTATCAAAAGTCCTCGATAGCTCCATTGAGCTCACAATGAAGCAGAGAGAGAGATAGGTTAGCGTGAAACATATAAAAAACATACTTTTTTAGGGAAGTAAAACGACCCGCCTTATACCTCGCTTACAGTTTGTTCGCTATGGGTGTGCCAATGTATTTAGATTTAAATGTTACATATATAATTCATAATATGTACATATATATAGTATGGTACCCGCGCAAAGCAGCGGCGAGGACAAATAATTTTTTCGATTACTTGTCGGTTTAATAACATGCTATTTTTTGAATGACATAAATAATAAATACCTAAGTTTCAATATCAGTCGAAAACATATTTGTGATAACTAAAATTACAAACACATGTCATTTTATGCATCCATGAATTCCAAATATGATAATGTTTTACTTGAAAGGTCCATTTGTAAATATATTCTACAAATAATATGTGACACCCTTGCCACAACAACCACCATTTACAAACACCCAGGATTTAATCACCAACATACAATTACATAATGATCTGATAACCTAAATTAAGTGCAGAAGCATTAGAACACATAATTAAAGTAGTGCAACAGTGTCAAACACCCTACGGTGCTACAAGGTACCAAGTCTAAGTCTACACACCCAGATAAATTATTACAACATCCAGAATATGTTACAACATTGTCTCAAATCATAATTACCGATTAAGCAGTTTCAAATCTTCCAAATCTTCCCAAATGACCTAACTAGAAGGTCCGGCGGTAGACTTCCCTTTTCCTGTAAAAATAGAGCAACTGAGGTATAAGCAAAGGCTTAGTGAATACAAAGATTACGCACTTTATAAATTTTTATGAAGCCCAAGGATAACACAGATGACCAACATCGGATATCCTCTTCGTACACTAAGTACGGACCAGAGCCGCAGCCCCTTCGAGCCCAAAGCTCGGCATTTAAACATACCATCTGAGACAATCGTACGATCGGGGATGATGTACTGCCTACCGGGCCTAGGAGGGATCAGCTCCAGGTCATATAGCGCAGTAACATCAGAGTAATCGATGCGACCCACCGGTCCATCACTAGATGCACAACAATCGAACGGACATGCAACAAGTAAGAATGTGCATCTAAATCTACGCAAGTTAGTAGAATTCCAACCAAATAAATGAAGCAACAGGTCTCAGCAGGCAAAGCTTAACATAAAACAGATATAAACATGCAAAATCTACTGTACTCACAGTGGGTGCGTAATTAAACTTTAACCGATATTATTTCTCCTCCGGCTTTCAACCGGATCCACCAAGTACCCCACTGTGGGTTAAACAACACGACAAGGGACCTGTTAAGTTAGTTACAACAATACCTCGTGTCAAAAACCGTTTAAATTCATAAAACCAAGTTTTGTAAGTTTTGCAATATTTTCCCGTATTTCGGGTCCATGACTAAATTCCAAACCATAATTAAGTTTGAACCCATCTCAAGTTCATAACTTGTCCTTTGAATAACTTTTGTCATTTCATGTGTTATTTATAAGTTTCATTCAAAATACTCGAGTTTAGAGAGTAGGATTCTCAATTTTAGGCATTAAACTCTAATTTAATGGTTAGATTCGAGCTCACCTTCGAATCTGATGACTAGATTCGAATCTATATGTAAACTCGAACCCATATTCGAATTTGGGTAGATTCGACCCCCCCCCTCGAATCTAAGGATAGACTCGATAATACACTTGAATCTAGTACCAAAATCGAGTTTGTTCTTGCATTTCGACTGTGTTCTTGGTATTTTCGAGTTTGTTCATCTTACAACTTAAAAACATACATTTCTAAGCCTCAAATCACCGATATATCAAGTATGATGCCTAGTTTCGATTCTATTATACATATACTATCATATTCTTGTAACATTTCAACCAAAACAAGCTCCAATTTACATAAAATAACAGATTCGAATTCTAAGTTCTTTAAAACCGAAATAACAAACTTAAAAGGGTCGATTCTTACCTCAATTCGTACGATATCAGGAATCCAACTGCAGATTGTTGTAGTACTCCTCGAGATCTTTCCGATGACGTATAAATCTCGATAATCGGTCGGTCGGTTTGTGAGATATCTTAGAGAGATGTAGAGAGAAAACTTCTAGAGAGAGAGTCTAGAGAGAGAGAGAGATGGTGAAAAAATGAAGCGCTTGGCCTTTTTATTCCCATTTTCATCATTTTGCACATTTCACCCCTCATCTTAACCGGTTCATAAAATACTGATTTATTCTTAATTTATCATTAATAACTTTTATAATTCATAATATTCCTTAATAATAATTTCCGAATTCAAATTTTCTTAAAATAACAACAAACTTTCTAAATATCCCAAATACATAATAATTGCTCAAATTTCAACTTAATTATATATTTTCCACTTAATTAACCCAATTACAATAAAATAAATCCGAGGATGTTACAGCATGGGCTCCACCACGCTCAACTTCGTCCTCGAAGTTACTCGCATTCAAACAGTTGTGGATATTTTCTTAACATTTCTGCCTTTGTCTCCCACGTGTGATTTGCTCCTTTATAATGCTTCCAACGTACAAGCACCATTTCAATCTCTTTGCTCCTTAGCTTTTTCATCTTGGTATCCAACACGCATTCCGGCTCCTCAACATACCGGAGCCTTTCATCAATCTGCAATTCAGTATGGTCGGCCCAATCTTCGTTACTAGTCGTAAATGACTTTCGGAGACTTCCAACATGAAATACTGGATGTATGCCTGACATCTCTTCAGGCAACTCCAGGCGATACGATTGATTTCCAACTTTTTCTACTATCTTAAAGGGCCCAACAAATCTCGGAGCCAACTTTCCCCTCTTCACAAAACGAGTAACACTCCTCATGGGTGATACTTTCAAGTAAACCCAGTCATTCACTCCAAAGCTGATAGGTTTGTGCCTTCTGTGATAATAACTTTTCTGACGGTCCTGGGCCGCCTTCATGTTCTGCCTGATCAACTGTATTTTCTCATTTGTCTCTTGAAGCAAGGCCGGCCCAGCAATTGGTGTTTCACCCGTTTCTCTCCAACATGTAGGTGTCCTACATCTCCTTCCATACAAAGCCTCAAACGGCGCTTTCTTGATTGTTGCATGGTAACTGTTGTTATAGGAAAACTCTATTAGTGGCAGGTGATCATCCCAGTTGCCACCTAGATCTAACACGCACGATCTCATCATGTCTTCAAGAGTGAGAATTGTCCTTTCACTTTGGCCATCGGTTTGCGGACGATAGGCCGTACTCATTGCGATCCTCGTTCCCAACCCCTATTGTAAAGCCGACCAGAAGTTCGAAGTAAATCGGCTATCTCGATCCGATACTATGGACTTAGGCACTCCATGCCTAGAAACTATCTCGTCCATATAAATCTGAGCTAAATTTTCCAGCGAATAACTTTCTCGAATCGGTGTAAAGTGAGCAGACTTAGTTAACCGATCCACTATTACCCAAACTGCATCGTGTTGAACACCTAGTCTTCGGCAGCTTTGTAACAAAATCCATAGTAATGTGCTCCCACTTCCATTCCGGAATAGGAAGCGGTTGCATACTACCGTATGGTTGCTGATGTTCGGCTTTCAGCAGCCGACAAGTTCTACATCGTTCAACATACTGGCCGATATCCTTCTTCAATCCCGGCCACCAAAAATCTGCCTTTAAGTCATTGTACATCTTTGTGCTCCCGGGATGTACAGAAAATTTTGATTGATGCGCTTCTTCGACGATCACATTCCTCATACCACCATATTTCGGCACCCAAATTCTTCCGTACACACCTTTTAAACCAGACTCGCTCGTTTCCATATTCTTTAGTTGTATCCTAACATCCTAGTTTCTTTTGTTAAAAACATTTTAAATACCTTGAACCCATGTAAATGAAGCCTAATTTCAAGATAATAATTGTCATGATGATGGTGATGATGGAAGATTGTAGAAGAATCAACCACCAGTTGCTTTGAGAGTTGTGGCTGAACAAAAAAATACACCCAACTTGCCCACATAATTGCCCTAAAATAGCCTTAAAATCAGAAACTAATAAAAAAATTGTCTGCAATGAAGAGTTCCAACCTCAATATCAAAGTAACTAAATATGCATAATTCTGTTTGACAACTCTCTTCCTGATTTTACCACGTCTCTGCAAATCCTGAGATAATCAATCAATCAATAAATTGTAATAACACAAAATAACTAAGATTTAACCAATGCATCAAGAATTGAAAAAAAAGATGTGAAAATGCAATAATAGCAACAAAAACTGCTTGTAGGATCTCAATTTTAGCACCATACACAACAAACTCCATTTTACATCGTCACCTTTATGAGAATATATTTATCTATCTATGCTCTAGAGAGAGAATGGTTAGAAACAGAAAAGCACCCTTAAAATGCTTATAGATAGTCCTCAAGAAATGCACTCTTAAAATCCTAACACTGGTAGAAATGGCTACCTAAACCACAAGAAGAAACCAATTTGACAACATCACAGTGTGCATTTTAGATAATTAACTAACTGTCAGAGGGAACTATTCTATAAACTATAACTGACTTGACCATACATATACCTAAACTTTTCCTTCTTTTAAAATGGCTACCTAAACCTTCCTTAAATCTAATCTTCCATTAACAATCAAGAATTACTTCAATGTCTTACGGTCATGAAAGGTTTAGCAATGCCACAACATTTGAATTTGAATAAAAACAAGAATATACCTTTTCTGCTCAGCAGCTGGAAGCTTAGCCTCGGACATCAAGCAAGATTAGAATTCTCTGCAGCTCAGATCAACTACCGATTTTAAATGATTTCCAGCCTCATCTTTCAATTCAACCTGAAAAACTACAAAATACAGAAGAATCAAACTTCAATTCACCTCTTCAATCAATAGAAATGTTAAAAATTCGAATATGTGATGGCTATCTTCACTTTAACTTTACATTAAAAGCCTTATGTAGAAAAAGAAGAGTACAAAAGATAATCTGATTCGATTGTTTCCAGTGTACAATTGGCTTTTGGGTGAGAAGCGTTTTCAATATGACTCTTTTCCTTTTGAAGCTACTATGTTCATCATCTGCACAATATAAAATCACATCTAAAATCAAAGAAATGTAGAAAGTAACATGTTATAGAAACCAACCAAAGGTTGCTGGTTAAAAGCATCAATCAGCAAGAAGGAAACTTCAAACCCTTGATTATGTCAAATAGAAACCTGAGACCATTGATTATGTCAAAGAAACATGGATTGAAATAATCAAGTACTCAATCGGCAATAGTCAGATGTTAGAAGCATCAAACGGTATAATGATTTAAAGGAGAGGTTATGGACACAAATTCAGGCTCATATAAGTAATCAATCAAATTTCTTCCAAAATTTAACATACGACTTAAAATTTTCTTAATTAGTAAACTACGACTTCAAAGTAACAGAAATTAGCATTCAGAATCACTATAACTCAATAATCGAACACATGAACTTGGATTATTCATACACATAGTTAATGCACAAGAAAATCTTCCAAATGAGTTAAAATTGATTGTACGAACACATGAACTTGGATTATTCATACTGTTTGTCTGTTTTTGATACCTACTCGGCACACAACGCAGACATATACATACATACATATATATACATATATATATATATATATATATATATATATATATATATATATATATATATATATATATATATATATATATATGTATATATATATATATGTACATACAAAATGAGCATAGGTTATTTCACTGATAATTTTTTTTTCCAAATTTAATCCTACGATTGACCAAAGCTAAAACATTTTACAAATGGTAACTGGTACATTAATAACAATTACACATCCATATATATACAGATAACTACAATTCTATAAAGAACAATAGAAGACGTATACTTACCAAATCCGAAACAAATGGGTAACTTCCATGGTTTGCTTCCATTGCCATAAACAACCCTAGCCTCTTCTGAAAGCTCTCCTTCATCAAACCCTGTTAAGAAGCATCTAAACCTTCAACATCGTTTAGACCATCTTCAAAACGATATCGTTCATCAAACTTCAAACCTATTAAGAAGCATCTAAATTAACCTTCATCATCATTTAGACCATCTACCAAAAGCTCTCCCTCATCAAAACCTTTTAAGATTCCAACAAATGTAATTAAATATCAATTATGTACCTGGATCAATGAATGTTATGCGGTATGATCTTGCTGTATTAGTGTATTACACACAATTCACGGGAATCCACCAAGAGCAGTCACCCTACGAGTAGGAGCCAGGCATATCCATTTTAACTGCAAAAATTTAACCGCATTGTTGAATGCCATATTGAAAATACATGAAGAACAAAAACAGAAAATATGCTTACATTTGACAGAGGAAATATTCAAAGTTGTGAGCAGCTGAAGTAATAAAAGATATCAAGACATTTCAGTCATAGCAGTATCCAAAAATAAGGCTTTAAAAAAGAATCATGAACATGTACGAAGTTGCATAAATTTTCCTTGGTATTGAATATGAAAATTATTATATAGTAGTATAGATATAGATAAAGAAATATTAGTGGACATTTAGATAAATGGGTTGACTTTGAAAGTTACCTTCGAGACAAGAATACTAATATCATATTGTGAATTTCTATATGCAGAAACAGGGGAGATGCTTGCACCCATTGCTATGTTGTTGTTGATTTGAAAGAAATCCTAAGCATAGTAGATTGTAGCAACCAGTTGCTTGATATGCATCATTCTGCATGAATAAACGAATAATTATCATTGAAATTTTTTGAATATAGAATTTTTTTGATGTGTTCAAGCCATTTTGTCTTATTTAAAACTATATATTTTGGACTTGCTACATGCTTCACCAGTAAAACAATTCCTTCATTGAACAGTTTAATATTGAAAAAAAGAAAAGAAAAAGAACACTAACCAGTAAAACAATTCCTTCATCTAACAGCGACAACAACTTCAACAGCAGGGTTTAAAGGGCTAGAAGCGTACTTCTAAATCCACCCTAAGCACAGAACAAATACAACAATTACTTCAACCTTACACTATGAATTAAAAGTGGCAAGAAGTTAATTAAAACCAATAAAAAGGTTTGTTTGATGGTTTATGTGTCAGTTCTTAACATAAGTGCATTTTAAAACTGTCTCACCCGTCACTCTACTAAGCTTTCATTAACCTTATGTCAAGGAAATTTTTTTTGTTAAACTACAAGCTACTCCTATGAAAATTAAAATGAGTTCTCTTTTCAACACACTACTCTTTTGAGACATATGCAAGTGTAAAAATGTAAAAACATCTCCTAGACATAGAATGAGACAACTTTTGATCAGTTAGATTACAGGAATTGATAAATACAAGACAGTAGTCAACTTATTCAAAGTCAAAGGCACCACCAATAATGAATTTTTGAAGGGTAGAAACTTACCAAAAAGAGAACTGAAAGTGGTTGCACATAAGTAACATCGTCACACCAATTGAACCAAAAGGCCATAAATTACTCCATGGAGGTATAACACTGAAAAGTTCCCATTCAGTGGACGTTATTCACCAATTTATGGCGAAAAGTAAGAAACTAATTATAGCCCAGGAAGTACATATAAGCTAACACTCACATGAGGGACTGATTTTCACTGAGATTGTTCAGAGCATTGAACATTTCAACAACAACAGACACTGTCATTGACACAGTGGAGGGATGTCTATCATTGTATAGCAGAATTTCCTCCACCTAGAAACTTCATGGCTTTAAGAAAGTGAAATAAAATAACTAACGCTGTCGTTCTACTATGAATTACACAAGCACGTTTTTTAATTAATATAATAACCAATATTTACCAAAATGAAGGGAAGGACCAGTTAGCCTGCTCCATAGCACATGAACCTCTTGATGCAATTTAAACCTAACTTTGAATACAAATATCACCACTAACATAGACTCGAGTGTCATTGCCGACCAACAGAACAATTAGAATGTATGTATACTTGGAACCCGTTTTAAATATCTATGTCACCACCCCAAACAACACCGAAAAAATTCAAGAACTCATGAATTAAGACACAAAAATAAGACAGTGAACATGATTCAACAAATTGAAAAGTCATGACCAGGATAGGGTGAAGTCAAATCTTTTAACGGGGAAAGTGGACTAAAAAACAAGTTTTTGCCATTTTGGAGATAGATATGAAATTGACAGAAACCCAAACCTGGTCTTCGAAGCAGCAACGTTACAGCTCCATCTTGGCGGAGCTTCACAGAAATCAGCAAGGTGTGCTGTTGGTCATCCCCAATATATCCGGCTGTGGTGGTGGTTCAGAAGGTGAAGACCAGCAGTGGTGGAAGTTCAGGCGGTGGAGAACAGCAGTGGTGATGGTTAAGGCGGCGATTGGGAGTGTTGCGCGGCGGTAGAAGGGTGGCTGGTGGGGTGTTTGTGATTGGTGATGGGTTGTGTTGGGAAGATCGTGAAGGCAAGAGCAAGGTGGCAGAGGGTGGAGGCAGTGGCTGTTGGAGGGAGGCGGTGGCTGCAGGAGGCGTGTCGTTGGAAGATGATTATCAAGCAGACAAAGAGTCCTGTCAACAGAAGATAAGCGTGGGAGAACAAAAGCCGATTTGTCTTTCCCAGATCTCGAGAATTCAAAATTTTCAAACAAAAACTGCTTTTATTTGTTTTGCAATGCATTGTTGTACATGATGCTTTGGTTGATTGCAAGTCTTAAAATTCAAGAATATGCATTATCTATTTGTACCTTGTGCATTATAACTTGTAACAAAGCTAAATGCTTTATTAGTAGTATATATATATATATATATATATATATATATATATATATATATATATATATATATATAATCCTCCTAATTTTAAGACGTTTAAAATAGCACCCTAAACTTGGAAAAATTTAAAAAAATATATATATATATATATATATATATATATATATATATATATATATATATATATATATATATATATAGTCTTTTAAATCTTTTCAAGTTTAGGGTGCTATTTTAAACGTCTTAAAATTAGGAGGATTATTTTAAACAATTTAAAATAAGTGGTGTTTAAATTTTAACATATATATAACCATTTATATTTTGCAATTCATTTATATACATATATATAATCTTGCAAATCAATATTCATCTATATATATATATATATATATATATATATATATATATATATATATATATATATATATATATATATATATATATATATATATATATATATATATATATATATATATATATATATAATTCGTAGTATATTCGTATATAAATCAATTTATATATTTCAGATAATTCAATTTTCAAAATTCATATTTAAATTAGACATAGGATAATACATAACTTTATCCATATCCATAAATTAAATTTAACCTAAACTTTTAGGATAAGAACTTAATTCTATCTCTAAGGCAAGTTTCCAAACAAATAGGAATTAAGATAATCACCTGAAAACTAAACCCTTAATTTCGAAAATATTAAATTCTAAATTTTGAAAATTTAAACCCTTAATTCTAATTATGTGCAAAACTCATTTAGTAACTTGGCTCTAATACCACTGATTGGTTTCTATTCCCTATCTAGATTAATTACAATGCGGAAAATCATTTAATCTAGAACAACAAAAAAACATAACCCTAATGGATCTAAACATAATAAGAAAAGCAACAAAATAAATAAATAAGAAAATACTAACCTTTGACAAAGCCGATTTCTCACACGTATGCCGCTACGAACGAGAAAATAAAACTCGGAGGCGAGTGCTCAAACGAGAACACCTCTAATGGCTCACACCCACGAACTAGAGAGAAATATAACTAATTTCACTTCTAACTTCTAATAGAAAGAGTAGGAATCAGAATAGAGCATTGAATTATTGAAGCATCGACATTGATTCTCTGTCGATGAAACCCTTGGAAATTCATTCTTTGTCGATGTGGGACACTCCGCAATTTCTTAGATAAAAACCATGTTTTAGGGTTTATCTGTAATTTTCCAACTATTACACTTTAGCCCCTTGCTTCTTTATAATTAATTATTTAGCTTCAATTAATTTATTAACTGCATTTAATTAATAAACCTATTAATTATTTATTTAAATAATATTATTTCTCCTTTTTAATTATTTCTCTTTACTGTTCATTGAGGGCAACCCAAAAAGGACATTACTTTTTAATAACAGTCTTACCAATTACTTATGACCTGGACACTATACCCAACACATCTTTAGCAGGAGTATGAAGATGTCTACCCAAAGGAAGAACCAAGTTGGTTACCACCTTTATGATGGATCGAGCATCACATTAATTTCATTCCAAAGGCTGCCCTACCAAATCGTCCAGCCTATAAAGCAAATCCTGAGGAGAGATGAGAAATCCAAAGGCAAGTGGAGGATTTGCTTTCAAGAGGTAGAATTCAAGAATCCATGCCGGTCATTGTGGTGCCCAAGAAGTCAGGTGAATGGAGACTGTATATGGATTGTAGAGCCATCAACAAAATCACGGTAAAGTATCCCAACCCTATCCCGAGGTTAGATGATATGTTAGATGAGTTGCACGGTGCTAAGATCTTCTCAAAAATTGATTTGAATAGTGGATAACATCAAATTCGAATTAACGAAGGTGATGATTGGAAAACAGCTTTAAAAACAAAGTTTGGTTTATGGAAAAAGTAGAAAAATGTAAAACATAAGATGATGAGAAAAACAGGCAAACAAAATAACTTGAACAAAATGCAAAATTTTAAGAATCGAAACTTTGTAGCTCTGATACCAAAATGATACAAAACGTTGACCCACAAGTAAAACGTAACTTGGAACCTTCGTATAGGATAGAAAAGGCGTCAAAGCACCCGATAATTGGAACTCTAACATGCCTAGAGCAAGTCTGTGACCCGTTAGTTATAGGAACTAAGAACCAATGGTATACGAGAACACCAAAAGAATGTGCTTACAATCTTGATATGTTCTTAAACTATGAACTCTCCAACAAAGAACAAAGCTCACAAAGATGAGTAAAACTCAAGAAGAAGATATATATATATATATATATATATATATATATATATATATATATATATATATATATATATATATATAGATATATATATTTCTCATGTAAAACTATGAATAGGCGTCAAAGCACCCGATATTTAGAACTCCAAGATGCCTAGAGCAAGTCCTTGACCCTTTAGTTATAAGAACTATGAACCAAAGGTACAAGAATGTCACAAGAATGTGCTCACTATGAACCCTCCAATATAGAACAAAGCTCACAAAGATGAGTAAAACTCAAAAAGAAGATATATATATATATCTTCTTTGTCATTTTTTATGTTCCAACTTCTTATCGTTAGATAGTATTTTGTTACTCCTCATCTAGCTACTCTCTTTTTGTTCAACCCATCTTCTTTTAAAGTTCTGAACTCGTTGGTATCCAATTAAGTTCTAAAGTTTTTTCATGAACACTTTCACCTTCTGCTCTTATTTAATTTTGTTCTTTTCTCAATTGAGTTCCACAAGGAATCAAGAGGTAAAAGACATTGACTTGTGAGAACACTTGAGGGTAAAAGCCGATTATTTTTGTGTCAAACACAAGCGTTGAGTGAACATATCATGAGTGAAACACTTAAGGGAGCGAGGAGAGAAAATATTTTTTTCCTCTTACTCTTGTTTTTACAAATTAAAAGATGGATGATGAAATGCGACGTCTAATGGCAGTTGGATTTAATCAAATCCATGAAAGAATGGATAGATTAGAGGCACGAGGACCTCATGCTCCGCCACCATCACAAGTTTCTGATGTAAATCATGACGATGATGCTCGAAATGATGAATGGGATAGAGGATCTGAAATAAGGAGGCCTTGAAGAAACCATGGTGCTAATAGAGGACTCAGCAACATCAAGATGAGAATTCCACAATTTCGAGGAAAGAGTGATCATGAAGCGTATCTGGACTGAGAAAAAAGGTTGAGATGATTTTTGAATGTAATAATTATCACGAGGATCAGAAGGTGAAAGTGGCGGCAATTGAATCCACAGACTACGCTTTACTATGGTGGGATCATTTAGTCTCCAACCGAAGAAGAAGAAATTGAGAAAGGCCTATTTCGACATGGTCTGAAAGGAAGGTGGTTATGCGTAAAATGTTTGTTTCGACTCACTATTTTTGAGATTTGTAATGCAAATTACAATCTTTGAATCAGGGAACAAAGGCTTTGGAGGATTATTTTCACAGAGATGGAGATTGCCATGATTAAGGCAAATATTGAAGAAGATAGGGAAGCAACAATGACAAGATTCTTGAGTGGCTTGAATCAAGATATTGTGAATGTCGTGGAGTTGCAATTTTGTCTAGACCTACAAGCGAGGATTCATACAACCATAAATTTGAAAGGAAATTGAGAAGAAGATTCACTTTTTCAGATGGAAGTACGTCCAACTCTCTCACAAGCCAAAAGCAAAGACATCTACAGTTACCTTTTGTGCACCTTTAAAGAACCAGGATGATGCCACAAAAGATAGAGAAATGGGCAATGGTAAAGGTATCACTTCTACCCCTACAAGAACTCGTGAAATTAATTGTTTTCATTGTCTAGGTGTGGGGCACATTGCTTCACCATGCCCAAACAAAAAATTGATTTTTCATGAAAGTTGTGAAATGGAGTCTAAAAATGAAAAGGAGGATGCTTCAGGATGCGGAGTGCTTTTGGTGGTCAAGAATGTTTTAAACATACAAGCCAAGGTGGAAGACACACAAAAACAAGAGATTATCTTCCATACGCGATGTTTGGTGCAAGGTAAATTATGCAGTCTCACTATTGATGTTGGGAGTTGTACTAATGTTGTGAGTACCGAGGTAATCAAGAAGTTGAATTCGCGCACGTTGAAGCATCCACACCCATATAAGCTTCAATGGTTGAATGAATGTAGCGAAGTGAAAGTGACAAAACAGGCCTTGATCACATTCTCCACCGGTAATGATGTGATTTCACCCAATGAATATGAGATTGATCACAAGTTGCCCGATCGTTCTAGTGTATGTTTTTATGATATATGGATAGAAACGCGACCCATTGCCTATAAAGGAGGCAAGAACCTTGGTATATATAGTGAAACCGCGACCCGTTGCCTAGAAAGAGGAAAGAACCTTGGTATTAGAAAACACCACAAGCATCCCACCAACTGGATTGATAAGTTTTGAACGCCACAAGCTAGAACACTTGATAAGTTCTAAAAGTTCGTAAGGAACAATAAGAGTTAAAAACTCACAATATTACTCAAATGAAGGATGATTACAAATGAGAACTTTGGACACTATTTATAGACGAAAATATTAGGAAAACCAACCATCTAGATAAGTAACAAAAGCTATCACAATAAGCGATCAAATAAGCAAAACTACTTATCAAAAGGGTCTTCTTGACATTTCACCTCTTGAATCTTCTAGAATGTGTCTTGGTTCATTGTACCTTGCAAAACCCTTAGTATCCTCCATGTAAATGCCCATGACCTTCAAATTGCCTTGAATTAAAGAGAAGGCTTTCAAATTGCCTTGTAATTAATTTTGAGAAGTACATTGAACATGGACACTCTTTTGGGCAGAATTTTGGATGAGGCAGATGAGCCTATATTGGCTTTATTCTTCTTGAGAAGATAGGAGAAATGCTTAGCTTTCATTGGGCTTTTATTTGACTCAAATCAGGCTTGAAATGAGTGAGTTATGGACAAAACATGGGCTAAGTGTGGGGCCCGAAATTCTTTATTCGTGGGTTATGTTTGGGTAAATATACATAACTTGGGCTATGAAAAACAAGGCTAATCTAGGGATTCAACTTGTAGCAAAATTAGGAAGCTTGCTTCGTTATTTTGCGAAGACACGGGAGCATTATTCCGGCAAGATTTAATCAGTCCATTGTTACCATCTCGGAACATCTTGGATTTAGACCTTGTGATAGGCCCGATCTTCCACCTTAATGGATATTCATCATCTTGATAATTGGATGGGTTCTCATCATTCCCCCCCATCTTGAGAGTGATTTAACCTCAAATCATCACCTGCATCAAAAGGACTTAAATCAGCCACATTAAATACATTATGAACATTATACTCATCAGGAAGATCAAGTTTGTATGCATTGTCATTGATTTTCTGCAACACTTGAAATGGTCCATCTCCTCTAGGCATCAACTTTGACTTCCTCTTTGTTGGAAATCGTTCTTTCCTCATATGCAGCCATACCCAATCTCCTGGTTCAAAAGTGACCTTTCTTTTTCCCTTGTTCGCTTGTTGTTCATACTTCTTTGTGCGCTCTTCAATGTTGCGTTTCGACTTCTCATGGTTTTGCTTGACAAATTCTGCCTTCTTCTTGCCATCTAAATTCAAATGCTCATTCACAGGCAAAGGAGTTAAATCCATAGGAGTTAATGGCTTGAATCCGTACACAATCTCAAAAGGTGAAAACCTAGTAGCAGAATGCACATTTCGATTATATGCAAACTCAACATGGGGTAAGCATTGCTCGCAAGTTTTCACATTCCTCCCAACTATTGATCGTAAGAAAGTACCAAGTGTGCGATTCACAACTTCGGTTTGTCCATCTGTTTGGGAATGACAAGTCGTAGAAAACAAAAGCTTTGTTCCCAATTTCCCCCACAATGTTTTCCAAAAATAACTTAAAAATTTGGTGTCCCGATCAGACATGATAGTTCTTGGCATGCCATGTCATCTAACCACTTCTTTGAAAAACAAATTAGAAATATGAGAAGCATCATTGGTTCGATGGCATGCAATCAAATGAGCCATCTTAGAAAATCTATCAACAACCACAAAAATTGAATCTTTGCCACTTGTTGTTCTTGGCAAACCCAACACAAAGTCCTTAGAAAGATCAACCCATGGTTCACTTGGTATAGGAAGAGAGGTGTACAAACCATGAGGTTGAACATTTGATTTGGCTTGTTTACAAACAATGCACTTTTCATAAACTTTGCCAACATCAACTTTCATTTTTGGCCAAAAGAAATGCTCTTGAAAATTTTTTAAAGTTTTTGCCACACCAAAATGACCCATAAGGCCTCCACTATGTGCCCCCCCGACCAAAAGCTCATGTAAAGACGTGTTTGGAATGCAAAGCTTTGATTCTTTGAACAAAAAACCATCATGTATAAAAAACTTTTCAAAAGAGCTGCTTTCACATGCTTGAAAAATCGTACCAAAATCCACATCGTTATGATATAACTCCTTGATTTGTTCGAAACCAAGAATTTTAGAGTCTACAGTAGAGAGTACAGAGTACCTCTGTGAAAGTGCATCAGCTACAATATTTTCCTTACCTTTCTTGAATCGGATGAAATAAGGAAATGTCTCAAGAAACTTCATCCATCTAGCATGTCTCTTATTCAACTTTTGTTGCCCCTACAGAAACTTCAAGGACTCGTGATCAGATTGAATTACAAACTCTTTGGTCCACAAGTAATGTTGCCATGATTTCAGTGCACAAACCAAGGCACACATCTCTTTGTCATAAGTGGGATAATTCAAAGTTGCACCGCTCAACTTTTCACTAAAATATGCCAATGGTTTCCCTTCGTGCATTAAAACCGCACCAATTCCAACACCCGACGCATCATACTCAATTTCAAATGTTTTATCAAAATTTGGCAAAGAAAGCAAGGGAGCATGAGTTAGTTGAAACTTGAGTTTTTCAAAAGCTTTCTCTTGATCTTTGACCCATTGAAAACCAACTTTCTTTTTAATGACTTCTGTGAGTGGTGATGCCAAGGAGCTAAAATTCTTCACAAATCGACGATAAAAACTTGCAAGACCATGGAAACTTCGCACATCACCAACACTCTTTGGAGTTGGCCAATCTTGAATTGCCTTCATCTTCTCTTCATCAACTAAAATTCCATGGGAACTCACCACACATCCACCATGACCCATCCTTTTTCGGTAAAAGCAAAACAGGAAAAGCACAAGGGCTCATGCTTTCTCGAATCCATCCTTTCTTAAGTAGTTTCTCAACTTGCCTTTGCAACTCCTTGGTTTCCTCTGGATTTTTTCTATACGCTGGCTTCTTCGGAATGGAAGCCCTGGAAACAAATTCAATTTGGTGTTCAATTTCGCGAATTGGTGGCAATCCATTGGGAACCTCCTCGGGAAACAAGTCTTCAAATTCTTGCAAAAGAGATTTAATATTGCTCGGAAGAGTATCAGACAAATCATTAGTGCTTAATTGGGTCTTTTTAATTAAAAGAAACACAAAAGACATCTCCGAATTCAAGGCTTCTTTTATTTCACTCCTTTTTGCAAGTGCACAATATTGACTCTCCTTTTCACCCACAAAAGTTTTCTTATCTTTTTGATTTTCGTTTGAACCCTTCTTGTGTTCATTTCTTTCCTTGGACTCACCGTCTTTGTTCTTCGAATCCTTTTGAAGTCGGACTTGATCCTTATAAACTTGACTGGGTGACATTGGCACAAGAGTTATGGACTTGGTTTTGTGAACAAGGGTGTACTTGTTGGTGAAGCCATCGTGTTTTACGTGCCGACCATATTGCCTTGCCCTACTGAGTAACAAATGGCTTGTTTGCATAGGTACAACATCACAAAGGACTTTATCTTCATACTCCCACCATCAATGGAGTTTATATGGCTTTTGATGCTTCATTTTTGGTAACCCTAGCTTTTTAACCATGGAAACACTGGCCACATTAGTACAACTCCCACCATCAATTATAACACTGCATACCTTGCCTTGAACATAACACCTGGTGTGAAAGATGTTCTCCCTTTGTGCATCATCTTCTTCCTTACTATGGGTGCTTAAGGCTCGTCTTGCCACCAACAATTCTCCTTCAACTGCTAGCTCTTCTTCCCAATCCGTGTCTTCGTGTGAGGATTCAGAAGCATCTGTTTTGATTTCTCCATCTTCTCTAATCACCATTGCAAGCTTGTTTCGACATTGACTTGCAATATGACCCCTTCCAAGGCACATAAAACATTTTATTTCACGAGTCTTAGGAACTTCAGAACTAGTATCTTTGAAGTGTTTTTTGTTCCAGATTTGTGATTAGAAGAGTTTGAATTTTTAAGCCTTTTGGAGCTACTTGCTTTCCAAGCATTCGTTCTTGACCCACCCTCTCTCTTCAGTTGCTTTTCAATCTTAACTGCCATATGAACCATGTCCTCGATCTCAACATAATGATGCATCTCAACACGATCTCGAATTTCATAATTGAGACCATTTAAGAACCTCGCCATGCTAGCTTCTCTATCCTCTTGAATATTCGCCCGGGTCATAGTAACCTCCATTTCTTTGAAGTAATCATCAACAGACTTACTTCCTTGCTTTAGACTTTGAAGTTTGTTGTGAAGGTCACGGTAGTAATGACTTGGTACAAAACATCGCCTCATGACCATCTTCATTTCCTCCCAAGTATCGATGGGTCTCTCTACATTTCTTCGTCTACTAATCACAATTTGCTCTTCCAAGGAAGAAGATGATGCACAAAGGGAAAACCTCTTTCACACTTGGTGTTATGTTCAAGGCAAGGTATGTAGTGTTATAATTGATGGTGGGAGTTGTACTAATGTGGCTAGTGTTTCCATGGTTGAAAAGCTAGGTTTGCCGACGATGAAGCATCAAAAGCGATATAAACTCCAATAGCATAATGATAGTGGTGAGGTACGTGTGACAAAACAAGAGTTGGTGTCATTTCGCATTGGTAGGTATGAAGAGGAGGTGTTGTGGGATGTGGTACCTATGCAAGAAAGTCATTTGCTACTTGGTAGGCCATGGCAATACGATCGGCATGTGAAACATGATGGCTTCACCAACAAGTACACTCTTGTTCATAAAACCAAAGCCATAACTCTTGTGCCGATGTCACCGAGTCAAGTTTATGAAGATCAATTCCGACTTCAAAAGGATGTGAAAAACAAAGAAGGTGAGCCTAATGAAAATAATGAACACAAAAAAGGTTCAAATGTAAAACAAAAAGATAAGATAACATTTGTGGGTGAAAAGGAAAGTCAATATTGTGCATTTGCAAAAAGGAGTGAAATATAGGAAGCCTTGAATTCAGAGATGTCTTTTGTGCTTCTTTTGATCAAAGAAGCTTATTTAATCACAGATGATTTGGCCGGTATTATCCGGAGGAAAATTAAATCTCTTTTGCATGAATTTGAAGACTTGTTTCCCGAGGAAGTTGCCAATGGTTTGCCACCAATTCGCGGGATCGAACACCAAATTGACTTTGTTCCAGGATCTTCCATTCCAAACAAGCCGGCGTATAGAACAAATCCGGAAGAAAGCAAAGAGTTGCAAAGGCAAGTTAAGGAATTATTTGAGAAAGGATGGATTCGAGAAAGCATGAGTCCATGTGTGGTTCCCGTATTGCTGGTACCGAAGAAGGATGGATCATAGAGGATGTGTGTAGATTGTCGTGCCATCAACAATATCACGGTAAAGTATCACCATCCAATCCCTCGATTAGATGATATGCTTGATGAATTGTATGGCTCAAAGTTGTTTTCAAAGATTGATCTAAAGAGCGGGTATCATCAAATTCGCATGAATGATGGTGACGAATGGAAAACAGCTTTCAAAACAAAGCATGGTTTATATGAATGGTCAGTTATGCCTTTTGGGTTAACTAATGCTCCAAGTACGTTCATGAGATTAATGAACCATGTTTTGCATGATTTTATTGGGAAATTTGTGGTCGTTTACTTTGATGATATTTTGATTTATTCTAAGAGTTTAAATGATCATCTTGAGCATCTAACGTTTGTTTTGAGTGTGCTTAGGAAGGAGCAACTTTATGCGAACAGGAAGAAGTGCACTTTTTGCACCGACCACATTGTATTTCTTTGATATGTGGTTAGTTCTCATGGAATATCTGTTGATGAAGAAAAGGTAAAGGCTATTCAAGATTGGTCAACTCCAAAGAGCGTAATTTATGTGAGGAGTTTTCTTGGTCTTGCAACTTTTTATCGCCGATTTGTGAAAAACTTTAGCACCTTGGCATCACCACTCACCGAAGTGATTAAAAAGAATGTTGGTTTTAAATGGGGCAAAGAGCAACAGCAAGCTTTTGAAAAACTGAAGACTCATTTAACTCATGCTCCTTTGTTTTCTTTGCCAAATTTTGATAAAACTTTTGAGATTGAGTGTGATGCATTGGGTGTTGGAATTGGTCCGGTTTTAATGCTAGAAGGAAAACCATTGGCATATTTTAGTGAAAAGTTAAGTGGTGCAACTTTAAACTATCCCACATATGACAAAGAGATGTATGCCTTGGTTGGAGCATTAAAAACTTGGCAACACTATTTGTGGACCAAGGAGTTTGTCATTCATTCTGATCATGAGTCCTTGATGTTTCAAAAAGGACAACAAAAGCTCAACAAGAGACATGCTAGGTGGATGGAGTTTCTTGAGACATTTCCATATGTCATCCGATTCAAGAAAGGTAAGGAAAATATTGTGGCTGATGCATTTTCACGAAGGTACTCTTTACTCTCTTCTCTTGACTCTAAAATTCTAGGTTTTGAACAAATCAAAGAGTTGTATCGTGACGATGTGGATTTTGGTATGATTTTTCAAAGTTGTGAAAAGGGCTCTTTTGAAAAGTTTTTCATACATGATGGGTTTTTGTTCAAAGAATCAAAGCTTTGTATTACAAACACTTCTTTACGTGAACTTTTGGTTTGGGGGGCACATAGTGGAGGCCTTATGGGTCATTTTGGTGTGGCAAAAACATTGAATATCTTGCAGGAACATTTCTTTTGGACAAAATAAAAGTTTATGTTGGAAAAGTTTGTGAAAAGTGCATTGTTTGTAAACAAGCCAAATCAAAGGTTCAACCTCATGGATTATACACTCCTCTGCCTATATGAAGTGAACCATGGGTTGCTCTTTCTATGAATTTTGTGTTGGCATTGCCAAGAACTAAAAATGGCAAAGATTCGATATTTGTGGTTGTTGATCGGTTTTCAAAAATGGAGCATTTCATTCCATGCAATCGAACCAATGATGCCTCACATACTTCAGATTTGTTTTTCAAAGAAGTGGTTAGATTGCATGGCATGCCAAGAACTATCGTCTCGGATCGGGACACAAAGTTTTTAAGTTACTTTTGGAAAACGTTATGGGGAAAATTGGAAACAAAGCTTTTGTTTTCTACAACTTGTCATCCCAAACGGATGGACAAACTGAAGTTGTGAATCGTACACTTGGTACTTTGTTGAGATCAATAGTAGGGAGAAATGTGAAAACTTTGGAGCAATGTTTACCCCATGTTGAGTTTGCATATAATCGAAATGTGCATTCTGCTACTAAGTTTTCACCTTTCGAGATTGTGTATGGATTTAAGCCATTAACTCCTATGGATTTAACTCCATTGCCTGTGAATGAGCATTTGAATTTAGAATGCAAGAAGTAGGTGGAATTTGTCAAGCAAATCCATGAGCAAGCAAAACACAACATTGAAGAGCGCACCAAGAAGTAAGAACAACAAGCAAACAAGGGAAAAAGAAAGATTATTTTTGAACCAGGAGATTGGGTGTGGCTTCATTTGCGGAAGGAACGGTTTCCAACAAAACAGAAGTCAAAGTTAATGCCAAGAGGAGATGGACCATTTCAAGTGTTGCAGAAAATCAATGACAATGCTTACAAACTTGATCTTCCAGATGAGTATAATGTTCATGATGTTTTTAATGTAACTGACTTGACTCTGTTTGATGCAGGTGAAGATTTGAGGACAAATCACTTTTAAGAGGAGAGGAATGATGAGAACCTGTCCAAGGACCGAGATGACGAAGATCCGTTAAGGTGGAAGATCGGACCTATCACAAGATCAAAATCCAAGATGTTCCAGGATGCTCTCAATGGAATGATTAAATATTGTCGGAATTAAGCTCCCGTTTGTTCGCAAAACAACCAAGCACGCTTCCTAATGTTGATCCAAGTTGAACACTAATATTAGTCCAAGTTTTGGAGCCCAAGTTCTCACTTTAATCCACAAAAGCCCAAAAATAAATAAAATTCGGCCAAGCCCACCCATGTGCATTGTTTTGGCCATAACTTCCTCATTTCAAGCCCAATTTGAGTGAAATAAAAGCCCACTTCAACCTTAGCCTTTTTCCTATATTTTCAAGAATAAAAAAGGCCCAAAATATATCCTTAGCCACGTCCATGAATCAGCCCAAAAAGGTGTCCATGTTAATTAACTTGTCAAAGATTAAATTCAAGGCATTTTCAAGGTTTTTCAACATTATGGCCATTTACTGGAGGAGATAAAGGGATAGAAGTTACTTGCATGATTAATACCTTCTAGAAGCTTCAAGTGGTGAAATGTCAATAATGCACTTTTGATAAGTAGTCTTGCTTATTTGATAGCTTATCGTGATAGCTTGTACAACTTATCAAGATATATAGTTGGTCTTATATTTTCTCCTATAAATAGGCACTCAATGTAACCATTTCAATCATCCTTCATTTTGAGTAAAATTGTGAGTTTTTAACTCTTATTGTTCCTTACGATCTTTTAGAACTTATCGAGTGTTTTAGCTTTTGGCGTTCGAAACTTATCAAACAATTGGTGGGGTTGATTGTGGCGTTCTCTATACCAAAGTTCTTGCCTCGTATATAGGTAACGGGTCGCGGTTCAACTAATACCAAGGTTCTTGTCTCGTTTATAGACAACGGGTCACGGTCCTATCCAAGTTACTTGAAACAACCATTAGAACGATCGGGCAATCGTGATCTACCACACATTCATCGGGTGAGATCACATCACTTTCAAATTGCCTTGTAATTATTTTTGAGAAGTACATTGAACATGGAAACTCTTTTGGGCAGAACTTTGGACGTGGTAAATGAGCCTATATTGTGCTTTATTCTTCTAGAAAAGATAGGACAAATGCTTAGCTTTTATTGGGCTTTTACTTGCCTTAAATCGGGCTTGAAATGAGTGAGTTATGGACAAAACATGGCTTAAGTATGGGGCTAGACAAAATTCTTTATTCATGGGTTATGTTTGGGTAAATAAACATAACTTGGGCCATGAAAAACATGGCTAATCTTGGGCTTCAACTTGTAGCAAAATTAGGAAGCTTGCTTGGTTATTTTGCGAAGACACGGGAGCATTATTCCGACAAGATTTAATCAGTCCATTGGTAGCATCTCGGAACATCTTAGATTTAGACCTTGTGATAGGCCGGATCTTCCACCTTAATGGATCTTCATCATCTTGATCATTGGATGGGTTCTCATCAGGTAAGTAAAAAGATGAATTGATGTGTGATGTGATTCCAATGACTAAACGTGTATCCTTAAAGGCCACCAGTCTACATGGTAGGGCTTCAGCATGGTCCCATACATATAAATAGGAATTGGATCCATGATGATGAGAACCTATCCAACGTTCAAGATGATGAAGATCCATTAAGGTAGAAGATTAGGCCTATCACAAGGTCTAAATCCAAGATGTTCCAAGATGCTACCAATGGACTGATTAAATCTTGCCGGAATAATGTTCTTGTGTCTCCGCAAAATGACCAAGCAAGCTTCCTAATTTGCTACAAGTTGAATCCCAAGATTAGCCCATGTTTTTATGGCCCAAGTTGTGGTTATTTACCCAAACATAGCCCATGTATAAAGAATTTCTGCTATCCCCACACTTAGCCCATGTTTTTTCCATAACTCACTCATTTCAAGCCCGATTTGAGTCAAATAAAAGACAAGTGAAAGCTAAGTCTTTTCACTATCTTTTCAAGAAGATTAAAGCCGAAAAAAAGACCATTTGCCACGTCCAAAAATCTGCCAAAAAGCGTGTCCATGTTCAATGCACTTGTCAAGATTAATTTCAAGGCAATTTGAAAGTCTTCTTTTTTATTTCAAGGCATTTTGAAGGTCATGGTCATTTACTTAAAGGATACTAAGGGTTTTACAAGATACAATGAACCAAGACACATTCTAGCATATTGAAGTCGTGAAATGTCAAGAAGGCCATTTTCATAAGTAGTTGTGCTTATTTGATCGCTTATCGTGATAGCTTTCGTTAGTTATCTAGATGGTTGGTTTTCCTTATATTTTTGTCTATAAATAGTGTCCAAAGTTCTCATTTCTAATCACCCTTCATTTGAGAAATATTGTGAGTATTTAACTCTTCTTGTTCCTTACAAACTATTAGAACTTATCAAGTGTTCTAGCTTGTGGCGTTCAAAACTAATCAATCAACTTGGTGGGGTTGGTTGTGACATTTTCTTATACAAAGGTCCTTGCCTCACTATATAAGCAACGGGTCGCGGTTTCACCATCTATACCAAGGTCCTTGCCTCATTTATAGGCATCGGGTCGCGGTTCTATCCGTTACTCATAATAACATCTAATACAACGATCGGGCAACTCGTGATCAATCTCATATTCATC
Organism: Centrapalus pauciflorus; assembly: GCA_020465985.1. Lineage (NCBI taxonomy): Eukaryota > Viridiplantae > Streptophyta > Magnoliopsida > Asterales > Asteraceae > Centrapalus > Centrapalus pauciflorus. Next base: position 275,753 of record JAANYP010005325.1, on the reverse strand, counting down.
GGGTGAGATCACATGTCACACCCTGCTACCTCGGTTGGCAGCGAGACGTGACGAGTGCGGAAGCGTAACCATAATCATAATGAACGACCACTATATGGACGTTTTCAAAAATACATCAATATGACTTTAAAAGGTAGAAATGTTTTACATAAACCGTAAACGATAATGAGTAGTTCGCAAGGTACAAAGATTTAAATACATAATTAAATTATCCAAAATAATGCAAATAAATCTCCGACGGTTTGAAAAAGAATGCGACTCTTTAAGTGCGGAAGCTTGAAAAATACGTATGATGTGGCATACTTGCCTTAATTTCCTGAAAATACACGCTAAAATACGTCAACAAAATTCTTGGTGAGCTCATAGGTTTACACGTAAATCTGACTTGTATGGACAACAATAATAGAGTTTGAATTTATAAAATCATAAATTCCATGTTATGTATTACATATAAACCATCATGCAACCGAAGCTTAATTAAAATTAGTTTGCCCTGTGCAGTATTCTCATACGTAATACCATGTGTTAAATATATATGCACTCGCTGTTAGCCGAACCGAGCTAACCCGAATGTGGGACATGACTCCCAATAGATCTATCCACAATATATTCACGCTTACAAATAAATGCAATTAACGGTTCATGATATAAGGGCGGATGGAACCACATGTGTAATACATAATAGAAATGACGTTGTTGATGTGTCCATATAAAAACGAAGCATGTATTTCACCCCCAAAACATAACATTGTGAAAATAGGGGCTATGAGAAACTCACCGAACTTGTGATGGCAAAACTATGCGCAAAAATGCAAATGTGCTTTGTTTGATGGGTGATGAGGCCGGAGGTGTTTAACCGAGTCCTAAATGATAATAAGGACTTAATATCACTAATATATGATAATAGGTATATTTATAGATTTTTATGTCTTAAATCACCCAACATTACAAGTTTATAAATAAGATTTGCTTAAAACGTTAAGTTTATATATATATATATATTTTCCAGCTTTTTCGGAGGTTTTTCGGCCTACTTTGAGGCTGTTTTTGACCAAGCTCCAAAATGTTTTAGACTTTGGTTTTCTAGGACATTAAACTACTATATACAAAGGATTTTTAGAATCAAGAACGGCCATTTTTCGAGTTGTTTAGGTTAGTGAAAAAGCTCGTTAAAAACGCTATGTTGGCCATTTTTGAGCTGTCAAACTTTCGGTTTCCCAAATAATTTCTGGAGGTCTAAAACTTCAAAATAAATCATGAAAATTTGCAGATCTATAGTTAAGACATAGATCTAACTTTCGTGACAAGAATCAACTCATTTCGTTGAGTTATGAATTAGTTATGATTTTTCAAAGTCGATATAAGTTTTCTGCCGAAAATCCGTAGTTTATAAACTTACAACAACTTATGATTCCTTGTTGTTTATTCAAAGACTACTTGTATAAAAGCCATAATAGTTATAAAAACACATATATATCACATGTTTTCATAATATTAACACTTTTATAATGTGTTCACATATTCATAAACACATTTAAAGAAACAACTTAAAAATAACAACTAGAAACTTATAAACTTGAGTTTTTATGAAACTTGTTTTTGTAGGTGATTATATATATATTATGCAAGACTTATATAAACATAAATATAAGATGTAATAGGTTAGTATTTACTTACTTTGATGTTTTTAGAAGAATGAAAATGAGTAGAAGGTTGGATCTTCAAAAATTTCACCAACAACACTTCAAAAATATTAAGAACACTTGAAAGAACACTTTGTGTGTTCTTGAGGGCTTGATGGCCGGTTTTAGAGGGAGAGAAAGGAGAGATTTGTGTTGTGAAGGTGTGAGAAATGAAGTGAGTTTGATCCTGTATTTATAGATGAATAAAGGTGGTGAAATGATGAAAGGAGTTGTAAAATCTTGGGTGAAAGGAAAGAGGGGGATTTGATGTAGAAATGTGGAGTAAAAAAATGCAAACTTTTGGTCCTTTTGTCCTTCCATGAGGGCGGCCTAGTTAGGGTATTTTTGTTGTATTTTTATTTTTATTTTGTATAAAAGTATTTAGAAATGTATTCTTGTATTTCCCTTTTCTTATAAATTCATAAATACTTTTGGATGCATTGTTTTAATTAATTGTTTTAGTCTTGCATAATTAAGGTTAAGTAATTGTATTAGTGTATGATTAGTGTCACTAATCATGATTTAATTATGTACTTAGTTGAATTAATCCCTCATATCGTAAATTGATCGGATTAATTGATTTCCCGATTCATCGCACCGATGAATTTGATTCTAATTGAGTTGAATTTTCTAATAAGCCTTGTTAATCACTTGATTAATTTCTAATGACCATTGATTAGGCTATAATTGACTATTAAATGTAGATTAGGGTTTTGTTGCTAACCTGGTTTAGTGCCGGATGTTACAGTCTCCCCCTGTTAAGGGAATTTCGTCCCGAAATTAGCTCGTGTTCTCCACTGCTTGAGTATCCGAGAACAGGTGAGGGTATTTTTCCCGGAACTGATCTTCTCGTTCCCATGTAAACTCAGGACCTCGCTTAGAGTTCCATCTGACTTTTATTATTGGGATCCGACTGTGCTTGAGCTTTTTGACTTCTCGGTCCATTATTTCTACAGGTTGCTCAATGAAGTTCAACTTATCGTCTAACTCCAGCTCGTCCATGGGTATAACGAGTGATTCATCAGCCAGACACTTCTTAAGATTGGACACGTGGAAGGTATTATGAACGTTACTAAGCTCTGGGGGCAGGTCGAGTCGGTAAGCTACCGGGCCAATTCTTTTGGTGATCTTGAATGGTCCGATGTAACGAGGATTGAGTTTTCCTCGTTTCCCAAAACGGATTACGCCTTTCCAAGGGGAGACTTTCAACATTACTTGATCTCCCTCTTGGAATTCCAAATCCTTCCGTCGAATGTCTGCATAACTCTTCTGTCGATCCCGCACGATTTTTAATCGGTTTCGAATCTGGGCTATCTTTTCTGTAGTCTCTTGGATGATCTCAGGTCCAGTGATCTGGCTATCTCCTACTTCAGCCCAACAAAGAGGTGATCGACACTTTCGCCCGTAGAGTGCCTCGAATGGGGCGGTCTTAATGCTTGAGTGGTAGCTGTTGTTATAGGAAAACTCGACTAATGGCAGGTGTCTGTCCCAACTTTTGCCAAAATCGATGACACATGCCCTTAACATGTCTTCCAACGTCTGAATCGTCCTTTGACTCTGACCATCCGTTTGTGGGTGATAGGCTGTGCTCATATCTAGGCGTGTACCCAGTGCTTCTTGCAACGACTACCAAAATCTTGATGTGAACCGGCTGTCTCTGTCTGATATAATTGATACTGGCACTCCATGCCTTGAGACGACTTCTTTAAGATAGATTCGCGTTAACCTATCCATCTTATCAGTCTCCTTAATGGGCAGGAAATGTGCGGTTTTGGTAAGCCGATCCACAATCACCCAAATAGTGTCATAACCTCCAGACGTCTTTGGCAACTTGGTGATGAAATCCATGGTGATGTTTTCCCACTTCCACTGGGGTATTTCTGGTTGAACTAGCAATCCTGATGGTTTTTGGTGCTCAGCTTTAACCTTCAAACATGTTAAGCACTTGCTGACGTAGGTAGCAATGTCAGCCTTCATATTTGGCCACCAGTACATTCCTTTCAAGTCGTGATACATTTTATCTGCCCCTGGATGAATAGCATATCTTGTCTTATGCCCTTCATCCATGACCAGCTTTCTTACTCCTCTGAATTTTGGTAACCAAATTCTGCCCATGAAGTATCGACATCCATCCGGCTTGATTTCAAACTGCTTATCCATCCCTCTCAAGGCTTCATCCAATATATTACCCTCCTTGACTGCTTCTTCTTGTGCCTCGCGGACTTGAGAGTTTAGGTTTGACTGTATAGTCATGACCAAAGCTCGGACTCTCAAGGGTTTAACCCGTTCCTTTCGGCTCAGGGCATCAGCTACGACATTCGCATTCCCCGGATGATAATGAATTTCGCAGTCATAGTCACTAAGCAGTTCAACCCAACGACGTTGCCTCATATTTAACTCTTTCTGATTCAGAATATGCTGAAGGCTTTTATGGTCTGTGAACACCGTGCACTTAGTTCCATACAGGTAGTGCCTCCATATTTTGAGGGCAAACACCACTGCTCCAAGCTCTAAGTCATGAGTCATATAATTCACCTCGTGAATTTTGAGTTGCCGTGATGCGTAAGCAATGACTTTATCCCTTTGCATGAGCACACAACCTAATCCATTGTGTGAGGCATCACAGTAGACCACAAAATTTTCAGTCCCTTCAGGTAAGGACAGAATTGGTGCACTACACAACCTTTGCTTTAACTGCTGAAACGCCTCTTCTTGCTCTTCACCCCAGATATACTTCACATCCTTCCGAGTCAATTCTGTTAAGGAACCTGCTATCTTTGAGAAGTTTTCGATAAATCGCCTATAATAACCGGCAAGTCCTAGAAATTGGCGGATTTCCGTGGGGGTTCTAGGAGTCGCTCAGTTCTTTATGGCCTCGATTTTTGATGGATCAACTTGGATTCCCTGGCTGTTGATCACATGTCCAAGGAGTTTAACCTCTCGCAACCAAAATTCACATTTTGAAAATTTGGCGTATAATTGTTCCTTCTCTAACAGCTCCAATATCAGCTTGAGGTGGTGTTCATGCTCCTCCTTATTTCTGGAATAGATGAGAATGTCGTCTATGAACACTATTACAAATTTGTCCAGATACGGTTTACACACTCGATTCATGAGGTCCATGAATACGGCTGGTGTGTTAGTCGAACCGAATGGCATTACCTGGAATTCGTAATGTCCATAACGAGTTCTGAATGCTGTCTTGGGAATGTCTTCTTCCCGAACCTTCACTTGATGATAACCGGATCGCAGATCAATCTTATAGTAGAAGCTAGATCCCTGTAGTTGGTCAAACAGGTCATGAATTCTGGGGAGAGGGTAGCGGTTCTTTACCGTTAACTTGTTTAGCTCTCGGTAGTCTATGCACATTCTGAAGGATCCGTCTTTCTTTTTCATGAACAAGACCGGAGCTCCCCAAGGTGAGGAACTTGTTCGAATGAATCCTTTATCCATCAACTCTTGTAATTGATTGGATAGCTCTTGCATCTCAGAAGGGGCGAGTCTATATGGGGCTCTAGCGACCGGTGCAGCTCCCGACACCAAATCGATTTTGAAGTCTACTTGCCTAGTTGGCGGAAGTCCAGGCAAATCTTCCGGGAAGACCTTCGGATAGTAACAAACCACTGGAATATCCTCGAGTCGCTTCTCCTCTGATTCTTTTTCTACAATTTGCACCAGTACTGCATGACAACGTTTCCTAAGGCACTTTAATGTTCTTAGGCCGGATATGACATTCAACTGTCGGTTCTTTCTTTCTCCTTGGACTGTTAGGAACTTCTTCTTGTGGAGTGGTATCCGTACCACTTTCTTACCACACAAAATCTCGGCATGATTGTGTGACAACCAATCCATACCAACTACTACGTCAAAACTTCTGAGTTCTATAGGCATCAAGTCTATTTTAAAGGGATGTTCTGCCAGCTTCAGTGTGCATTCCTTATTGATACTACTTGCCTCTATTATTTTACCGTCAGCCAGTTCTATAGTATAAGAGTTGTCTAAGGGAAAAGGAGCGGCATTCAATTGCTTACTAAACTTATCAGATATAAAGCTCCTATCAGCCCCAGTATCAAAGAGTACGTAAGCATAAATGTCATTTAAAAGAAACGTACCTGATACTACGTGGGGATCTTGACGAGCGTCACCTGCTCCCAACACGAAAGCTCTCCCCTGAGCTCCTCCACCATTCCTCAGCTTCGGGCACTCACTCTTGAAGTGCCCAGTAACTCCACATTCAAAGCAGCCTTTTTGATTGCTACCACTGGTTCCCGGGGCTCCAGATTTACAGTCTTTGGCCATATGCCCCAAACGTTTGCATTTCTCACAGTGGGTTGGACAGGGACCCTGGTTGTGATGGAAGGTGCACTTAGTGCAGAAAGGCTTGGTACCGGTATAACCTCTTCTTAGCTCAGCTCCCGCTGCGTAAGCCTTAATGGTCTCGGGCTTTTTGGATTGTGAACCCGCATTCTTCCCGGTCTTGTGTTCCCACTTTCTTTTGTTCTCCCTGACCTTAGCTTCATTTCTCCGGGATACTTGGTCCATAAGATTATTGGCCATCCTGATGGCATCTTGTAGGGTGGATGGGTTTGAGGCAGTCACATTACCTTGAATTTGAGGAGCAAGTCCCCAAACGTAACGTTCAATCTTTTTGTACTCCGGGGTCACCATCTGAGGGCATAGAATGCTCAGTTCATGAAATCGGTTGGTGTACCCCGTCACATCTATTCCCTTCATTGACAGGTTCCAGAACTCCGATTCCATTTTCTGGAGTTCGTTCCTCGGACAGTACTCGTCCGTCATCATTTGCTTCAGCGCGGACCATGTGAGCTGGTAGGCTTCATCGATACTTACAGACTGGACATAGGAATTCCACCATGTGAGGGCGCTATCTTGTAGAGTGTGAGTAGCAAACTTCACTTATCTCCCTCAGCACATCCGCTGACGCGAAAGACAGATTCTAACTTCTCAAACCATCGTATCAAGCCAACGGCTCCTTCAGTTCCGTTGAAATATCAGGGTTTGCAACTTAAAAATCCTTTAATTCCACAACCTTTTGCGTGGATTTCCGTTCCTCCCGTGGTGCGGCTAGCACCACCATCTCCATTTGCTGAGCTGTTCCTATTTGCCTCATACGTGGCTATAGCGGCAGCCACTCTTTGTGCGACTAGTTCTTCAATGTCAGCAGCGTTCATTGCTCGTTTCGGCGGCATTATCTTAAAATTTTAAAGAAAAAGCATAGTGTAAGAAATTGAATCTTAAAGAGGTAAATTTTCCTTAAAGCACAATACTATAATCAACAAACACAATTTCATAAATAAATTGCAATTTTCATTCATTAATCATTCGAAATTTCCTTACATTAGGGGCGGGTTATTACCCGAAAATTTGGTCCTATACTATTACATGATATTTTCCTACCATTACAAAGATAGACAGAAGTGCACTAAGTGTGGGAGTGATCGGGGGTCTCTCCCTTTTCCATTGCGTTGAGGCGCTGAGTCAGCTCCTCGATCCGAGCTTGGCTTTCGGCTAGTTGCTGCCAAAGCTCATTCAGGCCATTCTATTGAATAGCAAGGGCGTGCTGATTAGCCCAGTAGATGTTGGAGTTTTGCAACTCCTCCCGCTCTAGACGAGCGGTCATCCTACCGATATCTAGGTTAAGTGATCGGATCTGGTGGTCATGCCTAGTCGACCGTGCTATCAGAAGTGGTATGGTTTGCTCGGTAGGCTCTTGGGTGAGGGTCGGGACAGGTGCGGAGGATGGTCCTCCTATCTCGAAGTTGGGAGGATTTCCCTCCATCTGCCTCCATTCGCGGAGGGTCTCCGGTATCCAGGTCCATCGCCGGGCGTCTACCCGTCTGTGTGGTGGTGGGGGATTGGGCTGGGGAGTCGGGACAGGAATAGACTCCCCTCTCGGTGGGTTCACCCGCTTTCGGGGTGTGTACAGCATTTTGGGGCCGTTAGGGTAAGGCCTATACGGCTTATAAGACGACTCGGCTGGATGGTATGGAACGCGAGCAGGGACCGCTGGGGGCAGTGGATCTTCTTCCTCCATCGGCTCCTCTTCCGTCTCCCACATCGGATCTTCCGAGGGGTCCTCTTCCTCCGATGTGTCTTCCTCGTGGAAAATCTCAGTGGTCGTGGGGCTAGCAGGAGTGTACTCCTCCTCTGAATCTGATATGATGATGGTTTCCGGATGGGACATGATTTCTGCTATCAAGGTCCATTCATAGTCTTTTAGTTAGTTACAAAAATATTTTTAAAATCAATAAATTTTATGTGCAGTTATAGTCTAGGGTACTAATGCAACCTAGTTCACTATAACTATGGCTCTGATACCAATCTGTCACACCCTGCTACCTCGGTTGGCAGCGAGACGTGACGAGTGCGGAAGCGTAACCATAATCATAATGCACGACCACTATATGGACGTTTTCAAAAATACATCAATATGACTTTAAAAGGTAGAAATGTTTTACATAAACCGTAAACGATAATGAGTAGTTCGCAAGGTACAGAGATTTAAATACATAATTAAATTATCCAAAATAATGCAAATAAATCTACGACGGTTTGAAAAAGAATGCGACTCCTTAAGTGCGGAAGCTTGAAAGTAGTTACTTCTGAAGGCATACTTGCCTTAATTTCCTGAAAATACACGCTAAAATACGTCAACAAAATTGTTGGTGAGCTCATAGGTTTACAGGTAAATCTGACTTGTATGGACAACAATAATAGAGTTTGAATTTATAAAATCATAAATTCCATGTTATCTATTACATATAAACCATCATGCAACCGAAGCTTAATTAAAATGAGTTTGCCCTGTGCAGTATTCCTATACGTAATACCGTGTGTTAAATATATATGCACTCGCTGTTAGCTGAACCGAGCTAACCCGAATGGGGGACATGACTCCCAATAGATCTATCCACAATATATTCACGCTTACAAATAAATGCAATTAACGGTTCATGATATAAGGGCGGATGGAACCACATGTGTAATAAATAATAGAAATGACGTTGTTGATGTGTCCATATAAAAACGAAGCATGTATTTCATCCCCAAAACATAACATTGTGAAAATAGGGGCTATGAGAAACTCACCGAACTTGTGATGGCAAAACTATGCGCAAAAATGCAAATGTGCTTTGTTTGATGGGTGATGAGGCCGGAGGTGTTTAACCGAGTCCTAAATGATAATAAGGACTTAATATCACTAACATATGATAATAGGTATATTTATAGATTTTTATGTCTTAAATCACCCAACATTACAAGTTTATAAATAACATTTGCTTAAAACGTCAAGTTTATATATATATATTTTCCAGCTTTTTCGGAGGTTTTTCGGCCTACTTTGAGGCTGTTTTTGACCAAGCTCCAAAATGTTTTAGACTTTGGTTTTCTAGGACATTAAACTACTATATACAAAGGATTTTTAGAATCAAGAACGGCCATTTTTCGAGTTGTTTAGGTTAGTGAAAAAGGTCGTTAAAAACGCTATGTTGGCCATTTTTGAGCTGTCAAACTTTCGGTTTCCCAAATAATTTCTGGAGGTCTTAAACTTCAAAATAAATCATGAAAATTTGCAGATCTATAGTTAAGACATAGATCTAACTTTTGAGACAATAATCAACTCATTTCGTTGAGTTATGAATTAGTTATGATTTTTCAAAGTCGATATAAGTTTTCTGCCGAAAATCCGTAGTTTATAAACTTACAACAACTTATGATTCCTTGTTGTTTATTCAAAGACTACTTGTATAAAAGCCATAATAGTTATAAAAACACATATATATCACATGTTTTCATAATATTAACACTTTTATAATGTGTTCACATATTCATAAACACATTTAAAGAAATAACTTAAAAATAACAACTAGAAACTTATAAACTTGAGTTTTTATGAAACTTGTTGTTGTAGGTGATTATATATATATTATGCAAGACTTATATAAACATAAATATAAGATGTAATAGGTTAGTATTTACTTACTTTGATGTTTTTAGAAGAATGAAAATGAGTAGAAGGTTGGATCTTCAAAAATTTCACCAAGAACACTTCAAAAATATGAAGAACACTTGAAAGAACACTTTGTGTGTTCTTGAGGGCTTGATGGCCGGTTTTAGAGGGAGAGAAAGGAGAGATTTGTGTTGTGAAGGTGTGAGAAATGAAGTGAGTTTGATCATCTATTTATAGATGAATAAAGGTGATGAAATGATCAAAGGAGTTGTAAAATCTTGGGTGAAAGGAAAGATGGGGATTTGATGTAGAAATGTGGAGTAAAAAAATACAAACTTTTTGTCCTTTTGTCCTTCCATGAGGCCGGCCTAGTTAGGGTATTTTTGTTGTATTTTTATTTTTTTTTGTATAAAAGTATTTAGAAATGTATTCTTGTATTTCCCTTTTCTTATAAATTCATAAATACTTTTGGATGCATTGTTTTAATAAATTGTTTTAGTCTTGCATAATTAAGGTTAAGTAATTGTATTAGTGTATGATTAGTGTCACTACTCATGATTTAATTATGTACTTAGTTGAATTAATCCCTCATATCGTAAATTGATCGGATTAATTGATTTCCCGATTCATCGCACCGATGAATTTGATTCTAATTGAGTTGAATTTTCTAATAAGCCTTGTTAATCACTTGATTAATTTCTAATGACCATTGATTAGGCTATAATTGACTATTAAATGTAGATTAGGGTTTTGTTGCTAACCTGGTTTAGTGCCGGATGTTACATCACATCACATGATTATAACAGTATTGGAGAAATAGATTGATCAAGTGGTCGTTCGTTTAACTAATCGGCGATGGATTTTGTTATTCATGGACTCGATGACGACTTTGAAAACTCATTCAATTGTGACAAATTGTGAGTGAAGTAAATCTGGTTGAGTGTCTTAGACGAAATCGATTGGATGAAAATTATTATTGGAAGGCCGGATTGACGATTGAAATCCTAGAATTTGATGGAGTTAGTCTAAATCCAGTAGAATTAATCGACTGATTGGCTTTCATATATCAACGAAGGTTTATGATTAATGGCCAACGATCTACATAGTAGGGCACGACATGGTGTCATGCATATGAATGAGAATTGGAGCCATGATTTACGACACGAAACGAGGAACTAACAGATCAAGTGGTCGTTCAATTAAACAGTCGAATGTTGTTATTGATTAATCATGGTCAGGATGATAACTTTGAGAACTCGTTTAGTGGTGACAGTTCATCATCGAAGAGAATCTGATAGAGCTGCTAAGACAAAAACATGGGGATGACAATAAGCATTGACATGCCGGATTGACTATTGAAATCCTAGAATTTGATGGGTTTAAAATGAATACAGAATGGTTAGCTATTATAGAAGAGGTTTTTCAATTCAAAGAGGTGTGTGATAACGTGTATCATTGATGAACACCCGTCTACATGGTAGGAGCATCACAATAGTGCCATGTATTTTAATTGGAACTAGGGCTATAATTTACACACGAATGGAGGAACAGACAAATCAAGTGGTCGCTCCATTAACCGTGAATTTGATTAATAATGGACATCGTAGTGAATCGGGAAGAGTAGCTAAGACAAAATTGTGGGGATGATATTAGGCATTGGAAGGCCAAATTGATGATTAATGGACACTAGTCTACATAGTGAGGGCATCAGCATGGTTCCGTACATATGAATGGGAATTTGAGCCACAATGTATGACATGAATGGAGAAACAGATAGATCAAGTGAACAATTAACCAATATGATGGTGGATTTGATTAATTATGGACACGCTGATGTCTATTAGCTATCAGTCAATGGTGATGATTCATCACCAAAGAGAATCTGGTTGATGATTTAAGACGGAATCAAGGGTATGAAAATTATTGTTGAAAGGTCGGATTGATAACAGAAATCATAGAATTTGTTGGAGTTAGTCTAAATCTAGAAGAGTTAATCGACCAGCTGGCTACTGTAGAAAACGTTTTTTAATTCAAAGAGGTGTGTCATAACGAACGTGTATCATTGATCACACGATTTACATATCATGAATGAGAATGAGAATGAGAAGTGGATGCACGATTTACAATATGAATTACAGAACTAATAGTTCAAGTGGACATTTAATTAACCAACCAGATGTTAGATTTGATTAATCAGGGTCATGATGATGAATTTGAGTACTCGTTCAATGGTGACAGTTCATCGCTGAAGAGAATCTGCCAAAGCGGCTAATACGGAATCTTGTGGATGACAATAAGCATTGCAATGCCAGATTGATGATTGAAATCCTATAATTTCATGGAGTTAGTCTGAATCCAGAATTGTTACTCGAATGGTTAACCACTACAAAAGAGGTTTTTCAATTCACAGAGGTGTCTAATAACAAACATGTACAATTGATGAACACAGACTCCATGGTAGAGCATCAACATGGTGCCATGTATATTAATGGGAATTGGAGCCACGATTTACATACGAATGAAGGAACATACAGATCAAGTGGTCACTCCATTAACCTGTCAAATAGTGAATTTGATTAGTCGTGGACATGATGATGACTTTAAGAACTCGTTTAATGGTGACGGATCGTCACTGAAGTGAAACTGGAAGAGCAGCTAAGGCAGAACTCGTGAGAATGACAATAGGCATTGGAAGGCTAGATTGACAACTGAAATATCCTAATTTGATGGAGTTTGGCTGAATCCAGGAAGGTTAATCGAATGGATGGCTACTGTAGAAGAGGCTTTTAAACTCAACGAGTTGTTTGATAATGAACTTGTATCATTGATGGTCACCAGTCTACATGGTAGGGCATCAGCATGGTGTCGTGCATATAAATCAGAATTGGAGCCTAGATTTACCACACGAATAGAGGAGTCGATAGAATAAGTGGTCAATCAAATTTCGAGTTGGATGATGGGTTTAATTAGTCGTGGATACATGATGACTTTGAGAAGTCGTCCAATGGTGATGGGTCATCACCGAAGAGAATCTGGTAGAGTAACTAAGATGGAATCGTGGGGATGACAATAGACATCATATAGCCAGATTGGTGATTGAAATCCTAGAAATTGATGGAGTTAGTTTGAATCCAGAAAGGATAATCAAATGGATGACTACTATGGAAGAGATTTTTCATTTCAAAGAGGTGTGTGATTTACAAATGTTTATGAAGGACACTTGTCTACTTGGTAGGGAATCAGCACGGTGCCAGGCATATCAATGGGAATAGGAGCCATGATTTACGTCACAAATTGAGGAACAGAGTGTTCATGTGGTCGTTCAATTAACAGTGATGGATTTGATTAATCATGGACACGATGATCACTTTGAAAACTCGTTCAATGGTGACGGTTCATCATCAAAAATAATCTGGAGAGCTTCTAAGACGGAATTGGGGAATGACAATAGTTATTGAAGTTTTTAAAGTTGATGGAGTATGGCTGAATACAAAAAGTTTAATCGAATAGATGGCAACCATAGAAGAAGTTCTTCAATTCAAAGAGGTGTGTGATAACGAACGTGTATCATTGATGACCACCAGTCTACATGGTAGGTCATCAACATGGTGCCATGCTTATGAACGGGAGTTAGAGCCATAGTTTACGACACGAATGGAGGAATAAAAAGATCAACTGGTCGTTCAATTAACCAATCGAATGGTGGATTTGACTAATCATGGACACGATGATGACTTTGAGAACTCAATCAATGGTGAGGTTCGTCAATGAAGAGAATCTGATTGAGCGTCTAAGGTGGAAAAGTGAGGATGACAATAGGCACTGGAAGGCCGAATAGACGAGTGAATTCATAGAATTTGATGGAATTAGGCTGAATCCAGAAAGGTTAATCGAATGGTTACGTACTGTAGGATAGGTTTTTTTAATTCAAAGAGATGTGTGATAACGAACCTGTATCATTAATGAACACCTGTCTACATGGTAGAGCATTAGCATGGTGCCATGTATATTAATGGAAATTGGAGCCACGATTTACACACGAATAGAGGAACAGACAAATCAAGTTGTTGCTTCATTAACCAAGCAGATGGTGAAATTGATTAATGGGAATCTGGAAGAGCAAAGTGAATCTGGAAGTGCAGCTAAGACATAATTGTGGGGATGACAGTAGGCATTTGAAGGCCGAATTGAAGATTGAAATCATAGAATTTGATGGAGTTAAATTGAATCCAGAAAGGTTAATTGAATGGATGACAACTGTAGAAGAGGTTTTACAATGGACAGAGGTGTTTGATAACGAACATGTATCATTGATGGCCACCAGTCTACATGGTAGGGAATCAACATGGTGTCATTCATATAAATGGGACTTTGAGTCACGATTTACGACATAAAAAAAGGAATAGAAAGAGTAAGTGGTTGTTTAACCAATTAGATTGTGGATTCGAATAATCATGGACACGACGATGACTTTGAGAACTCGTTCAATGGTCACCGTTTTTCAAGAAAGAGAATCTACTTGAGCCGCTACAACTGAATTGTGGGGATGACGATAGGCAATGGAAGGCCAAATTGACGATTAATTCCTAGAATTTGATGGAGTTAGTCCGAATTTAGAAAGGTTAATCGAATAGATGAGTACTGTAACATAGGTTTCAATTCAAAGGGGTGTGTGATAACGATGTGTATCATTGATGGTCGGTCTACATGGTAGGGCATCAGCATTGTGCCATGCGTATCAATGGGAATTGGAGCCACGATTTACGACACGAATGAAGGAGCATCTCTCAAGTGGTCGTTCAATTAACTAGTAGTGGATTTAATTAATCATGGACACGATTATGACTTTGGAAACTCGTGTAATGGTGACGGTGCGTCACGAAAGATGATCTGGTTGAGTGTCTAAGACAGAATCTTGGGAATGTTAATAGTTTTTGAAAGGTCAGATAGACGTTTGAAATCTTAGAATAGATCTAGCATGTAAGCATTGTCGTTGATCCTTTTGAGCACTTGAAATGGTCCATCTCATCTAGGTTGCAATTTGGATCTTCGCTTGGTAGGAAATCTATATTTTCTCAAGTGCAGCCAAACCCAACTCTAGCATGAAACACTATCTTTTTCCTGCCCTTGTTTGCTTGCTTTGTGTAACGTTTAGTGCTTTAATCAATATTGAGTGTTACCTTTTCGTGCAATCACTTCATGAATTTTTCCTTCTGCTTTCCATCTAAACAAGATTGTTCTTCAATGCGAAGAGGAACAAGGTCAAGAGGACTCAATGGATTGAATACGTAAACAACTTCAACGGGACAAAAGCTAGTGGCAGAATGAACACTCCTGTCATAAGCAAACTCTGTAAAAGGGAAAAACTATCCCATGTTCTCAAGTTTTTCGAAATAATCACTCGAAGTAATTGTGACAAGCTTCGATTAACAACTTCTGTTTGCCCAACAGTTTGGAGGTGACTTGCAAAGCATCATCATTCTTCTTACATGCAATGAAGTGTGCCATCTTGGAAAATCGATCAGCCACCACAAACACAGAATCATGACCTTCCTTTATTTTTAGGCATCCTGATCACAAAAGTCCATGGAAACGTCAACCCATGGTTGTTGTGGAATTGGCAGTGGCATATACAACCCATGAGGCTTGGATTTTGATTTGGCATTGTAGGTCCCGAGAGGTTCCCAAAGTATATAGCTTTAAGCTGTAGAGGGGGGGGGGGTGAATACAGCTATTTAAAGACTACACACTATTTTCTCAATGTTTGTATGTATTATCAACAAATTGTTCATTACAAACAAGCTTGAATGCGGAAAGGTTCAAGCTGAGATGACAGATACAACAGTATGTTCACTAGTCTAAGACAGACTCAAACTAGCTTACAATGAATACACTCACTAAGAAGCACTCACTGTGTTTACAAGACTCAGAGGGACAGCTTATGTAGAACAGCTTAGACACAAATAAACTGTATTACACAGGCAGGCTTGCATGCATGAAAAGAACACACTTGCACGTTCACTCTTGGTTTCAGCACTTAGCTTTTTTTTGGCTTAGTCTTTCTGACCTTAGAAGCTTCCTTTTATACTCACTCAGAGGATCTATGAGAAACTTCTTCATTGGATGGAATGAAAAGGAGAAGTCTTGTTGAAAAGACAACATAACCTTTTCTGCACTTTCTAAAAAGCAGACTTGTCTTCTTGTGTGCAGAACTTTTGTCTTTTCACTTTGTCTACTGTTGCGTTGCCTTTAACTAAATAAGGAATGTCAACTTTGCGTCTTTCGTCCTTGTAAAGGCCTATTTTGATATAAGAAAAAGGTCGGTCACCTTTTTTCAAATAACCTTTTGTCTTCATGTAACAGAACAGCTTGGGCAGGCTGAGCAGTTCTTATTTCCACTTTGTCTTCGACTTTGTAAACTGATCTTGCAGTCAAATACAATACATGAGGACTTGGAAACACATTCCATAAAGTGTTTAGCCTGTTCACAAAGAATAGGTTCTGTTCACAAAGAACAGAACACTTGTAAACTGCCCAAGCTGCTCACCAGTGTAGAGCAGCGTAGACAGTTTATGTCCAGCCTGTTCAGCAGTCAGAACAACTTGGACAAACTGTCTTAGTTGCAACACATGCAACATATAGAACAACTTTGGATTGATATTGCAAATCACTTTTTAGGTATTATTAAGGCATAAACAGGCCTTAACTTTTACCCATCAAGTGCATCAACAGGTTTGATTAATAATCTCCCCCTCAGATGCAGAACAGGTTTGACTGAGGCCTTTTTGTGCCTAACAATTTCCCCCTATTTGCAATAACCAGTCTAAGCTGGTCTTGTCAAAAATCACTATATATTTTTACAATACATTTGTTGAAATAGAATTACAACATCAATCATAAAGTAAAAGATCAGTTTATATATACAATGATTTTTGATTACATTAGAACAACACATGTTCTTACAAAAGTACAACTAATGTACTGATGTATATTACAACTAATGTAAAAGGAAATTACAACATATGTAAAATAGAGTACAACTAATGTACATTGGATTGTTTTTGTTGGGAACAAAAAATGGTAAGCCTGTCCAACTGATGGACAACTTCCATTGTTCACCTGCCCAGATGGCAGATGGACTTCATCACACTGAAGGGGGATCTTCAAACATCTTCTCCAATTTCTCTCTAGTATCCTCAAGTTCTTGAATTTCACTTCTTATAATCATGAACTTGGGTTCCTCAAGTTCTCCTCTCTCAAAGAAGCCTCTGAGCTGATCCCAGACGGCTGCTCTCCACTTACTAGACTGCCTGAATGAAACTACAAGTCTGAAGGCCACAAGTTGTCTCAGATCCACTTTGTATACATCTGAAGCTCTTTGAATGCATTTCTTCTGAGTTAAGGGATCTACAAAAAATGCCCCCAGCTCAGGCTCTTCAATGATCTTGCCATCTTCAAACTCTATTCCACTAGGCAGGCTGTGATCAACTCCTTTCATTTCAATGGCATAATCGCCTTGTTCAATCAGTGCAAGGAGTAGTTCCATTTTAGTGTCCTTCCTTGTCCTCCTAGCCTTAATTTTTGGATGTGTGACCAAGACACCTTCACTTGCTTCTTTGGAGATTAGGCCAAGATTCTTTACTCTCTCCATCAGTTTCTTGACATATGCCCTGATTGTCTTAGCCGTTTCTGACTTTGACTCACTCAGAGTAACTGCCAGCTCAATCCATTCTCTGTACCCCATCTGTGCTACGTCAGTGTAGTCATAAGTTTCCAATTCAGGGCCAGCTGCACCCATCCTTGTTATTTTCAACTTCCACTGACTGCCTTTTCTTGATATAGGGACAACTTTGACAATTTCTTCTTTGGCAAGCCTTCTTTCAGCAACATCTTGAAATTTTTTCTTTGCCAGGTTGTGAAAATGGTACTGAACTCTTGCATGAGGCACTTTAGGCTTGGTCACTGAGACCAGAGTACCTTTTTCTTTTTCTGCTTCCTTCTCCCCTGCTGATCCCTTAGCAGCTTCTAATATTCTCTTTTGCACTTCCAGAGTAGACATTTTAACTTTCTTTGCTTCTTGAAGTGCAAATGATTTGGCAGCTTTGGCAGATTCTTCTTCTTTTCTAAGAACTTCCAGGGCTTGAAGCTGTTCTTCTCTAAACTCAAAATATTTGTGCATAGGAAGACCCATTTCTTTGGCCCTGGCTTTGTGAAATTGGATTTCTGCTGCTTTCTGCTGTATGGGATCATCTTCTGCTATTTCTTTTCCTTTAGCTGCTGTAGTGGTAGCAGCTTTAGGACTTTCCTCCTCTTCTTCTTCTTCCTCTAGGATCAGATGCCTTTTCTGCTGCTTGGCCTGCCCTCAGGAATGGATTCCTCCCCCTTAGACTGAGCAGGGATTGGGGATTCAACCTGAGTAGGCTGAGCAGCTTGAGAAGCACCCTCTATTGTACCTGTTTCAGAGATTCCTGCTGGTTGACCAGTTTGTGCTGCAGGCACTGGTTTCTCCTTAGGAGTAGAAGTTTTCTCCCCCTTAGACTTAGTCTTAGAGGCAGACGACTTCTCCCCCTTTGAAGGAGATGGACCAGCACCTTCAACACCCGGTCTGCCTGAAGACAAAAAGTCATCAGGCTTGCCAGCAGTTTTGGCAACAGGCCTGGGGCCAACAAGGCTAGTCACTAAGAAAGCCAAATTATCCTTTACCTCTACAAGCTGGGAAAGACAAGTTTGAAGAGAAGAGGATTGTGTATCAGTAAGGGAGGTTAGCTTAACAATGTTTTCCCTATCAGACTCTGTGAACAGCAAACTTTGAAGCTGTGCAAGATGTAATTCGAGAGAATCTTGCACATTAGCAAGGTTTGATGAAAGAGAATTAGATAGGGAGCCAATTAGTGTGATCAAGCTGGACAGAGTGGCAGGAAGAGTAGAATTGCAAGAAGTGAGGAGAGATGACAGCTGTTGGGAAATAGCTGTCATTGAGGACACAGAGTCCTGTTGTAGTGAAAGACTGGAGGAGAGGGAGTTGGACACAACTTGCAGCTGTGCAGTGAGTGCTATCAGCTGTGAAGAATTATCTGTTTGTGGAGTAGCAGGGAAGGAGTCTTTGAACGAATCAAAGAACCCCTTATGCTGTTCAGACACAGAGTCTGAAATAAGAGAGGGTAGAGAGGTCATGGTAGTTTCCAAAGAACGAACTTTGTTGGTCAGCAGGGAAAGCTGATCCTTCAAAGGTAGGTCTTTAGGAGATCGAGGTGTATGGATAGACTGTTTAGATTAGGTAGATGGAGAAGATGATGATGAGGCTGGTGTATGAGGATGTGATGGAGAGGGAAGAGGAACATTGGATAGAAGTTCCATAGCCTGGGCAAAAGTAATATGGCCCAGCTTGGAAGGGTCAAAAGGTCCCTCAGCAGCGGCTGTAGCTGCTTCATCGGGAAAAAGGGTTGATGTTGGGGGCCTTTCAGATGCTGCTTGTGTTGGAACATCCTCATGAAGGCCAGTGGGTGTTCCCTCTGCAGTGCCTTGGTGGAAAAGCACCTCATCATTGGGAGAGGGGATATGCATTTCAACATCAGCAGTGGTGAAACCTGCTGATGGAGTTTGCATGGAGGGAGCAGCCTCACCAGAGGGATGGTATGATCCCTGAGGTTCATCAGCTTTGGTTGTTGGTCCCTCAGCAGCTGTTTGGTGTAGAACAGCTGTATCATGGGGAGCAGAAGATGAAGGCTGATCTGCTGGTTGGTCTAAACCAGCAGGTTTGACACCTTGTGCAGACTCAGGGTGTAAAGAAGTTTGAGTGGGGAACAATGTGGACGCAGTGTGGAGTGGAGAGGACTCCTGTCATTCAATATCCTCAGCCTGTTGGGAGGCTGGGATAGTTGATGTGGTTATCTCTGTTTGTACAACTGGTTCCTGTTAGGAGGAACCAGAGGGTCTAGGCTGACTCTGGGTAGACTCAGGTTGGAGTGAAACAGGCTGCAATTGGGCTGAACCTTCTCCCAATATAGGAGAGGCAGCAGGGGTTGCTTCTCTTACAACTGAACCCTGTTGAGAGGGAACAGAGGAGGTCGTTTTTTTGCTGATTTCTTTTTGGAGATGGATTTTCGTTGATAGTGAATGGATGAAGTGGGTGATTGGGAAGAGGTGATGAGGGGTTCAGACTGGACAGGTTTTGAGACTGGGTCAGAAACAGGTGGGTTGGCCTGTTCCATAGTCTCAGGTGCCACAAAGGCACCAGCCACAGAGGCTTCAGGGTGAGGAGCCTGCTCCCCCTCAGCCACAGAGGCTAAGAGAACAGACTCAGACTGAGCTGTTTTGGCCTTCTTTTTCACAGGCCCAGCTACAGCAGTTTCCAGGGTCCTCTTAACAAGTTTGGACCTGGCTTCGGATTTTCCTCTGGGAGCAGCAGCTTCTGGATCCACCCTCACAGCAGAGGGTCCTTCCACCAATCCTAACAACCTCCTCATTGGTGTGGATAGAGGAGGCTCATTTGGGAGTACAGGAGTATAGAAAACTCTATTCCGCAGTAATTAAGTTAAATAAAACATTAATTAAGTAACTTAAGTTTGAAGAAAGGTAATTAAAGTTGTTGGTCTAAGCTGTTGGTCAAACCTGTGATGAGTAAGGTCATCACAAGCTGTTCAATCTTCAAGCTGTTCATTCTTCAAACTGTGCCTTCAGCCTGCTCTCTTTTGTAAGAGCAGGTTGTGTTCAATAGTTGAACATGTTACAAGACAATGGCTTGTAAGACAGTGTGAAGGAGTGAACAGGGTGAAGATTGGACCATCAGAGCAGGCTGGACGAGTAAACTGTTTTTGTTCAGCCTGTTGTATGCTCAAGCTGTTCAAGTTTTTCAGACAAATGACTAAGTACAGAACATGTATAACCTGTTCTGTCTAAGCTGTTCTGAGAAACTTGAGCAGTGTGAAACACACAAATTCTTAGACCTTTGAGAAACACTTAGTCACTCTTGTTTAACATGCCCAGCTTGCTGACAAGATAATTAAATCTTGTTTCATCCAGAGGTTTGGTGAAAATGTCTGCAAGCTGTTCATTTGTGGAAATAAAACTTACGTCCACATTAACTTTCTGAATGTGATCCCTGATGAAGTGATGTCTGACTTCAATATGCTTTGTTCTAGAATGAAATACTGGATTGTTGGAAATGGCTATGGCACTTGTGTTATCACACAGAATAGGAATTTTCCTATACACAAGTCTATAATCTTCAAGCTGATGCTGCATCCACAGAATCTGCCCACAGCAGCTTCCAGCAGCAATGTACTCAGCTTCAGCAGTAGAAGTAGACACAGAGTTCTGCTTCTTGCTGCACCAACTTATCAACTTACCACCAAGGAGTTGACATCCACCTGTTGTGCTTTTCCTGTCATCAGAATCTGAATAACCCGTTAGTTCAAGGCTGGAGTCTTTGGGATACCAAAGACCCAAACCTGGTGTACCCTTCAGGTATCTGAAGATTCTTTTAACAGCAGCTAGATGAGATTCCTTTGGATCAGCTTGGAACCTAGCACACAGACAGGTAACAAACATAATATCAGGTCTACTAGCAGTTAAGTATAGCAAGCTCCCAATCATGCCTCTGTAAGCTGTTACTGAAACAGCTTTACCACTGGCATCAACATCCAGTTTTACATTGGTTGCCATTGGGGTTTTAATAGGAGAACTTTGATCAAATTTGAACTTTTTCAATAGATCTAAAGTGTACTTTCTTTTATTTATAAAAATTCCAGTTGAGGTTTGTTTAGCCTGTAGTCCTAAAAAGAAAGTAAGTTCTCCCATCATACTCATTTCATACTTAGATTTCTTGAGTAATGAAAAATTCTTGCACAACTGCTCATTAGTAGAACCAAATATGATGTCATCCACATAAATTTGAACAAGCATAATATCAGATTTCACCTTCTTTATGAACAGTGTGGTATCCACTTTAACTCTGGAATACCCATTGCTCATAAGGAACTCAGTAAGAGTGTCATACCAGGCTCTAGGGGCTTGTTTGAGACCATAGAGAGTTTGTCCAACTTATAGACAAAACCTAGATGTTGTTCATTTTCAAAACCTGGAGGCTGCTTGACATAAACTTCTTCTTGCAGCTTCACATTCAAAAATGCACTCTTCACATCCATTTGAAATACCTTGATGCTCTTATGAGCAGCGTAGGCTAGATACAAACGAATTGCTTCTAGCCTGGCCACAGGAGCAAATGTTTCATCATAATCAATTCCTTCCTCCTGTCTGTAGCCCTGAGCAACCAGTCTTGCCTTATTTCTAATGACATGACCTTGCTCATCCATCTTATTCCTGAAAACCCATTTAGTGCCAATTATGGTTTTGCCTTTAGGTGCAGGGACCAGCTTCCATACTTTGTTTCTCTCAAACTGATTGAGTTCTTCTTGCATGGCCGTGATCCAATTGGCATCTTTTAGTGCTTCATCCACTTTCTTTGGCTCCATTAGTGAAATAGAACTACAGAACATACAAAAGTTCCCTAAGCTGTCTTACCGTGTTTGTACCCCTTTGTTGATGTCACCAATTATTTGATCATTGGGGTGACACCTGATCCACTTAGGATCATTTTTCAATGATGATTCACCTGAGTTGTTAACATCTTCAGCAGGTCCTGTTGAACAGCTCTCAAGATTTTCAGACACACTGTTGTCTTGAGCCTGTTCACTTGTTGAACATGTCTGACCACTTTTGAACATATCAGCAGAAGAACTAGGAAAATCAGCATTGATAGGTTCAGGACATGCAGGTGTAATTAAGTCAGTACACTTATTCACACAGGATGTGTTGACATAATCATCATCATGCCCATTATGATTAACAGGTTCCATACTGGGTGTAGTGGAAGCTTTTGAGTCATCTTCATTGTTTGAATGCATGAGATCATCAAAGTTTAATTCTCCTGAAACTGATTCAGGAACAGCTTTGGTGGAAGCATTCTTAGACTCTTCAAAGGTGACATTGATAGATTCATCTATCACCTTTCTTTTGTTGTTGTACACTCTGTAGGCTTTAAGGATAGCATAGTAGCCAACAAACACACCTTCATCAGCTTTAGGTTCAAACTTTGTCAGTTGGTCCCTCTGATTCAGAATGAATCAAGGACACCCAAACACATGGAAGTAACTGACATTTGGCTTCCTCCATTTGAGCAGCTCATAAGGAGTCTTGTTGAACCTTTTCACCACTAAGGATCTGTTTTGGGTGAAGCAGGCAGTGTTGACAGCTTCAGCCCAGAATGGTGAAGGTAAACCTGATGCACACAGCATGGTTGTAGCAGCTTCAATGAGGGTTCTGTTTCTCCTTTCAGCAACTCTATTTTTTTGTGGAGTCCTTACAGCTGAAAAGTTTTGAGTGATTCCTTTCTCTTCACAGAAGTCTTCAAGAGTACTATTTCTGAATTCAGTACCAAGATCACTTCTAAGCTGCTTCACTTGGGCAGAGTTCCGCATCTCCATCTTTTTCACAAATCCAATAATTTCTCTAGCAGTCTCTCATTTGCTCTTCAGAAAGATCACCCATGTGTACCTGGAGAACTCATCAACCATTACTAGAGTGTATCTTCTTCCTCCTAGACATGGCACATTTACAGGTCCAAACAAGTCCATATGGATTAAGAAGAGAGGAGTATCAATAGAGAAGTTATGTTTGGATTTAAATGATGATATGCTCTGCTTGCCTTTCTCACAAGCTGTACAGAGTTTATCTTTAACAAAGGTCATAGAAGGCAAACCTGTCACCAACTCTTTCTTACAGAGTTTGTTGATGTTCTTAAAGTTCAGATGTGCAGCCTTTCGTGCCATAACCAGTTTAAGTCTGCATTTGTTCTTGTGAGAAAACAGGTCTCCGTTGTGGGATCAGAAGATTGCATGTCCACAACATACACACCTTTCTTTCGTTGAGCACACAACACAACTTTGCCTTGGGGATCCAATATGTAACCCAGGTACTCATCAAAGTTAACTTTGTAGCCAGCATCACACAGTTGGCTTATGCTAACAAGGTTATGTTTTAGCCCAACCACATAGGCTACTCTTTTGAACACTGCAGCACCAGCTTTAAGAGTTCCATATCCCTCAGTGGATCCCTGTACATTGTCACCAAATGTGACTTTTGGCCCTTTTTCAGGCCTGAGATCACTCAGCAATTCTTTACAACCTGTCATGTGCCCTGAGCAGCCATTGTCCAAGTACCAAACTTGGGAAAGTTGTTTTTCCTGCAGAGTGATAAGAGAAATATTAGTCATTTTTAGGGGAACTCATCACAGAGATGAGTTCTCCTACTTCATCAACATTTGTTGATGGACTTATAATATCCACACTAATATTCCCAATTTGAATGGTATCAGCTTGGATACCACTTTCATTGACTGAGATGTTTCCAACACTGCTTGTAGCAGCTGTGAGAGAACCATCAGAGTCAATAGGCCTCATGTCCTCAGATTCAGGACAGTCCTTGGCCAGATGTGTCTTCTTCCCACATTTATAACATTTTCTCTTTTTAGGATTTTTGGAAGACGAACTTTCAGAAACACATTCTGAGTTATTTTTGTTGATTCCATTAGCAGGTTTAGCAAACTTATTACTATTTGATGAATCAACAGCTTGAGTGGAGGGTTCAATAGCCACAGCTTTGTCTGTCTCTTCTTTCCTCTTTTTAGGAGGACAAATGTCAAAGACAGGAAGCTTAATTGGCTTTTGAACTTCCACAGGTTTGGTAAATTTATTCCCAAGTTTCTCAGACTGAGCAATGACTTTGCCTTTGCCCCTACTGAGATGTGATTTATGCTGCCTATCAACATAATCACTTTTTCTGGCTTTGAAAGACTTATTTTCATTTAACACCAGTTTATTGCTATGATTAGAAAACTTATTAGAAACCACAGCAGCTAAATAAAACATGAGACTTGCCCTTGTTGAAAGCAGGCTGCTTAACTTTTGAAAACTTATTTTCAAAATGTTTAGCATCAAAAGGATTATCAAGCCTTTTACCATCAGCTTTGGACCCAGAACCTGTTTTGTCAACAGGTTTAGTATCCACCGCTGTAGGTTTGGACATGTTTTCCTTTCTTTTGCTTGTGTGAATCAGCAGAGTACTTAGCAGGCTGGTTTGATGGAGAACATATTCCAACACCAGCTTTTGAGCTAGGTTCACACAAGTTGTCAGTATTTTGAGGCCTGACAAACCTGTTTGTTGAGATTAGTTTACCATTCACTTTTTGAAAAAAAGTGTTTGGAAGCTCACCATGAGTGGATAAATCTTCTTTCAGATTATTAATTTCAACAATGGAAGCTGCTGTGTCAAGATCCCCTCCAATATAGGCTTGAATTTGTGCAGGGATCTGTTGACTTATACAATGGCTGACTTTTTGTGCAGATTGGCACCAAGAGTCAACTATCTTTTGAAGCTTAGCATGCTTTATATATGTTTCTATCTTTTCTTCCAGTAAAATAGAGTTGATGTGTTTTAATTCATCAAGCTCAGTTTCCAACTTATGGAAACTGTTCAGTTTACTGGATTTTGCTTTAAGATCAGTTTTAAGCTTAGAGATTTCAGATAATAAAGCATCATTCTTCTCAATAGCAGCTTTCAAATCAACTAGCATATATTCAAACATTTTAACTTTTTCTTCAGAACTGTAAGCCATAAAATTTTGAAGCTTATACATCATTGTAGGATTCCAGTTCTCCAAGCTGCTGAAAGCTTCAGCTTCAGCTAGATCCTGTTTGAAACTGCTTATGATGGGACATCAGTTTTGGCCATCAGACATTGATTGTCTTCTTCATCTGATGATGAATCAGATTTCTCCCAGTCACAAGTCTCTGCCATGAGTCCCTTTTGGCGGTTGGAACCCACTGAGTTTTCCAACTTCCTCAGCTTAGCCATAGCCATAAGGTACTTAACCCTATAACCATCATCCTTGTTTGTCTTGTATGGTTTGGATGACTGACCAACAGCTTTTGACACAGTCAGCAGCTATATGGCCAGTTTTGCCACATTTGAAGCACTCAGCCTTGGATTTATCAAATGCCTTCTTTTTGCCAGCACCTGAACTTCCTTGCAGCATGTTTCTTCCAAACCTTTTCTTGTTGAACCTTTTGACAAGCGTAGCTATCATTTGCTCATCATCCTGTTCAGCAAGATCTGCATTATCTTCCTCATCTGACACCTCCTCCTTAACATCATCCTGTTGATCAGGTTAAGTGAACACATCACTCACCTGACTCACAGGGTGTCTCACATTAGCCACAAAGGCTGCACCTCTTTTAGACATCTCCAAGGCATTTCTCTTCTGTTGCCTTGACTGTTCATCATTTAGTAAAGATCCATACAAGTTGACAAGATCCATACTTCTGATTGTACCTGAATTTCTTAAAATTGTTGAAAAGTAATTCCATTCTTTAGGGAGGATGTCCAAAAACTTGTTCACCAGAGTAAGGTTGTCCTTAGTGATCCCAACAGCTTTGAGATCATTCACAAGAGCAGTAAACCTGGTGTAGGTTTCTGTGAGAGTCTCCTTTGGTTTTGCAAAGAAGAGTTCATACTGTCTAACAAGATTGTTAATCCTGTTATCCAGTGTGATTGTGGGTCCATCATAGACGGTACACAAAGTATCCCACATCTCCTTGGCAGTCTTCATCTTCTCAACCTGTTTGAACACATCATCAGGTAGAGAGATGACCAGATTGTTTCTGGCCTTTGCATCAAGAGCCACCAATCTTTTGTCTTCATCAGACCATTGAGCTTTTGCTTTCTCAAATGTTCTGATCTCAGGAGCAGCTCCTTTAACAGCAGGAGTTATTATTGTAACAGAGGTTGGCACATAGGGACCCTCCATTACAATTTCTGGTAGTTGTACATCCAGATTCTCTAGGTAGAGCATCATTCTGCACTTCCAATCAGAAAAGTTCTGATGATTGAACTTTGGAGGTTTGCCCATTGAGCCATTGTCATAGTATGAGGAATTTACAGCACTGTTGTCCATGGAAACTTGGGAGAATGAGAGATCTTGAATGACACACACTTTAAACTGCTCTGATACCAGTTGTAGGTCCCGAGAGGTTCCCAAAGTATACAGCTTTAAGCTGTAGAGGGGAGGTGAATACAACTATTTAAAGACTACACACTATTTTTTCAATGTTTGTATGTATTATCAACAAATTGTTAATTACAAACAAGCTTGAATGCGGAAAGGTTCTAGCTGAGATGACAGATACAACAGTATGTTCACTAGTCTAAGACAGACTTAAACTAGCTTACAATGAATACACTCACTAAGAAGCACTCACTGTGTTTACAAGACTCAGAGGGACAGCTTATGTAGAACAGCTTAGACACAAATAAACTATATTACACAGGCAGGCTTGCATGCATGAAAAGAACACACTTGCACGTTCACTCTTGGCTTCAGCACTTAGCTTTTTTTTTTGGCTTAGTCTTTCTGACCTCAGAAGCTTCCTTTTATACTCACTCAGAGGATCTAAGAGAAACTTCTTCATTGGACGGAGTGAAAAAGGAGAAGTCTTGTTGAAAAGACAACATAACCTTTTCTGCACTTTCTAAAAAGCAGACTTGTCTTCTTGTGTGCAGAACTTTTGTCTTTTCACTCTGTTTACTGTTGCATTGCCTTTAACTAAATAAGGAATGTCAACTTTGCGTCTTTCTTCCTTGTAAAGGCCTATTTTGATATAAGAAAAAGGTATGTCACCTTTTTTCAAATAACCTTTTGTCTTCATGTAACAGAACAGCTTCGGCAGGCTGAGCAGTTCTGATTTCCACTTTGTCTTCGACTTTGTAAACTGATCTTGCAGTCAAATACAATACATGAGGACTTGGAAACACATTCCATAAAGTGTTTAGCCTGTTCACAAAGAACAGGTTCTGTTCACAAAGAACAGAACACTTGTAAACTGCCCAAGCTGCTCACCAGTGTAGAGCAGCGTAGACAGTTTATGTCCAGCCTGTTCAGCAGACAGAACAGCTTGGACAAACTGTCTTAGTTGCAACACATGCAACATATAGAACAGCTTTGGACTGATATTGCAAATCACTTTTTACGTATTATTAAGGCATAAACAGGCCTTAACTTTTACCCATCAAGTGCATCAACAGGTTTGATTAATAATCTCCCCCTCAGATGCAGAACAGGTTTGACTGAGGCCTTTTTGTGCCTAACAGGCATTTTTACATGTCACACATCTTTCACAAATCTTCATAACATCTTCTCTCATCTTAGGCCAATAAAAATGTTCCTTCAAAATATCCAACGACTTTTAGACACCAAAATGGCCCATCAACCTCCACCATGAGCCTCACGTACAAATAACTCTCGGATAGAACACTTTGGAATGCATAACTTGTTTCTTTAAATAAATAACCATCATGCCTATAAAACTTATCAAATGAAGTATGTTCCAAACAACATACAGGGAAGAAAAATCAGAATCATCTTTGTACATTTCTTTAAGTGATACAAACCCAAATAGCTTTGAACTCAATGTGGTGGTGATAAGACTATGACATCTAGCCAATGCTTCAGCCACAATGTTTTCTTTACCATTTTTGTATTTGATCACATAAGAAAATCACTCAATGAATTCGACCGTCTTGATATGCCT
This sequence comes from Centrapalus pauciflorus, assembly GCA_020465985.1. NCBI lineage: Eukaryota > Viridiplantae > Streptophyta > Magnoliopsida > Asterales > Asteraceae > Centrapalus > Centrapalus pauciflorus. Next base: position 247,455 of record JAANYP010005325.1, on the reverse strand, counting down.
CCTACTCGAATTACTTTGCCCCTTAAGGTACTTATGAGATTCATGATCCGTATGAACCTAGGCCTTAAGTAATGTTGCCATGTGTGCAATGATCTAACCAATGCATAAAGTTCCTTGTCATAAGTGGAATAATTCAATTGAGTCCCCTTTAAATTTTCACTAAAATATGCAATTGGTCGACCTTCTTGTATCAAGACAGCCCCAATACCCACCCCGGATGCATCACACTAAAGTTCAAACATTTTATTGAAATTAGGTAATGCGAGAATAGGAGTAGATGCCAACCTTTCTTTTTTAAAAATTTGAAAGCAGCTTCTTGCTTTTCTCCCTGACGCCTATTCTATCATATACGAAAGTTCCAAGTTACATTTAACTTGTAGGTCGACATTTCATATCACTTTGCCTTTGCCCATTTCCCGACCTTTTGTCGCATCATCTTGGTTCTTTGAAAGTGCTGAAAATCTACCTTTAGATGTCTCTCCTTTTGGCTTATGAGAATATTGAATATTGGATGTACTTCACTTAGAAAAAATATTCCTTCTCCTCAATTGTCTTTCAACTCTCATGGTCGTATGAACCATCTCTTTAACCTCTAGACAATATTGCAACTCCGCGACATTAGCAATATCTTGATTCAAGACACTCAAGAATCTTTCCAATGTTGCTTCCCTATCTTCTTATATATTCGCCCTAATCATAATAATCTCCATCTCTTTGTAATAATTCTCTACAGACTTTGCTCCCTGATTCAAGGATTGTAATTTGTGATACAAGGCACGAAAATAGTGAGAGAGAATAAACCTTTTACGCGTAATTGCCTTCATTTCAGCCCATGTAGAAATAGGTCTTTCTACATTTCTTCTTCGGTTGATGACTAATTGATCCCACCATACTAAGCATAATCTGTGAATTCAATTGCCGCCACTTTCACCTTTTGATCCTCGTGATAACTATTACATTCAAAAATCACCTCAACCTTTTTTCCCAGTCCAAATATGCTTCAGAATCTGTAACAACCTGACTTTTTAACTCATGTATTTAGACTTAATAATGTAGTTTAATTACATTATTTGTATTGTAATTTCATTTAAATAATTAAATTTATATAATTAAATTAATTATGAGTTAAGAACTATTTATCAAGTATAATGTCCAAATTTAAAATTTATAGGATAAATGCAACTTATGAGGGCTAAATTGTATATTTAGCAAAGTACACTATATAAAAACCTAAAATGAGATCACCTGCTCTTTTTTCCCAAAAATAAACAAACAAGTCTCCCGCTCTCTCTTTCTATACGGTTCCTATACCCAATTCATCTCAAAATTTCGCAATAAATTCAGAAATTAACCAAGAAGAATCAATAATCAAGCATCAAGCAACCTAGTCTTACAAGATTTCAAAGTATTTTTTGTTGTTTAAATGGCTCTACGGTTTCAAACAGAAACCATAAGTTTCTGTGGGTTTTTTTAGAACATGATTTCATCTTCAAATCATTAAATTACAAAAAATTAGTGTTGTAAATTTGAAATAAAACCCACGCATGTAGTTTTTATGTGAATAGTTAGTTATATATGCAATTTCAAACTTTATTCCAATTCAGAAAACTTTAATTCTGAAACTTACATTTGTTGTTACTGATTATGTATTTTGGTTTCTGTTTTTGGTCGAAAAAGAAGGCCATTTGGCCTTCGGCCATGGGTTAGATGCATACATATGTGTTTTGTTATCATATAAAGACATGAATCATCCTTAACAATCTTGAATTGCTACTGCTATGGCTGAAATAAAAAGGGTAAAACAGAAAAGAAAAGAAAAGAAAAATGCATATATGTATGTGTGTTTCATTTAAGTGTTGCATGAAAGTGATGACATCCGAGATTCACCTCTAAAGTGCAAATCTCGTATCTTTTCACTACAATACAGCTGCCTATTTATTGATCATTTTATAAACGTTAAGTGTGTATGTTGAGAGAAGAACCGAGATTCACAATATGTAGCTGTCATAATAGGATTATATCAGCAGCATCCTTTTCATTTTTAATTCAAAACTCGGATGTATAAGTGGCATAATACATCAGCCCTTTTTGCAAACTTAAAAATAAATTACTGATTTGTGTGTGTGTCGATGTGAAAACAGAAAACATGAACAACAACTATATTTTTTTTACAAATCTCGGATGTGGGCTGTCAAAATATATAAGAAACAGCAGCTCATACCCTTTCCTTTTTGTTGCATAAATTAAGTAGGTGTGAGTGCTGTGAATTTAAAACATAAACAACAAGATACATACATACATACATAGGAGGCATTCGAGATTTATGTGGTGAAAGTCTTATACATGTGTGGCTTTATACGTACATGAATTCACTTACATGAGTTTGATCAAGTAATTATGCTATGAATATCATAGCAGTCATATGTATTCATTTATGCACTAAGTAACATTAAAGTAAGGTATAGTAGAAACATATATGAGTGATAATTTAATAGCAATTAAAGTTTATATGCTTGCATCAAATCGACATGTATTAACATATGTGTATAAGTGGCTGATCATTTAATAGAAAATCAAAGCATATGTCTATGTTTTAATAAACACAAGACTCATAATTCATAGCATATAGATTATATTTTAATAAAGAGATTATTATATAAATATATCATTAAACATGTGAAATTGAGTATATAATACAATGGAAAGCATGTTATTTATATTTCATAAATGTGAAGTACCATGAACAAGCATACATGTTAAGTGAAAACACATGTAAGTATATGAACATATATTCATTAAATAAGTTCATATTATGTTCATATATGCCTTTATGAGAATTCAAACTCGCAAATGCAAGTCAAAGATTAAATGAATTAAAAGTCACACATGTCCATGAAAAAAGACAGAAATGCTTATGAGTAATCTAAAGCTCAATGATGATTCAACTAAGTTAAATATGACATAATGAGCTATTAAGTGAAAAGTTTTAAAACTGATGTTCTTGCAAACGCTAAACTCTAGACAGGTTCAGATAATTATGAACAAAGTTTTAAAGTTTAAAGTATTGAAAGTGGGTCAAAGTTTGTAAAGCCAAGCCAAGTCCAGAAAGTCAAAGTCTAAAGTGAAATCCTGAGATAACTCAGGTGGTGGAGAAATCTGCTTGATAAAGTCAACAGCTCAGTCTAATTCAGTAAAATTGTGAGTTGTAGATATTTCAGCTTTACATGCCTGATTCTGGTTGAGACATATTGTTGTTCATAGTTTATTTGGCATTCATAAATGCTTAGCTGGATTGTGACCTGTGCTCACCATGGTTCGCTGATGCCCTGAGGATCATGATAGCTATTTGATATATCATCCTGCACACATTATATTTACAGTTCATTTTAGTTATTATTACAAACAAATATTGCTATCATGACTTGCTATTTATGTTTATCATCGTTGCTTGCATCACTGCCTTATGATTTCAGCTCAACAAATTTACATTATTGGTCTATTATTCTAGACCTTGTTTATGTCCCCAGTTGTATTAAACTTGGTAGTTGATTACTCCGATGCTCCCCCCACGTAGATTACTGGTAGCTAGCCCAGTATTGAGTGGATAGCTTCCACTAAAAGTGTGAGCGTGGCCTGGACATCATCCTACTCTTATTACTATGTCTCATCCTTGCGTGGCTGTTAGCGGCAGTCAAGTTATATCACGCGATACCCACATTCCACATTGTTGTATTGCATTATTATGATAAATCTATAATCTCACTAAGCCATTGGTTACAGTTGTTGTCGAATCTTTTTACATGAAAAGATAAGGGGAAAGCACCTGTTGGACCTAATTCTTAAATTTATCAAGATCAAGTTGAAGCTATAGTCCCTACTCAATGACCAATTGGTATAGTTTTATGATGTTATATGTGGTGGTTGGGTAGATTTGTTTTTATGTATAGAGGATATGTAATAGACTAGTCTTGTACCTTTATTTGTTTAAATTAAACTCTGTATGCCACGAAAATTTGAATTAAACTTAATCCTAATAGTTGTACTGTAATTTGAATTCTGCACTTAATAACTCTATCTTAGTTATGATGAATATTGTGTTGCATAATTGTGAGACCTAGACGCTTAAGACTGCCCCATAAAGGGTGGTCTTAACAATATCACTCTTTCCGTGAAATTGTGACGGTGGCAATGGGTTTGATACAATTATCCATTCTTTCAGAAACTTGTGACGGTGGCGGAGTTTGAGGTCCTCGTGCCTCCAATTATCCATTCTTTCATGGATTTGATCAAACTCGACTGTCTTTGAACGTCGCATAAAGCCATGAGAGCTTAGACTTGAAGGTTTGGGAGGGGTTGATGATCTTCCATCTTTTAATTTGTAAAAACAAGATAATGTGATCTCACCCGATGAATATGAGATTGATCACGAGTTGCCCGATCGTTCTATTGGATGTTATTATGATATATGGATAGATACGCGACCCGTTGCCTATAAACGAGGCAAGAACCTTTGTATATATAGTGAAACCGCGACCCGTTGCCTAGAAAGAGGCAAGAACCATGGTATAAGAAAACACCACAACCAACTCCAACAAGTTGATTGATAAGTTTTAAACGCCACAAGCTAGAACACTTGATAAGATCTAAAAGTTCATAAGGAACAATAAGAGTTAAAAACTCACAATATTACTCAAATGAAGGATAATTACAAAATGAGTACTTTGGCCACAACTTATAGATGAAAATATAAGGAACACCAACCATCTTGATAATTAACAAAAACTATCACGATAAGCGATCAAATAAGCAAAACTACTTATCAAAAGGGCCTTCTTGACTTCACTACTTGAATCTTCAAGATTGTGTCTTGGTTCGTTGTATCTTGCAAAACGATTAGTATCCTCCAAGTAAATGGCCCTGACCTTCAAATTGCCTTGAATTGAAGAGAAGACTTTCCAATTGCCTTGTAATTAATCTTGAGAAGTACATTGAACATGGACACTCTTTTGGGCAGAATTTTGGACGTGGCAAATGTGCCTTTATGGGCTTTATTCTTCTTGAAAGGATAGGAGAAAGACTTAGCTTTCATTGGGCTTTTATTTGACTCAAATCGGGCTTGTAATGAGTGAGTTATGGACAAAACATGGGCTAAGTGTGGGACTAGCCGAAATTCTTTATTCATGGGTTAGGTTTGGGTAAGTAAACATAACTTGGGCTATGAAAAACAGGGTCTAATCTTGGGCGTCAACTTGTAGAAAAATTAGGAACATCTTGGTGCGCTCTTCAATGTTGTGACCTTTCTTTTCCCCTTGTTCGCTTGTTGTTCATACTTCTTGGTGCTCTTCAATGTTGTGTTTTTCCTTCTCAAGGATTTGTTTGACAAGTTCTTCCTTCTTCTTGCCATCTAAATTCAAATGCCCATTAACAGGCAAAGGAGTTAAATCCATAGGAGTTAATGGCATAAATCCATACACAATCTCGAAAGATGAAAACTTAGTAGCGGAATGCACATTTCGATTATATGCAAACTCAACATGGGGTAACCATTGCTCCCAAGTTTTCACATTTCTCCCAACTATTGATCACAACATGTTTGTAAAATCATAACAAAATCCACATTCTTATGATATAACTCTTTGATTTGTTAGAAACCAAGAATTTTAGAGTCTAGAGAAGAGAGTAGAGAGTACCTCCGTGAAAGTGCATCAAATACAATATTTTCCTTACCTTTCTTGAATCGGATGACATATGGAAATGTATCAAGAAACTCCATCCATCTAGCATGTGTCTTCTTCAACTTTTGTTGCCCCTTCAGAAACTTCAAGGACTCATGATCAGAATGAATTACAAACTCTTTGGTCCACAAGTAATGTTGCCAAGTTTTCAGTGCACGAACCATGACATACTTCTCTTTGTCATAAGTGGGATAATTCAAAGTTGCGCCGCTCAACCTTTCACTAAAATATGCCAATGGTTTCCCTTCTTGAATAAAAAACCGCACCAATTCCAACACCCGACGCATCACACTCAATTTCAAATGTTTTATCAAAATTTGGCAAAGAAAGCAAGGGAGCATGAGTTAGTTGAAACTTGAGTTTCTCAGAAGCTTGCTCTTGATCTTTGCCCCATTGAAAACCAACGTTCTTTTTAATGACTTCCGTGTGTTGTGATGCCAAGGTGCTTAAATTCTTCACAAATCGACGATAAAAATTGCAAGACCATGGAAACTTCGCACATCACCAACACTCTTTGGAGTTGGCCAATCTTGAATGGCCTTCACTTTCTCTACATCAACTGAAATTCCTTGGGAACTCACCACATATCCAAGAAAAACAGTGTGGTCGGTGCAAAATGTACACTTCTTCAAGTTTGCATAAAGCTTTTCTTTCCTAAGCACACTCAAAACACACGTTAGATGCTCAAGATGATCATTCAAACTCTTGGAACAAATCAAAATATCATCAAAGTAAACAACCATAAACTTGCCGATGAAATCACGCAAAACATGATTCATTAATCTCGTGAATGTACTAGGAGCATTAGTTAAGCCAAATGGCATAACTAACCATTCATATAAACCATGTTTTGTTTTGAAAGCTGTTTTCCATTCATCACCATTTTTCATGCGAATTTGGTGATATATGCTCCTTAAATCAATCTTTGAAAACCACTTTGAACCATGCAATTCATCAAGCATATCATCTAGTTGAGGGATTGGATGGCGATACTTTACCGTGATACTATTGATGGTACGACAGTCTATGCACATCTTCCATGACCCATCATTTTTTGGTACAAGCAAAACTGGACAGCACAAGGGCTCATGCTTTCTCGAATCCATCCATTCTCAAGTACTTCCTCAACATGCCTTTGCAACTCCTTGGTTTCCTCGGGATTTGTTCTATACGCCGGCTTGTTTGGAATGGAAGCCCCGGGAACAAAGTCAATTTGGTGTTCAATCCTGCGAATTGGTGGCAATCCATTGGGAACCTCCTCGGGAAACAAGTCTTAAAATTCCTGCAAAAGAGATTTAATATTGCTAACAATATTAAATCGCGACCTGTTGCCTAGAAAGAGGCAAGCACCTTGGAATAAGAAAAGACCACAACCAACCCCACCAAGTTGATTGATAAGTTTTTAATGCCACAAGCTAGAACACGTGATAAGTTCTAAAATTTCGTAAGGAACAATAAGAGTTAAAAACTCACAATAATACTCAAATGAAGGATGATTACAAAATTTGAACTTTGGCCACTATTTATAGATGAAAATTTATAAGGAAAACCAACCATCTAGATAAGAAGTAACAAAAACTATCACGATAAGCGATCAAATAAGCAAAACTACTTATCAAAAGGGCCTTCTTGACATTTCACTACTTGAATCTTCTAGGATGTGTCTTGCAGAGTGTGGGTGGCGAACTTTACTTTGTCTCCTTCAATGCATCCGCTAACACGGAAGACAGACTCCAACTTTTCGAACCATCGTACTAATCCGACGGCTCCTTCGGTCCCATTTAAGTATCGGGGCTTGCAGCCCAAAAACCCCTTAATTCCGCAACCCTTAGGGTGGGTTTCAGTTCCTCCCGTGGTGCGGCTAGCACCACCATCTCCATTAGCTGAACTGTTTCTGTTGGTCTCATAAGTGGCTATAGCAGCAGCACTCTTTGTGCAACTAGTTCCTCAATTTCTATGGCGTTCATAACTCGTCTCGATGGCATTATATTAAAGTTTAAAGAAAATAGCGTAGTGTAAGAAGTTGAATCTTAAAGATGTAAATTTTTCTTAAGGCACGACACTATAATAATGAAACACAATTCATAAATAACTTGCAATTTTCATTAATCATTCATAATTTTCTTACATTGGGGCGGGTTATTACCCGAAAATTTTAGTCCTACACTATTACATAATAATTTCCTAATACTACAAAGATAGAGGAGGGGGGTACTAGGTGCGGGAGTGATCAGGGGTCTCTCCCTTTTCTAAAGCATTGAGGCGCTGTGCCAGCTCCTCATTGCGGGCCTCGCTCTCGGCTAATCGTTGCCGAAGCTCATTTAGTCCGTCCTGCTGAATGGCGAGGGCGTGCTGGTTGGCCCAGTATATGTTGGAGTTTTGTAACTCCTCCCGCTCTAAATGAGCGGTCATTTCTCCGATGTCTTGGTTAAGCAACCGAAGTTGGAGATCATCCCTTGAAGACCGTGCTGCCAAGAGTGGTATGGTCTGTTCAGCGGGTTCTTGAGTGAGTGACGGGATAGGTGCGGATGATGGTCCTCCGATCTCAAAGTGGGAAGGGATTCCTTCCTGTTGCCTCCATTCACGGAGGGTTTCAGGTATCCAGCCCCATCGTCGGGCGTCAACACGTCGGTGTGGTGGTGGGGGATTGGGTTGGGGAGTCGAGATGGGAATAGACTCCCGTCTCGGCGTGATCACCCGCTTTCGGAGCTACTTGCTTTCCAAGCATTCGTTCTTGACCCACCCCCTCTCTTGAGTTGGTTTTCAATCTTAACTGCCATATGAACTGTCACACCCCGTTACCCCGGTTGGCAACCAAGCGTGACGTCGCGGAAGCGTAACCATAATCATAATGAACGACCACTATATGGACGTTTTAAAAAATACATCGGTTTAACTTTAAAATATATAAATGTTTTACATAACCCGAAAATGATAAAAGTAGTTCGCAAGATACAGAGATTTAAATACATAATTAAATTATCCAAAATAATACGAGTGAATCTCCGACGGTTTGAAACTGAGTGTGACTCCTTAAATGCGGAAGCTTGAAAATACTACCGAGGTGTAGGACTTGCCTTAATTTTCTGAAAATAAACGCTAAAATACGTCAACAAAAATTGTTGGTGAGCTCATAGGTTTACACGTAAATTTGACTTGTATGGACAACAATAATAGAGATTGAATTTATAAAATCATAAATTCCATGTTATGTATTATATATAAACCATCATGCAACCGAAGCTTAATTAAAATGAGTTTGCCCTGTGCAGTATTCCCATACGTAATACCGTGTGTTAAATATATATGCACTCGCTGTTAGCCGACCCGAACTAACCCAAATGGGGGACATGACTCCTGATAGATCTATCCATAATATATTCGCGCTTACAAATAAATGCAATTAACGCTTCATGATATAAGGGCTGATGGAACCACATGTGTATTACATAATAGAAATGAAGTTGTTTTCGTGTCCATATAAAAACGAAGCATGTATTTCAACCCCAAAGCATAACATTGTGAAAATAGGGGCTATGAGGACTCACCGAGATTGTGATGGCAAAACGAGCGTAAAAAGCTTTTTAGCGTAAATGGGTGGACGATGCGTCGAGTAAGTTTAATCGAGTCATAAATGATAATAAGGACTTAATATCTCTAATATATGATGATATATATATTTATAGATTTTTATGTCTTAAATCATCCAACATTACAAGTTTATAAATAAAAACTGTTGCCTGGAAAGAGGCAAGAACCTTGGTATAAGAAAACACCACAACCAACCCCACCAAGTTGATTGATAAGTTTTTAATGCCACAAGCTAGAACATGTGATAAGTTCTAAAAGTTCGTTAGGAATAATAAGAGTTAAAAACTCACAATACTACTCAAATGAAGGATGATTACAAAATGAGAACTTTGGCCACTATTTATAGATGAAAATATAATGAAAACCAACTATCTAGATAAGAAGTAACAAATACTATCACGATAAGCGATCAAATTAGCAAAACTACTTATCAAAAGGGCCTTCTTGACAAGTCACTACTTGAATCTTCTAGGATATGTCTTGGTTCATTGTATCTTGCAAAACCCTTAGAATCCTCCAAGTAAATGGCCATGACCTTAAAATTGCCTTGAATTGAAGAGAAGGATTTCAAATTGCCTTGTAATTAATCTTGTGAAGTACATTGAACATGGACACTCTTTTGGACAGAATTTTGGACGTGGCAAATGAGCCTTTATGGGATTTATTCTTCTTGAAAAGATAGGAGAAAGGATTAGCTTTCATTGGGCTTTTATTTGACTAAAATCAGGCTTGAAATGAGTGTGGTATGGACAAAACATGGGCTTAGTGTGAGTCTTGCCGAAATTCATTATTCATGAGTTATGTTTGGGTAAATAAACATAACTTGGGTTATGAAAAAGAAGGGCTAATCTTGGGCTTCTACTTGTAGCAAAATTAGGAAGCTTGCTTGGTTATTTTGGGGAGCATTATTACGACAAGATTTAATCAGTCAATTGGTAGCATCTCGGAACATCTTGGATTTAGACATTGTGATAGTCCCGATCTTCCACCTTAATGGATCTTCATCATCTTGATCATTGGACGGGTTCTCATAACAAGAGAACAAGAAAAAAAATATTTCCTCTCCTCACTCCCTTACGTGTTTCACTCAAGAGATGTTCAATCAACGCTCGTGTTTCTCAAAAAAAATAATTGGCTTTTACCCTCAAGTGTTTTCACAACTCAATGGCTTTTACGTCTTGATGAAAACCCATCCAATGGTCAAGATGATGATCCACTAAGGTGGAAGATACAAGATGTTTCAAGATGCTACTAGTGGACTGATTAAATCCTGCCAGGATAATGCTCTCGGGTCTTCGCAAGTTTAGCCCTTGTTTTGCTCCAAGTTGAAGCCCAAGATTAGCCCTTGTTTTCATAGCCCAAGTTGTGGTTATTTACCCAAACCTAGCCCATGAATAAAGCATTACGGCCATACCCACACTTAGCCCATGTTTTCTCCATAACTTACTCATTTCAAGCCTGATTTGAGTCAAATAAAAGCCCAATGAAAGCTAAACATTTTCCCTATCTTTTCAGAAAGAATAAAGCCCATTAAAGGACCATTTTCCACGTCCAAAAAGCATCCCAAAAGAGTGTCCATATTCAATGCACTTGTTAAGTTCAATTACAAGGCAATATGAAAATCTTCTATTCATTTGAAGGCATTTTGAAGGTCATGGCTATTTACTTGGAGGACACTAAGGGTTTTGCAAACTATCATGAACAAAGACACATTCTAGAAGATTTATGTGATGAAATGTCATCCCTTTTGTTAAGTAGTTTTGCTTATTTTATAGCTTATCGTGATAGCTTTTGTTACTTATCTAGATGATTTGTTTTACTTATATTTTCATTTATAAATAGTGGCCAAATTTTTCATTTGTAATCATGCTTCATTAGAATAATATTATGAGTTTTTAACTCTTCTTGTTCTTTACGAACTTTTAGAACTTATCAAGTGTTCTAGCTTGGTGGCATTCAAAACTTATTAATCAACTTGGTGGGGTTGGTTGTGGCATTTTCTTATATCAAGGTTCTTACCACTTTATAGGCAATTGGTTGCAGTTTCATCATCTATACCAAGGTTCTTGCCTCGTTTATGGGCAACGGGTCGCGCATCCATTTCTCATAATAATATCCAATAGATTGTTCGGCAACTTGTGATCAATCTCATATTCATCAGATGAGATCACATCAGGGATGGAAATTCGAGATCGTGTTGAGATGCACCATTATGTTGAGATCGAGGACACGGTTCATATACAGTTAAGCTTGAAAAGCAACTCAAGAGAGGGGGTGGGTCAAACTAGTTCTGAAGTTCCTAAGACTCGTGATATAAGATGTTTTAAGTATATTGGCAGGGGTCATATCGCAAGTCAATGTCCAAACAAGCTTGAAATGGTGATTAGAAAAGATGGACAAACCAAAACAAATGCTTTTGAATCCTCACACGAAGACACGGATGGGAAAGAAGAAGTTGAAGGAGAATTGTTGGTGGCAAGACGAGCCTTAAGCACCCATCATAAAGAAGAAGATGAAGCACAAAGGGTGAAAATCTTGGTCAAGATCAAATATTACCACCTAAGATTAACTGGTTTGAATAAATCAGAGTGTAAACCAATAACCTTGTATTGAATCAAAGTCCAATTAAAAAGTTTGCAGAATAACACTTAATCGTTTTTAAGAAAACTTTCAGAATGAATAACAAACAAATATAATCAAAAATCAAATCTTTTGTATTGCCAAACTCACTGAGTACAATCACCTCTAACCCGTTTCCTAGAAAGAGGCAAGAACCTTGGTATAAGAAAACACCACAACCAACCCCACCAAGTTGATTGATAAGTTTTGAACGCCACAAGCTACAACGCTTGATAAGTTCTAAAAGTTCGTAAGGAACAATAAGAGTTAAGAACTCACAATATTACTCAAATGAAGGATGATTACAAAATGAGAACTTTGGCCACTATTTATAGACGAAAATATAAGGAAAACCGACCATCTTGATAATTGACAAAAACTATCACGATAAGCGATCAAATAAGCAAAACTACTTATCAAAAGGGCCTTCTTGACTTCACTACTTGAATCTTCTAGAATGTGTCTTGCTTCATTGTATCTTGCAAAACCCTTAGTATCCTCCAAGTAAATAGCCATGACCTTCAAATTGCCTTGAATTGAAGAGAAGACTTTCAAATTGCCTTGTAATTAATCTTGAGAAATACATTGAACATGGACACTCTTTTGGGTAGAATTTTTGATGTGGCAAATGAGCCTTTATGGGCTTTATTCTTCTTGAAAGGATAGGAGAAAGACTTAGCCTTCATTGGGCTTTTATTTGACTCAAATCGGGCTTGAAATGAGTGAATTATGGACAAAACATGGGCTAAGTGTGGGACTAGCCGAAATTCTTCATGGGTTATGTTTGGGTAACTAAACATAACTTGGGCTATGAAAAACAGGGTCTAATCATGGGCTTCAACTTGTAGAAAAATTAGGAACATCTTGGTGCGCTCTTCAATGTTGTGACCTTTCTTTTTCCCTTGTTCGCTTGTTGTTCATACTTGTTGGTGCGCTCTTCAATGTTGTGTTTTTCCTTCTCATGGATTTGTTTGACAAGTTCTTCCTTCTTCTTTCCATCTAAATTCAAATGCTCATTCACAGGCAAAGGAGTTAAATCCATAGGAGTTAATGGCTTAAATCCATACACAATCTCGAAAGATGAAAACTTAGTAGCGTAATGCACATTTCGATTATATGCAAACTCAACATGGGGTAAGCATTGCTCCCAAGTTTTCACATTTCTCCCAACTATTGATCACAACAAAGTACCAAGTGTACGATTCAAAACTTCGGTTTGTCCATCCGTTTGGGGATGACAAGTCGTAGAAATCAAAAGCTTTGTTCCCAATTTCCACCACAAAGTTTTCCAAAAATAACTTAAAAATTCAGTGTCCCGATCAGACACGATAGTTCTTGGCATGCCATGCAATCTAACCACTTCTTTGAAAAATAAATTAGAAATATGTTTTCATTGGTTCGATGGCATGCAATGAAATGAGCCATCTTAGAAAATATATCAACAACCACAAAATTGAATCTTTGCTACTTTTTGTTCTTGGCAATCCCGAACCAAAAGCTCACGTAAAGACGTGTTTGGAATGCAAAGATTTGATTCTTTGAACAAAAACCCATCATGTATCAAAAAAAACTTGTCAAAAGAGCTTCTTTCACATGTTTGTAAAATCATAACAAAATCCACATTCTTATGATATAACTCTTTGATTTGTTCGAAACCAAGAATTTTAGAGTCTAGAGAAGAGAGTAGAGAGTACCTCCGTGAAAGTGCATCAACTACAATATTTTCCTTACCTTTCTTGAATCGGATGACATAAGGAAATGTCTCAAGAAACTCCATCCATCTAGCATGTGTCTTCTTCAACTTTTGTTGCCCCTTCAGAAACTTCAAGGACTCATGATCAAAATGAATTACAAACTCTTTGGTCCAAAAGTAATGTTACCAAGTTTTCAGTGCACGGACCAAGACATACATCTCTTTGTCATAAGTGGGATAATTCAAAGTTGCGCCGCTCAACTTTTCACTAAAATATGCCAATGGTTTCCCTTCTTGCATTAAAACCGCACCAATTCCAACACCCGATGCATCACACTCAATTTCAAATGTTTTACAAAAATTTGGCAAAGAAAGCAAGGGAGCATGAGTTAGTTGAAACTTGAGTTTTTCAAAAGCTTGCTCTTGATCTTCGCCCCATTGAAACGCAACTTTCTTTTAATGACTTCCGTGAGTGGTGATGCCAAGGTGCTTAAATTCTTCACAAATCGACGATAAAAACTTGCAAGACCATGGAAACTTCGCACATCACCAACACTCTTTGGAGTTGGCCAATCGTGAATGGCCTTCACATTCTCTTCATCAACTGAAATTCCTTGGGAACTCACCACATATCCAAGAAAAACAGTGTGATCGGTGCAAAATGTACACTTCTTCAAGTTTGCATAAAGCTTTTCTTTCCTAAGCACACTCAAAACACACGTTAGATGCTCAAGATGATCATTCAAACTCTTGGAACAAATCAAAATATCATCAAAGTAAACAACCATAAACTTGCCAATGAAATTACGCAAAATATGATTCATTAATCTCATGAATGTACTAGGAGCATTAGTTAAGACAAAAGGCATAACTAACCATTCATATAAACCATGTTTTGTTTTGAAAGTTGTTTTCCATTCATCACCATTTTTCATGCCAATTTGGTGATATCCGCTCTTTAAAACTATCTTTGAAAACCACTTTGAACCATGCAATTCATCAAGCATATCATCTAGTTGAGGGATTGGATGACGATACTTTACCGTGATACTATTGATGGCACGACAGTCTATGCACATCTTCCATGATCCATCCTTTTTTGGTACAAGCAAAACTGGAATAGCACAAGGGCTCATGCTTTCTCGAATCCATCCATTCTCAAGTACTTCCTCAACATGCCTTTCCAACTCCTTGGTTTCCTCGGGATTTGTTCTATACGCCGGCTTGTTTGGAATGGAAGCCCCGGGAACAAAGTCAATTTGGTGTTCAATCCCACGAATTGGTGGCAATCCATTGGGAACCTCCTCGGGAAACAAGTCTTCAAATTCCTGCAAAAGAGATTTAATATTGCTCGGAAGAGTACCGGCCAAATCATTAGTGCTTAACTGCGCCTCTTTTATTAAAAGAAGCACAAAAGACATCTCCGAATTTAAGGCTTCTTTTATTTCTCTCCTTTTTGCAAGTGTACAATATTGACTCTCCTTTTCACCCACCAAAGTTTTCTTATCTTTTTGTTTCTCGTTTGAATTATTCTTGTGTTCAGTGCTTTCCTTGGACTCACTGTCTTCGTTCTTCGCATCGTTTTGAAGTCGGACTTGATCCTCATACACTTGACTAGGTGACATTGGCGCAAGAGTTATGGACTTGGTTTTGTGAACAAGGGTATACTTGTTGGTGAAGCCATCGTGTTTTACGTGCCGATCATGTTGCCATGGCCTACCAAGTAACATATGGCTTGCTTGCAAAGGTACAACATCACATAGGACTTCATCTTCATACTTACCAATACAAAATGACACCAAAACCTGCTTTGTAACTCGCACCTCACCACTATCATTAAGCCATCGGAGTTTATATGGCTTTTGATGCTTCATTGTCGGTAATCCTAGGTTTTCAACCATGGAAACACTAGCCACATTAGCACAACTCCCACCATCAATTATAACACAACATACCTTGCCTTGAACATAACACCATGTGTGAAAGGTGTTCTCCCTTTGTGCATCATCTTCTTTCTTAAAATGGGTGCTTAAGGCTCGTCTTCCACCAACAATTCTTCTTCAACTGCTAGCTCTTCTTCCTAATCTGTGTCTTCGTGTGAGGATTCAAAAGCATCTGTTTCAATTTCTCCATCTTCTCTAATCACCATTGCAAGATTGTTTCGACATTGAATTGCAATATGACCCCTGCTAAGGCACTTAAAACATTTTATTTCACGAGTCTTAGGAACTTCAGAACTAGTTTTCTCCTTTGAAGTGTTTTTTGTTCCAGAATTGGGATTAGAAAAGTTTGAATTTTCAGGCCTTTTGGGAGCTACTTGCTTTCCAAGCATTCGTTCTTGACCCACCCCCTCTCTTGAGTTGGTTTTCTATCTTAACTACCATATGAACCATGTCCTCGATCTTAACATAATGGTGCATCTCAACACGATCTCAAATTTCATAATTGAGACCATTTAAGAACCTTGCCATGCTAGCTTCTCTATCCACTTGAATATTCGCCCGAATCATAATAACCTCCATTTCTTTGAAGTAATCATCAACAAACTTACTTCCTTGCTTTAGACTTTGAAGTTTGTTGTGAAGGTCACTGTAGTAATGACTTGGTACAAAACGTCGCCTCATGACCATCTTCATTTCTTCCCAAGTATCGATGGGTCTCTCTTCATTTATTCGTTTACTAATCACAAGTTGATCCCACCATGTTAGTGCATAATCAGTAAATTCAACAACGGTGCGTTTTACCTTCTTCCGGTTGAAGTAATCAAAATTGATAACGTTCCTCCAATTTTTTTCACTTATTTTTTTCTCTACTTTTTTTTTTTACTTTGATAGCTTTTTTTATACTTTTCTTTTCTTTTCAACTTGTGACGAGATACACTACTATTACTTGAAATCCAAGATAAGAACAGAAACAAAAAAAAAACGATACTGAAAAAAACAAAGTATGATAGAAAACGAACCAATAGAAGTGGCTTCAATACCAAATGATGTGATCTCACCCGATGAATATGAGATTGATCACGAGTTGCCCGATCGTTCTATTGGATGTTATTATGATATATGGATAGATACGCGACCCGTAGCCTATAAACGAGGCAAGAACCATGGTATATATAGTGAAATCGCGACCTGTTGCCTAGAAAGAGGCAAGAACCTTGGTATAAGAAAAGACCACAACCAACCCCACCAAGTTGATTGATAAGTTTTTATTGCCACAAGCTAGAACACGTGATAAGTTCTAAAATTTCGTAAGGAACAATAAGAGTTAAAAACTCACAATAATACTCAAATGAAGGATGATTACAAAATGTGAACCTTGGCCACTATTTATAGATGAAAATTTATAAGGAAAACCAACCATCTAGATAAGAAGTAACAAAAACTATCACGATAAGCGATCAAATAAGCAAAACTACTTATCAAAAGGGCCTTCTTGACATTTCACTACTTGAATCTTCTAGGATGTGTCTTGGTTCATTGTATCTTGCAAAACCCTTAGTATCCTCCAAGTAAATGGCCATAACCTTCAAATTGCCTTGAATTGAAGAGAAGGATTTCAAATTGCCTTGTAATTAATCTTGGAAGTACATTGAACATGGACACTCTTTTAGACAGAATTATGGACGTGGCAAATGAGCCTTTATGGGCTTTATTCTTCTTGAAAAGATAGGAGAAAGGATTATCTTTCATTGGGCTTTTATTTGACTAAAATAAGGCTTGAAATGAGTGAGTTATGGACAAAACATGGGCTAAGTGTGAGGCTAGCCGAAATTCAATATTCATGGGTTATGTTTGGGTAAATAAACATAACTTGGGCTATGAAAAACAAGGGCTAATCTTGGGGTTCTACTTGTAGCAAAATTAGGAAGCTTGCTTGGTTATTTTGGGGAGCATTATTCCGACAAGATTTAATCAGTCAACTGGTAGCATCTCGAAACATCTTGGATTTAGACAATGTGATAGGCCCGATCTTCCACCTTAATGGATCTTCATCATCTTGATCATTGGATGGGTTCTCATAAGAAGAGTAACAAGAAAAAAAAATATTTCCTCTTCTCACTCCCTTACGCGTTTCACTCAAGAGATGTTCAATCAACGCTCGTGTTTCTCAAAAAAATAATTGGCTTTTACCCTCAAGTGTTTTCACAACTCAATGCCTTTTACCTCTTGATGAAAACCCATCCAATGGTCAAGATGATGATCCATTAAGGTGGAAGATACAAGATGTTTCAAGATGCTACTAGTGAACTCATTAAATCCTGCCAGAATAATGCTCCCGGGTCTCCGCAAAATAACCAAGCAACCTTCCTAATTTTGCTCCAATTTGAATCCAAGATTAGCCCTTGTTTTCATAGCCCAAGTTGTGGTTATTTACCCAAACCTAGCCCATGAATAAAGCATTTCGGCCATCCCCACACTTAGCCCATGTTTTCTCCATAACTTACTCATTTCAAGCCCGATTTGAGTCAAATAAAAGCCCAATGAAAGCTAAACATTTTCCCTATCTTTTCAGAAAGATTAAAGCCCATTAAAGGACCATTTTCCACGTCCAAAAAGCTTCCCAAAAGAGTGTCCATATTCAATGCGCTTGTTAAGTTCAATTACAAGGCAATATGAAAATCTTCTATTCATTTCCAGGTATTTTGAAGGTCATGGCCATTTACTTGGAGGACACTAAGGGTTTTGCAAGACATTATGAACAAAGACACATTCTAGAAGATATATGTGATGAAATGTCATCCCTTTTGTTAAGTAGTTTTGCTTATTTTATAGCTTATCGTGATAGCTTTTGTTACTTATCTAGATGATTTGTTTTACTTATATTTTCATTTATAAATAGTGGCCAAATTTCTCATTTGTAATCATGCTTCATTATAATAATATTATGACTTTTTAACTCTTCTTGTTCTTTACGAACTTTTAGAACTTATCAAGTGTTCTAGCTTGGTGGCGTTCAAAACTTATTAATCAACTTGGAGGGGTTGGTTGTGGCATTTTCTTATACCAAGGTTCTTGCCACTTTATAGGCAATTGGTTGCAGTTTCATCATCTATACCAAGGTTCTTGCCTCGTTTATAGGCAACGGGTCGCGCATCCATTTCTCATAATAATATCCAATAGATTGTTCGGCAACTTGTGATCAATCTCATATTCATCGGATGAGATAACATCAGGGATGGAAATTTGAGATCGTGTTGAGATGCACCATTATGTTGAGATCGAGGACATGGTTCATATACAGTTAAGATTTAAAAGCAACTCTAGAGAGGGGGTGGGTCAAAATAGTTCAAAAGTTCCTAAGACTCGTGATATAAAATGTTTTAAGTATCTTGGCAGGGGTCATATTGCAAGTCAATGTCCAAACAAGCTTGCAATGGTGATTAGAAAAGATGGAGAAACCAAAACAGATGCTTTTGAATCCTCACACGAAGACACAGATGGGGAAGAAGAAGTTGAAGGAGAATTGTTGGTGGCAAGACGAGCCTTAAGGACCCATTATAAAGAAGAAGATGATGCACAAAGGGTGAAAATCTTTGTCAAGATCAAATATTACCACCTAAGATTAACTGGTTGGAATAAATCAGAGTGTAAGCCAATAACCTTGTATTGAATCAAAGTCCAATTAAGAAGTTTGCGGAATAACACTTAATCATTCTTGAAAAAACTTTCAGAACGAATAACAAAGAAATATAATCAAAAATCAAATCTTTTGTATTGCCAAACTCACTGATTACAATCACCTCTAATCTGTTTGATTAGACGAAGAACACAGACTGTTCTTAGGGTTTTACAACCTTAGAGGCTTGAGAACCTTAATCAGAAAGCAATTACAATTGAAGCACACGATTACAAAACTTACACGTACTGACTTACAACAGAAGACCTAGTCTATCTATATATATATATAGCCTTCTGATTTGTTTCCTTGAAGAACTCTGATTTCTCTGGTAGTAGATATGCTTGAATCTTCAAATATAAATCACTTTCTGAATTTCAGCACTTTCTGTTGTTAATTTGTTGAGCAGCTTGAACCTTTTAACTCTGGCAGCTTGAACATTTGAACTAGCAGCTCGAACTTACTCAACTAACAGCTTGAACTTTGTAATTACACAGAAAAACTACTAACAGTCTGAGAAATCTAACTAACAACTTGACATACTTAGAATATTTCCCAACAATCTCCCCCTAACTTAAATTGTTTACACAAGACTTCAAGTTTATATGCAAAGAAGGAAATAAAACAAAGTAAAACTATTATATACAAACTAAGGCATCCAAAAACTTACAGTTGTGAAAGTTTCTGCCTTATTGACTTTATGAAATCTCTGTTCAACTCCTCTTTATCACAGTTAGTCTTCATTGAGCTCATTTGGAGTAGCCAAGCGTTTGGCAGATTGAGAAATTCAAAATTATAGAACCTGCTGGATTCGTCTGCAAGCTTGAGTCTATATGTCATTGATTTGGCATGTAAATCAACCTGTACAATCTTCATATCCTTGGCAGCTTCCATTTCTACTCTTGTAGACTTTGGATCAAAAATGTTTCTAAGATCTATTACATTTCTTTGAACCCAAACACATTGAGATCTTGAATGACTAACAGTTCCAATATGATGCATCTTTGTCAGTTCCTCTCTAGTTAGTCTTTGTGCCAGCTGAACTAAGCTCTTATACTCTTCTTCTGGACCAGCCTCTCTTCTAATTACGAAATGATAGTCTAAATCAATGTCATCCATTGATTTAGCATACCAGTAAGTAATAGGAGGTTTAGAGAAGTCATACTGATCCAGGGCCTTTTCGATTTCCATTGCCTTTTGAAGATGTTGTTCAAACAACACTCTCTTAACCTGATCAAACTTCGCTTGATGAGGAGGATCACTAGAAACAGCTTGAACTGGTTCTTGTGGGCCTTGGACTTGTTGGGAGGCTTTGGCTGCTTTTTCTTTTTCCTTCTCCTTGTCATATAAAGCCTGAAGCTTTTCTGTTGACCATGACTGAGCCATTACTCTTGATATTCCAGCTGAGGCAGAGAAGTTTATCAAAAAATTTCTATGTTCAGCCTTTGAATGCCCTGTTAGCATTTTCCTTTTCTTCTGATTTTGCTTGACCACAAACCCTTTTAAACAGTCACCTAAGGTTTCATCATCTTTCATTGATTCATGAGTTTGCTGGTCCTAGATTTCATCCTATTCTTCTGCTAGTTTTCTTGCCAGTTCAGCATCATGGGCAACCTGAGCTTCTTTAGAGGAGAATTTGATCTTTGGAGATTCAATCAGAATGCCTTTGACCTTGTGTCTGGAAGCTGATGCTGTGGATTGGACTGTTGTGACAGGAGCCTTAGAGTCTTCCCTGATGACAACTCCAGTTCTCCTGGTGGGAGCAGCTTGAGTTTCTAGACTAATAGCTTGAGTAGCTGTTGGGACTGTTAGCCTAGAAACTGGGACTGTTGGAGGGGAAGTTGATGATGTTTGGACTGAATGAGGGATCTCCTGATTCTCCCCCTTTTTGGATGCATTAGTTTGGCCAGGTGTACCAAAGACCTTTGCAAGCAGTGTTCAAACCAACTTCTCAAGCTGTATAATCTTGTTTCCACAGAGTGTGAACCCTTGATGAAAATAATCCAATCGTTGTTGTTGGGCTACTGTATTCTGTTGCAAAGCTGTGATTTATGCCCCCTGTGCAGTAATAATGGACTTATAATGTTCCAATATAGCTACAACAGGTTTCAGCTGGTGATCCGTTAAAGCCATGAGTTGCAGACTAGCCTCAAGATCTTCAAATGATAGTGGAATTTGAGATCTATCACCGGCAGGAATTCCAGAAGTAGAATCATCTGGGCCCCTTTGTTATTGGTACTGTGAACTTCCAGAAGGTGCTTGCACACCCTCTGTTGCCATGGGTGTGGTCTTAGATATGTTGACACTGTCCTGTGCCTCTTGTGTAGAGACCTCAGTAGTGTCAGCCACAAAACCCATATGGACATCCTCTGATGGGATATCCACCTCCAACATGAGGGTGGGAGTGTCCTCAGTGGGTTCCCTTTGGATATTCTGTGCAGAAGTGTCCTCCTGCACAGGGATATTTGGCACTTGTACTTGGGTTTAGGAGGAAGGAGCTGCTGAAACCCTTTGTCTTTTGTAATTTTAGCAGTGAGGGGGTTGGGGATGTATGTATTATAGAAGGATCAGAGGGAGTGTTTGTATCATGAGGAATGGGTTGGTATCCTTGGGGTGAAGCAGTGATGAATGGCTGAGCCTGCTCAGGATCCTCTCCTGTTCTTCTTGGATTGATGTCCAGCATTGCAGAAGGCAATGGGACATCCACATTTAGAAAATTGGCACTTGGTTTCAAAAGTCTTTTAATTGATGGTAAAGAGTGCCCATGAGAAACATGTATCCTTTTATGTATTTTAAAATTATTGCAAGACTTTGCAATTATTTCAGCTAAAAACCGTGGATACATCAAAAATTTCCCATTCTTTAGGGCATGATGCCTTAACATCCCCTGAAAAATCATATTTGAAAAGTTGAACGGTTGGCCTGTTGATAAACACTAGGGCAGTGACATTATTTGAAGAAAACTCAGACCAACCAGTTCTTTTAGGACTTATACATTGCTGAATGATATGCACAAGATATTTCCATTTAGGGGCAAAATGTGCTTTAAAGAATGTAAAAGAATCAGTAGGGCCCCTATACCCTATTGCAAAAAGTCCTTCATGTAAGGCAGTTAGGGATAGATCAGTTATACCTGAGGCATCTTGAAGATGCAGATGTTGGCGTATGGTCTCCTCAGTGATGGTAATGGGATTACCATCGATTATGGATGCAAAAGAAGTGACTCTATTTGAGGTATTTACCATGGCAGATTTCCAGAACTGCTCTATATGGGCGACATAGATGGTGGGATTAATGGTGAGAGCATGATGGATGTGGGAACGTAGAAAAAGTGCATCATGTCATGGAATGGTTGAAGGTCAGTGTGTTTGAGAGAGTAGGGGAGACAGTTGTGTTCTTTGACAAGCTCCATTTGAGATCAAGACGGTGATTTAGGGTTTGAATCGACTGTGTGTGAATCGCTCAGAGAGAGAAAGAAAAGATCGTGGAAGATATTTTTGCAACTGGTAGTTGCAATCGAACAAAACTGGGACTTTTAATGGTTTTGGTATTTTCAAAAATATCTAGTCCTGCGCATACACTTATAAGGAATTACAGAATTACCCTGCACACTTTGACAGATCAAGTGAAAACAACTAACAGTTCGAGTAAAATGAACTAGTAGCTTGAGAATAGACTCAAGTTGTTAGTTGAAAATTAAGCATTTTCTTATAAGACAGTGTCTCCCCTTTAACTAAGCACATGCAATAAGTATGTTTCTCATAAAATAAGAGAGAATAATGAAAAACAAATTAATCCATATAACCATACCAATATTTGATACTAGTAAGGGGAATCTTCCTACATCAAATGGTTTTGTAAATAGATCAGTTAACTGATCATCTCTATGAATTTTGGTAACTTGGATTAATTTCTTCTCATTAAAGTCTCTAATAAAATGAAATCTAATGTCTATGTGCTTGGTTTTGCGAAATTTCACTGGATTTTGTACAATGCTTATTGCACTTGAGTTTTCAGTGTAGATAGGAGTAGATAGAAAGTTCATACCATAGTCTCTCAGTTGATTCTGAATCCACATCACTTAGGAACAGCAGCTGCCAGCTGCAACATATTCTGCTTCAGTAGATGAGGTGGAGACAGTTTTTTGCTTTTTCCACTCCCAAGAGACCAGTCTTGATCCTAGATATTGACATCCACCAGTTGTGGATTTTCTGTCTATGTTGCAACCTCCATAGTCACTGTCAGAATAGGCTGTTAGTTCAAGAGGAGAGTCCTTAGGATACCATAGTCCTAATTAAGGTTGTCCCTTTAGGTATCTAAATATTCTCTTAACAGCAAACAAATGTGAGTCCTTTGGAGCACATTGAAACCTGGCACAAACACAAACAGCAAACACTATATCAGGTCTAGAAGATGTGAGATACATAAGTGAACCTGTCAAGGATCTATATAAGTGAATATCCACATCCATTCCATCTTTGTCTGCATCAAGCTGCTTGTGAATATCCATTGGAGTGCTAGCAACTTTGGTATCTTTGTAGCCAAACTTTTCCAGGATGTCATTTACATACTTTGATTGACTTATAAAAAGTCCAGTGGGTTTCTGCTTGACCTGCAATCCTAGAAAGAAAGTGAGTTCTCCCATTGAACTCATTTGAAACTCTTTGTGCATCAAGGTTTCAAACTCCAGGCACAGAATGTCATTTGTTGATCCAAAAATTATGTCATCAACATAGATCTGAACAAGCAAAATCTCTGATTTGATGGACTTTGTGACAATGTATTGTCTAGAGTACCTCTCCTCAATCCATTTTGTAGAAGGTATGAAGAGAAAGTGCCATACCATGCTCTTGGGGCTTGGTGGAGTCCATAGAGGGCTTTTTCTAACTAAATAACTCTGTCTGGATACTTGTAGTCCTAAAACCCAGGGGGTTGACACACATAGACCTCTTCTTCAATTGTACCATACAAGAATGCAGATTTCACATCCATTTGGTACACTTTGAACCCTTTGAAGCTGGCATAAGCTAGGAACAGTCTGATGGCCTCTATCCTTGCTACTGGGGCAAAGATATCATCATAATCTATTCCTTCTTCTTGAGTGTGTCCTTGAGCTACCAATCTTGCTTTGTTCTTGATCACCACACATCTCTCATCCTTCTTGTTATCGAAAACCCATCTTGTACCAGTTGCTCTCTTTCCTCTAGGTAATTCAACTAGAGTCCAGGCATTCTGAATCTTGAATTGCAAAAGTTTTTCTTGCATTGCCTCAATCCAAGATGGATCTTTCAGAGCCTCAGATGCCTTCTTTGGTTCTAATTGTGACATGAAGCATGCATGTTCAAAGGCAGCTAGACTGAATTCAGGGACTGTTGATTCAGCATTAGTGGACTCCCTTTGAATCATTGTCCTTGTTTGCACAGGAGTGCGTGGGTCTCCTATTATTTGATTGAGAGGATGATACTTGTGAATCCTGAGTGTGGGTTCTCTTTCTGTCTGAAATGATGTTCCTAGATTTGTATCATCACCTTTAGTACCACTTGAGGATTCTGCTCCAGTGACAGCCTGATTAGAAGATGAGACTGTTTCCCTATTGGATGGAGCTGTTACATCAGGGCTTGGGATTGGCACTTCATATGCTGGGTTTGTACCATGTTGAGCGTCCTGTACCCCTGGTGGGTCACAAGATAGAAGTGGTAATACAGTATACTCATCCCATTTATTAGAATCTTCAACAGTTGGAAACTTTGTGCCAACAGCTTGAATGTTTGTGTTACCACCATGAGAATTTGTACTGGCAGTTTCAACATTGTTTCCAACAGCTCCTGCAGAATTCTCAACAAAGCTTAGAGAATTGTTAGTGAATCTAAATCAAACAACCAATCAGGACCAGTGCCTTTGACATTTGCAGTATTTTCATTAAACTCAACATTGGCACTTTCTTAAATGGTTTTAGACACACTGTTACATACCCTATAGGCTTTGCTTTAAGTAGAGTAACCTACAATGAAACCTTCTTCAGCATTACTTTCAAACTTTCCTAAGTGAGTTTTAGAGTGAAGAATAGTGCATGAAGAGCCAAAACACTTTAGAAAGGCTACTAAGGGAACTCTGTGATGGAATAGCTCATATGGAGTTTTCCCTTGTGACTGAACAATTTTAACCCTATGTAGTACATAACAAGCTGTATTTACTGCTTCTGCCCAAAAGGACATTGGCAGTTTGGAATCAGCTAGCATGGTTCTAGCAGCCTCTATTAAAGTTCTATTCTTCCTTTCAGCTACACCATTTTGTTATGGTGTTCTAGGTGCACTATATTGCCTTGCAATGCCTTTAGACTCACAGAAACTGTTTAGGATAATATTTTTAAACTCAGTTCCATTGTCTGACCTGATCACCTTAACTTTTAAATTTGATTGGTTTTCTATCTTAAGAATAAAGGATTGACTAGCTCAGCAGTTTCATCCTTAGTCCTAAGAAAGTAAACCAATGTAAATCT
Organism: Centrapalus pauciflorus; assembly: GCA_020465985.1. NCBI lineage: Eukaryota > Viridiplantae > Streptophyta > Magnoliopsida > Asterales > Asteraceae > Centrapalus > Centrapalus pauciflorus. The sequence goes on along the minus strand of JAANYP010005325.1, from coordinate 221,699 downwards.
GGTGAAATCATCAACAATGACTAAACAGTAAGCTCTTTTATTCAAACTCAAAACAGATGTTGGACCAAAGAGATCCATATGAATAAGATGAAGAGTAGATGAGATTGAATTTACCTCTTTGGCCTTATGAGAAGTTTTGTGTTGCTTGCCTTTGAGACAAGCTACACAATGATCATCACATATGAACTCCTTTTGTGGTAAACCTGTTACCAAATTCTTTTTGACTAAAACATTCATAGATTTGAAGTTCATCAGACACATCCTTCTGTGCCTAAGAGCAGACTCATTGGATGATGCTTTGGATATCAAACAGCTTAAGGTATTTGAATAGGATAAAAGATCTGTGTCCAAACAGTAGACATTGTCCTTTCTTGGTAATCTAAGTAAAACAAGATTTTCAGGGATTTTAAAATCCTTTGAAAGGACAATGCACTCAGAGTCTGTGAACAAAACAATATTTTGTGTATCACAGATTTGAGACACACTTAGTAAATTGTATTTCAGCTGTTCAACATATAAAACATCACTGAAGATCATATTTCCTGCTTTGACAGTACCTTTACCTATTACTTTACCTCCCTTGGAATTTCCACCAAATGCAACAAACCCTCCCTCAAAGCTTTTGAAGTTTGACAAGCATTCAGAATTGCCTGTCATGTGCCTAGAGCATCCACCGTCCATATGCCATCTTGTCTTATGTTGGGTCCTGTGGTTGCCCTGTAAAGAAAAAGCTTAGTTAGTAGTGGAGTAAACCCAAACCAAATTGGTTTTGGGTTGTCCTTGTGCATTGACATAACTAAACACTGTTTGTGTCTTTTTAAACTTAGTGAGATCCACTGGTGGATTTTGTGAAGAGTATTTAGTGATGATATGAGTCATCCAGGTGTTCTTTCCAACTTTTTCATTAACAGTCTCAGAAGATCCACTACCAGTTCCAGTTTTAGACTTAGCAGTTTGAACTGAGTTTAACAGTCTCAACACTTGCCTCAGCAGTTTGATCTGTGTTTTTGCCTTTAACACACCATACCTTTTTAATGTTTGCTTTGGATTTTGCTAAAAGGTGTTTTTGGTGTGTTGGGTGTCTTTTGTTGACTTTTAAGTACCTGTGATCAACTGTCTTCTTTGGAACTGGTGTGACAGGTGATTTGGCCTTTGAATTTTTTGAGTTTTCAACAATTATCGATTTTTGAACCACAGTCTGTTTTGCAACAGCTGGTTTATATAGACAATGCCTGGCCAAATGATTATGATCTCTGTACTTTTTAACCATAGTTTTGCCTGTTTGAGAGCAGAGTTGTTTAGCATTTACCACAGATGGCAGTTCAGTGGAAGTGACATCGGATGTTTCTGCCATAAGAGCTTGATTTTGAAACTCCTCTTCTGTCTGATCACTCAAGTCAAACACATTATCTTCTTGAGAGACAAGAGCTTGTGATGATGAAGTTTGATTAGTTTGCTGGGGTCTTGGTGGCTGTTGACCTTGGGATCTGCATTCTCTAGAAAAATGGTCATGCTTGTGGCATTTAAAGCATTAAACTTTTGACTTATCAAATGTTGGTTTGCCTTCTGATCTAGCTTGAAAGATTGGTCTGCCAGTTCTTTTCAGAAATCTTTTGGCCCTCATAGTCAACATAGCATGCTGCCATTTCAGGTCCATCTCTTCCAAATCATCTGGATGGATTTGTTCTAAATCTTCAGCATTAAGAGCAAACAGTCCATCATTTGCAACAAAGGCCTCATAATGAACTTCAGTAGAGTTACCATCAGCTCCTGAAAAAGAGTCACAACAGTTTGATTTATCAGTTAATGATGATGACATCAGAGCAGTGTTGTGATTGTAAGAAAAGGATTTCTTTTTATTTACAATTTCAGATTCAAACACTCTCAGGCTGTTGTAAAGGTCATCCAACTCTATTTCATCAAGAGTGTATTTGGTTCTCCATTGGGCAACATAGACTGTCCATTCTTCACCAAGTGATCTAAGGAATTTTTTGTTTACTTCATCTTGATCCAGGCTGACTTTGGCACTCTCCAGTTCACCTATAAGCTTATTAAACCTGTCAAAAATATGAGTAAGGTTTTCATTCTTGCCACCAGAAAATTTTTCATACTGCTGTTTTAAAAGATCTTTTTGATTCCTATTGGTGCTAGCATTGCCAGGAAATCTTTTCTCTAAAGCAATCCAAAGAGAATGAGCAGTATAGAACTTTTTAAACTGATGTTGATAAGCATTAGTAATGGCTATTTGTAAAAGAGTAAGAGCTTTCACTTAATTCATTCTAGCCTTTCTTTCAAGTTCAGTCTTTGGAGGTGTTTTTATAGCTTTGCCATCATCATCTAGTTCTGGATCAACTACAGGAGGATATTCAACAGCTTCCCATATGGCATAGTCAATAAATTGAGTGTGCTGTTGAATCCTGAGTTTCCACATCTTGAACTCAGTGGGGTTTGAGCATAGGCACTTTGAGTCCTTGCCCAGATCCACTATTGCTATTTTCAAACTCCATTGCAGAAAAATAAGATTTTTAAAAGATAGTTTCGGACTTTGAAAACAAAAACCTGTGGCTCTGATACCACTTGTCAAGATCAAATATTACCACCTAAGACTAACTGGTTTGAATAAATCAGAGTGTAAACCAATAACCTTGTATTGAATCAAAGTCCAATTAAGAAGTTTGCGGAATAGCACTTAATTCTTTTTAAGAAAACTTTCAGATTGAATAACAAACAAATATAATTAAAAATCAAATCTTTTGTATTGCCAAACTCACTGATTACAATCACCTCTAATCTGTTTTATTACACGAAGAACACAAACTGTTCTTAGGGTTTTACAACCTTAGAGGCTTGAGAAACTTAATCATAAAGCAATTACAATTGAAGCACACGATTACAAAACTTGCACGTACAGACTTACAATAGAAAGACCTAGTCTATCTATATATATAGCCTTCTGATTTGTTTCCTTGAAGAACTCTGATTTCTCTAGTAGTAGATATGCTTGAATCTTCAAATATAAATCACTTCCTGAATTTCAACACTTCCTGAATCTTCAAAGAAAGTAGATCAATTTTAACTCTGGCAGCTTGAACATTTGAACAAGCATCTCGAACTTACTCAACCAATAGCTTGAACTTTGTAATTACACAGAAAAACTACTAACTGTCTGAGAAATCTAACTAACATTTTGACATACTTAAAATATTTCCCAACAATCTTCCACACCCTGGGCTATGTTCAAGGCAAGGTATGTAGTGTTATAATTGATGGTGGGAGTTGTACTAATGTGGCTAGTGTGTCCATGGTTGAAAAGCTTGGGTACCGACGATGAAGCATCAAAAGCCATGTATGCCCCAATGGCTTAATGATAGTGGTGAGGTGCGAGTTAAAAAGCAAGTTTTTGTGTCCTTTCGTATCGGTAAGTATGAATATGAAGTCGTATATGATGTTGTACCTATGCAAGCAAGCCATTTGCTACTTGGTAGGCCATGACAATATGATCGGCATGTGAAACACGATGGCTTCACCAACAAGTACACCCTTGTTCACAAAGCCAAGTCCATATCTCTTGTGCCAACGTCACCCAGTCAAGTTTATAAGATCAAGTCCGACTTCAAAGGATGCGAAGAACAAAGACGGTGAGTCCAATGTAATTAATGAACACAAGAAGGGTTCAAAAGAAAAACAAAAAGATAAGAGAACTTTGGTGGGTGAAAAGGAGAGTCAATATTGTGCACTTGCAAAAAGGAGTGAAATAAAAGAAGCCTTGAATTCGGAGATGTCTTTTATGCTTCTTTTAATTAAAGAAGCTCAATTAAGCACTAATGATTTGGTCGGTGTCAATATTAAATCTCTTTTGCAGGAATCTGAAGATTTGTTTCCAGAGTAGGTTCCCAGTGCATTGCCACCAATTCCCGGGATTGAACACCAAATTGACTTTGTTCCCGGGGCATCCATTCCAAGAAATCCGACGTATAGAACAAATCCATAGGAAACCAAGGAGTTGCAAAGGCATGTTGAGGAACTACTTGAGAAAGGATGGATTCGAGAAAGCATGAGCCCTTGTGTTGTTCCAGTTTTGCTTGTACCGAAGAACAAGGGGTCTTGGAGAATGTGCATACACTATCGTGCCATCAATGATATCACGATAAAGAATCGTCATCCAATCCCTCGACTAGATGATATGCTTTTGAATTACATGGTTCACAGTTGTTTTGAGAGATTGATTTAAAGAGCGGATTTCACCAAATACGCATGAAAAATGGTGATGAATGGAAAACAGCTTTCAAATTAAAACATGGTTTACATGAATGGTTAGTTATGCCTTTTGGCTTTACTAATGCTCCTAGTAAATTCATGAGATTAATGAACCAAGTTTTGTGTGATTTCATTGGCAAGTTTGTGGTTGTTTACTTTGATGATATATTTATTTATTTCGAGAGTTTAAATGATCATCTTGAGCATCTAACGTGTGTTCTGAGTGTGCTTCGGAAAAAAAGCTTTATGCAAACTTAAAGTGTACACCTTGTACCGACCACATTGTTTTTCTTAGATATGTGGTGAGTTTCCGAGGAATGTTAGTTGATGAAGAGAAGGTGAAGGCCATTCAAGATTAGCCAACTCCAAAGAGTGTTGGTGATGTGCGAAGTTTCCATGCTCTTGCAAGTTTTTATAACCAATTTGTGAAGAATTTTAGAACCTTGGCATCACCACTCACGGAAGTCATTAAAAATAAAGTTGGTTTTCAATGGGGCGAAAAGAAAAAGCAATCTTTTGAGAAACTCAAGTTTCAATTAACTCATGCTCCCTTGTTTTCTTTGCCAAATTTTGATAAAACATTTGAAATTGAGAGTGATGCGTCAGGTGTTGGAATTGGTGCGGTTTTAATGCAAGAAGAGAAACCATTGGCGTATTTTAGTGAAAAGTTGAGCAGCACAACTTTGAATTACCCCACTTATGACAAAGAGATGTATGTCTTGGTTCGTGCACTAAACTTGGCGACATTATTTTTGGACCAAAAAGTTTGTAATCATCCCGATCATAAGTCCATGAAGTTTTTGAAGGGGCAACAAAAGTTGAATAAGAGACATGCTAGGTGGATGGAGTTTCTTGAGACATTTCCATATATCATTCGATTCAAGAAAGGTAAGGAAAATATTGTAGCTGATGCACTTTCACAGAGGTACTCTCTACTCTCTTCTCTTGACTCTAAAATTCTTGGTTTCGAACAAATCAAAGAGTTGTGTCATAAGGATGTGGATTTTGGTATTATTTTTCAAACATGTGAAAGAAGCTCTTTTGACAAGTTTTTTATACATGATGGGTTTTTGTTCAAAAAAATCAAAGCTTTGCATTCCAAACACGTCTTTATGTGAGCTTTTGGTTCGCGAGGCACATAGTGGAGGCCTTAATGGTCATTTTGGTGGGGCAAAAAGTTTAAAAATTTTGCAATAGCATTTCTTTTGTCTAAGAATGAAAGTTGAAGTTGGCAAAGTTTGTGAAAAGTGTATTGCTTGTTTACAAGCCAAAATCAAAGGTTCCACCTCAAGGTTTGTACACTCCTCTTCCTATACCAAGCGAACTATGGGTTGATCTTTCTATGGATTTTGTGTTGGGTTTGTCAAGAACAACAAGTGGCAAAGATTCAATTTTTGTTGTTGTACTAAGATGACTCATTTCATTGCTTGCCATCGAACCAATGATGTTTCACATATTTCTAATTTTTTTTCAAAGAAGTGGTTAGATTGCATGGCATGCCAAGAATTATGTGTCTGATCGGGACACCAACTTTTTAAGTTATATTTGGAAAACTTTGTGGGGAAAACTGGGAATAAAGCTTTTGTTATCTACGACTTGTCATCCCCAAACGGATGGACAAACCAAAGTTGTGAGTCGTACAATTGGTACTTTGTTGCGATCAATAGTTGAGAGAAATGTGAAAACTTGGGAGCAATGCTTACCCCATGTTGTTTTAGCATATACTCGGAATGTGCATTCCGCTACTAAGTTTTCACCTCTCGAGATTGTGTATGGATTTAAGCCATTAACTCTTATGGATTTAACTCCTTTTGTCTGTGAATGAGCATTTGAATTTATTAGGCAAGAAGAAGGCAAAATATTTCAAGCAAATCCATGAGAAGGAAAAATGCAACATAGAAGAATGCACCAAGAAGTATGAACAACAAGCGAACAAGGGAAAAAGAAAGGCCACTTCTGAACCAGGAGATTTGGTGTGGCTTCATATGAGGGAAGGAACGATTTCCAACGATGAGAAAGTCAAAGTTGATGCCTAGAGGAGATGGACCATTCAAGTGTTTCAGAAAATCAATCACAATGTTTACAAACTTGATCTCCCTGATGAGTATAATGTTCATGATGAATTTAATGTGGCTGATTTAAGTCCTTTTGATGCAGGTGATGATTTGAGGACAAATCACTCTCAAGATTGGGGGGAATGATGAGAACCCATCCAATGGTGAAAATGATGAAGATATAAGTGGAAGATCGGGTCTATCACAAGGTCAAGATCCAAGATGTTCCAAGATTGTACCAATGGACTGGTTAAATCTTGCAGGAATAATGCTTCCGTGTCTCCACAAAATAACCAAGCAAGCTTCCTAATTTTGCTACAAGTAGAAGCCCAAGATTAGTCCTTGTTTTCATGGTCCAAGTTGTGGTTATTTACCCAAACATAGCCCATGAATAAAGAATTTCGGTCAGCCCCACACTTTGCCCAAGTTTTCTCCATAACTCACTCATTTCAAGCCCGATTTGAGTCAAACCAATGAAATCTAAGGGGGCGTTTGGTTCACAGATTTTTTTCTCTGGGATTTGCATTGTGCAGCATTTGCATTGGTCAAGATTTTGTCAAAGAATCTGCATTATCTTATAGAAAAAATTTCCTAATCTGAAGAATGCAAGGTAACTGGGATTTAAAATTCTTGGGGAAGGCTGGGTTTTTAAGTTACAAAGAAAGAAGGGATTTATGAAATCCTGGTATTTTAAATCCTTACTGAAATCTTTGAACCAAACACAGGATTTTAAATGCAAATCCCAGGAAATCCCATGAAATTCGCGAACCAAATGCCCCCTAAGACTTTTCCCTATCTTTTCAATAAGAATAAAGCCCGATAAAGGACCATTTGCCACTTCCAAGAAGCTGCCCAAAAGACTGTCGATGTTCAATGCTCTAGGAGATCCTCTTCGGTGACTTTGACAACTCCTTAAATGGTGACGGCTTGTCACCGAACAGGATCTGCTAGAGCATCTAAGATGGAATCGTGGGGATGACATTAGGCACTGGAAGCTTAGATTGGCAATTGAAATCCAAGATTTTTTGGAGTTAGTCTAAATCTAGAATGGTTGATCGAATGGATATTGCTATGGTAGAATAAGGTTCTCTATTCAAAGAGGTGAGTGATAATGAACATGTCTCAATGATGTTCACCAGTCTACATGATAAGGCATCATCATGGTGCCATGCATATGAATAGGAATTAGGGCCCCGATTACGACACGAATGGAGGAACAAATAGACCAAGTGGTCGTTCAATTAACCAGTCGGATGATGGATTTGATTAATGATGGACACCATGATCGCTTTGAGAACTCGTTCAATGGTGACGGTTCGTCATCAAAGAGAATATGGTAGTGCTGCTAAGGCAGATTCGTGAGGATGACAATAGGAATTGGCACACTTGATTGGCAATTGAAATCTTAGAATTCGATTGAGTCATTTTGAATATATAAAGGTTAATCAAACGATGGCTTCGGTAGAAGATGTTTTCTATTCAATGAGGTGTGTGATAACCAACGTGTATGTGTGTTTCATTTTAATCCCTGTCTCGGTGTGTATGTGTCTGTACAAGTCCTAATTTGTTTGATATATATATTATGCTTTGGACCTGGAGACTTTAAGTCTCTCTACTGTCTTTCAAGAACAAACTAAGTCTAAAACAAAGAGACTTAAAGACTCTCTGTCAACTAAGGAAATCGAGTATATATGTGGACAGAGAGACTTAATGACTCTCTACTCTTAAAATAGAGAGAGCTAAAGTCTTTCTATCAACTTGATGAAATATTCTAAATAGTATACAAAGAGACTTTAAGTCTTTCGGGGTTGAATCAACAATACATTACCTTACTTAAACATAACAAATAATATCACCTACCTTAACTTGTGATATAATATATCAAGGATAACAACATAAACATAGAATTAAATACAATAAGGGGAATAAAGTTCATATATGTTATCAAATGACATGAATACCATGTTAATCACAAAATAAACAGTATTAAAAGACTGAAAGCCAAAGCACAAAAGTACTAAAAGTACATAAAGTAAGAATTACAGTAAAGCAGAGCAGTAGGTTGCAACGTAAGCTGGAGATAGTACCAATAAAAGTTTGAAGAGTTATTAATAGTTTAAGTGAGCATTAAAGCATGAGCCAGAGCACAAATAGAGCTTCGTTAAAGAATGAGCCAGAGTAATAAACGTCTGTTACCCTCATGTCAGGTGGTGAATCAACTTCACTACAAATCATCAGAGCACACTAAACTTAAACAATGATATATAGATTAACTGTTTTACATGCATTGTATGAGATTAGACATATTGCATCTACTAATTGTTATTTTGTATTCTTAAAGCTAGAATGAGAAGTTATGCACACTATGGTAAAGTGTTTCCCAGTCTACCATTAAAGCGACTTCATTATTAGTTGTTATATATTCTTGTAGCTTCTAAAAGTATATTTATACATTTGTTCAATTATACAACTTTCGTTGCATCAGCCTAACTATTTCTTGCTTAACTTAGCACAAATATTATTGATAAGTGTTGAGCGGCAGTCTAAGTTACATAAGGTGAATGATGCCTTTATTTACTCAACAAGACTAAAATAGAGGTTAAATTTTGCCTATTTTCTATCTACTCCGTTGGAGAAAAATAGTAAATTGCATGCTCCGATGTCATTCATATTGCTAAACTGGTAGCTAGCCAAGTTCTGCGGATTTAGCCCCACATATGCATGTGTCGGAGTTTTGATAAACATCCTTTTCTTGGTTATTATATCTCATAGGTGAAGTGCAGTGTGCATTGATTGCAGAGCAAAGAAGCGCATTATTTGTAAGAGCATTTTGTTTATCCACCCCCTATCATAAATGTCATGTTTACTGTTAACTCTATTATCTCACTAAGCAAATTAGTTTACAGTTTTTTGCATTATCATTTTTCAGGCATAGGAAAGGCAGCGACTGAACCTACATCTTAGATTTGGTGTATTATTAAAGCTTGAAGACATTAGATCACCAGCTCAATTTTGTGGTATTTGCATTGTGCCAAGAAGACATGGGAAGCTGGGATTACTTTATTTTATATGTTGTTATGTAATAGAGTAACAAGACTGTACCTTAATAACTCTATTTTCCATCTTGTAAAATACTATCTCTTTTTACTTAATGAATCTATCTTAGTTTATGATTGATTTCGTATTGCCAACTTGGACCTTGTAGTTAAGACTCCTTCAAATGTTTGTATTACAATTTGGTATCAGAGCAAAAGTTTGAATGAATCAATGTATTATGTGTAATACATGATCTCAAACTTAGGAAGTACTATAAAATCAATAATCTATAATGGCTTGAACTAAGATAGACATCAGAGACTAGTAGGATGGGGCTACAATGGTACAGAAATGCTAAGTTTATAAACTGAATGGTATATGATTTGTGTTTACGTAAAGATTTAAGGACATGAGGGATCGTCATGTAACTTGATTGGACAATAAATGCTAGATATGATGCGACAACTGTTAGCACAAAATAACGAGCGCCAAACAAAATTAATTACAAGAACAATTTTAGGCATGTGACTAGATTGAAGTTAAACATAAGAGTGATAAAAACGCAAAATTAAGCACATAATCCAAGAGCAAGTTAGTGAAAGCGGTGAAAATGAGCATGAAATACGAGAACATTGTGAACTCACTCATCAACTGATGATTAATGACCCTAAGAAAGTAGATCAATTTTCGCAGACTTTGGACTCTATTTATCATCAAGAAATGAGCAGCAGCAACTTCGCGTCTTATCTCATTATGGTAGTCGTCGCCTTAAAAGATGAATGTGAAAACATGACTGCTAGCTACAAATTAGAATTACTATGATAAATCCAATTTGTCCATCTCCACCTAAGAAATAATAATTTAATCAAGCCCATAAATCAACAGAAGCTATGACTCAACATAAACAAACCTTTATTCCAAAATCCCAAAGAACCAAATCTAACCATAAAGACGTTGAACCACGTAACAATCGTCACTGCAAGAAGAAACACGTCAGGCGAACCAATCATAGTTATGTCATGTGCTATGTCTACAGGAAGATTGGACATAGTAGTAAGTGGCTAAAACATGGTAAAGGTTGCTTTATTTGTGGAAATCCCGAACATATTTCTCATGAGTGTTGCTTGCCATTAAAATATCTTGCTGGAGTGCGAGGCAAAAAGGTATCACAGCGACATATTTTATAAAATTCTATGTTAACAGATTTTCGTATCTTCATTTCTTACTTATGGAAACTTCCTATAAGATCTCAGCAAATCATTTACGGCCGTATTTCCAAATCAAACATGACAGGTAAAAGAGTAAACGTAGATTATATTCAAAGATAAATTCAACAATCACCAAAAAGAAGATCCATTGCTAAAATTCCTACTGCTTACAAAATATTCATAAGTTCCTTAATCATAATCTAAAATATTATTTAGTTGTCAGATTGAATTTGGAATGAATAGGGTTCCCAGCGTGAATTCAATTGTTAAAAAGCTTATACAGACTTGCAACTATAGAAATGCAGGAATGTTAAAACAAGTGCAAGAACTCTAAGGTAAGCGTTTAAGCCAATATAGTTCATACCCTTGAGATGTGCTGATCTATCAATAATAAAAATAAAATTTTTCGTATGTGCTTACTTACAAGGAATTGAATAAGGTTAATATTCATTGTCCAAAATTTATAAGTTTCTTTGATCAAATGCAAGAAACCAAATATTTCTTGAAGAATGATCTGTGTTCTAGGAATCTGAAATCTTAAAGCTAATGGAAGAAGACAATCTTAAGACAGTTTTTCACATAAGATATGGCTACTATGAGTTCTTAGTAATGCCATATGGTCTAACAAACACCCAACTATATTCATGAAAATCGTGAATTGTGTTAACGGATCGATGCTCAACAAGTTTGTTATCATTCCCATAAGCGATACGTTGATTAGTCTAAATCAGCAACTGATTATCATATAAATTTTTGAGAAATGCTAGGAGCCATTACACAACGAATGACTCAATATTAAATTCTGACTCGGACAAGTATATATACCTTACTGTCATGAGTATCTAGAAAACTGTCCCTTTAAACATAACTTGAAAATTCTACATTGTATCTAAAGTCTCATCGTCAATCTGACCTTTCAATAACATTGTTTTTCCCACGATTCCGTCTTAGATGCTCAACTAGATTCTCTTCGGTGACGAACAGTCACCATTGAATGAGTTTTGAAAGTCATCATCGTGCGTGCCCATGATTCATCAAATCAACCACTGGTTAATTGCACGACCATTTGAGCTATCTGTTCCTCTATTCATGTAGTAAATCATGGCTCCATAAACATTGATATGCATGACACCGTGTAGATGCCCAAAATATTCGTTATCACACTGCTCTATGAATTGAAAAACTTCTTCTACAGTAGCCATCCATTTGATTAACCTTTCTGGATTCAGACTAACTCCATCAAAATATAGGACTTCAATCATCAATCCGACCTTTCAATGACTATTGTCATTTCTATGATTCCATCTTAGTCTCTCTAGCAGATTATCTTCAGTGACGACCCATCACCATTGAACGAGTTTTCAAGGTCATCACGTATCCATGATTAATCGTATCCACCATCCGATTAGTTAATTAAATGTCCAATTGATCTATCTATTCCCCCATTCATGTCATAAATCATGGCTTCAATTCCAATTCATATGCTTGACACCATGTTGATGCCCTATCAAGTAGACTGGTGGCCATAAATGATACACGTTCGTTATCTTATGCTGCTTTGAATTGAAAAACCCCTTCTACAGCAACCATCCATTCTATTATGTTTTATGGATTTAGCGTAACTCCATCAACTTCTAAATCTTAATCGTCATCTGGCCTTCAAATGCCTACTATCATCCCCATGATTCCGTGTTAGCTGCTCTTCCAAATTCACTTTGTTGACACGCATCACCTTGAAACGAGTTCTCAAAGTAATCATCATGTCCACGATTAATCAAATTCACCATCTGATTGGTTAATGTGGCGTGCACTTGATCTGTCTATGTAACAACCCAAACTATGTTTAACATTAATTAGCAATTTTAACGTTAATTAATACCTTAAATGAAAGTTGGCCTATGCCTACAGTAAGCATGTCTAATCAAGGAGTGTTTTGATTAAATAACTCCCCAACTACTTTACGAGAAAAAGCAACTACTGTTAGCACAAAATAATGAAACATACCTTAAAGTTATTTATGAACATTTCTAAATACACAAAAAGAATTACATTGTTCAAGACCAAGTCAGTGAAAGTTTAGGGAATGTGTCTGAAGTATCAAACTCTGTGAGATTAATTATCAACATGTGGTTGCTGAGTCAAGACAAGTGAATCAGTTCCAACAGACGAACAATAGCAGCTTCTAGACTTAGCTCATCACGGTGAAAACTACTTGCAAGAATGAGCGAGAAATCATCGTTGATACACATTAATCAAGTCAATGTTATTGTTGAGCAGTACAATAGTGACATTTAGTAAAAGTAAATGTTAAAGAACATCTCAGACCTCAACTGATTATATATAACAACTTGTTATTTGTTATATGAATGCTTAGAACCAAATGTGAGTCAAAACACCTTGTCATCTGTAATAACCGTAAAATTTAAAACACTTAAAATTTAAGAACACACAACTAATCTAAAACATAATAATAAACCTAATAAAGTTATCGGTGATCATAGCGGTACAACTTTTACTTTTGGTGATTTCGGGGACGAAATCAATTTAAGTGGTGAGTGTTATAATAACCCGAATTTTAAATAAAAAATATTAATAAATAGAATTAGTAATAATATTTGTTTAGTCAAACATAAATAAAATAAAAGGGGCTAAAGTAATAAACTTTATAACTCAGATAAATTAACTAAAATAAGATGGGCTTCGTTATAAATAATCACTAAGTAAGCCCAACCCAGATAATGAGGGTTACATCTGTATTTATTATCATTAATCCCAAAAACCCTAAACCCTGATTACAAACCCTGAAAAAGAAACGCAAAAGAAAGTGTCGGTAATTCAATCACCGTGGGAGACGATCAATAGTAAACCAAGTAATCGCTCATGATTCTCCTCTAATCGAGGTAACGAACTTTACTAAATATATCGCATTCTTGTTAATTTACAATATGAAGTTGTATATATGAAATATGTGAAACAAATAAAAGGAATCAAAATCTGATTAATATGTAAACACAAGATAAGAAAACGTAACTGAAATTTGTGTTTGAGAGGCGGTGATGGTGGTGGCTTCGTGATCTGCGGCGCTTCACCAGGAGCGGCCGCAATGGCCCTGGTCAGCCGTGATGTGTGAGCGCCGAGAGAGAGATGAGTGTGTGTTAGCCGAGAGATCGATTGAGTAAGAAGAGGGAGGCAGAGTGATGGCATCGGCGGTTATGGGATGTGGTGTTGTGCGGTAGCGGCGGCGGCGCTAGGGTTTAGGCTGCTGTCGTTCTTGGTTGCACGAGCAAGAGAGGGAGCGTGAGCGAGTGATGATGGAGAGGAGAGCCGAGAGGAGTCGATGGACTGGTTGTCGGTGGTTGTTGCGCCGATGAGCGGCGGCGGTCACCGGAGAGACAAAAGGCAGAGAGTAGAGAGAGGAAGAAGAGAGAGAGATAGAGAGAGAGAGAGAGAGAGATATAGAGAGATTGTGTGTTTAGTGTGTGTACCGTGAATTTACGGGAGGAGAAAAGAATGGGTACCGGGTCCTTTGACCCGACCCGACCCATTACCTAAATAATTAAATAAATAATTTTAATATTTAATGAATATATCAATTTAGTTTTATATCTTAATTATTATACATTGTTAATCTATTATTAATTAATAATTGGTATTAAACCTATTTAATAAACCTAGTATATGTATTGGAACTCACTCTAAATAAATTAATTAACAGGTAATAAATTAATTACCTATTCACATTTATATTTACGATTAATATTAATTATAGGTTATTATTGGTAATTAAAGGTTAATTAGATTAATTCGGACCATAACCCAAAAATGGAATAAATATATATAAATGATTTAATAGCTAATTAAGGTTCACTTATAAGTTAACTTAAATATTCATCGAGATTAATATAAATGCACTAAAACTATATGTAGATGACTACCGACTAAAGTATAGAGAAATTACATAATTAATTATTGGAACACCAATTCGATTAATAAATGACTAATGAACCATTTTAAATTTAACAAACAATAATTGTAAACCGAACTTAATAATTATTAAGTATAAAAGTATGTATTAAAATACTAGGATTGGGTACCTAGGAGACCAACCTAGCTAAGTTCTAATTTAAGTTCGTTCTTTTAGATCGAATCGATTCCTAGCGGATTCAGTCTGTCGTCATGATTTTGCGGAGCTGCTATTAAGGTACGGATCCCGTACTTCTTTCAGCGTTACTCTTGAGTTGTTCATTGTGTGAATTGCATGCTAATGTTTTACACTCGAATTCTTATGTCTCGTGTTAGTTTCTTTATCAAAAGCAAATATCATTTTTAAACGCTCGTAAAACATTTGTGAAAATCATATTTTGAAAACAGTTATTTTCATTGACCTATTGTGATTGTTGATATTGCTTTGTGAAATGTGGCCCTTTTTCTATTGAAATGATTATTTAATTTTGAAATGTTTATTCGGGCCTTTTGTTATGCTTGAACCCTAGACATTAGACAGGAGCTAGGATTACCGAGTGAACTACCTGTGGAGGTACCACAGGCATGCCATTGCGGCACCAATGGCATGACACTTCCGTAACAGTGTGATCGGTTACGACGTCTCCCTTTTGTTTGTGATTATGATTCATGATTGATTGAGATTATGTTAGCTCGGGAAATGAGCTGTTGATTATTTCAGGGAGGCGTATCTATGCATCCTAGGCTATGTTATGAGTGTGCAGAAGTGAAGTGTAATGTCATACACTCATTCCGGCTAGATGCACTGAGGTGGCGGCACTCAGTGTAGTCTTAAGTGTGAGAGTGATTATGAGATTGATTATTGTTTATAATGTTCGGACGCTCGGTAAAAATAACCCAACCCTTGTTGCTTCAGCCATTATATTCTCTGTTTGATCTGGTGTGGAGGTGGACGTTTATTTTTAAAGAAAAACCATTTTCAAAACTTTCCTTTTAAAGAAACTTATTTTCAAAAGATTCCAACGTCTTTGAATTCCTATACGTTGCACTTGTATTCGATCTCTGTACTGGGCGTTTGACTCATGCTGTGTTTTTCTTCCGACACTTCTCAGGGTGATGATGGGAAGTGTGTAGAGAGTTCACCGCTATTTAGTTCTTATGTTAGCTATTTTATTATCTTTAGTATTAGTGATGATGAACTTTAATTAACGTTAAGTTTTGTTTTAGTTTGGTATTTATGTTAAGCTTTGACAGTTTAATAATTAAGATAAGTTACTATTGGTTAGAAGAGGTTGATAGTCATAACATCGCCGGTGCACTCGGGATCGGGGTGTTACATCATCACTAAAGTTAAAGATAGTACGTTAAAGACAAACAAGAAACATATTTGATTATTGTTGGAATCAAAAATGGTGTCAGGTTATTAAGTCCATGTTTTCATCAATTCTGTATCAGTTGGTCAAATCCTTTGTTAAAGGCTCAGTTTGTTTTCTAGTACTAGTAAGTACTTTAATTCTACTCCTTTTGCTCAATAACAATCGTATATTCCTTTATAAGCTGTCATCAGTAGTTAATCTAGAAATAGTTAGTGACAATCATGTCAAAACTAATACTGTCTATCATGACTAAATTCTATTTGCCAAATGACAAAATTTTTAAGCTCAAATCTGACTTTCAAATCTATTTAAATAATTTAGTATCAATTTGGTAATTGACTAAGTTGATCTACAATAAAGTCACTATCATCTGCAACAGACATGTGAATGAATTCACATCATCTGAAACTTGCATCCTTAGAATTAAAGATGTATATTATTCAGAATTCATTATTAAGAGGCTGTTTACACTTGTAACTGCAGAAGTGCAGTAATATCAAGTCAATTGTTAAGATCAGTTTAGTGTGAGCTAAATCTAAAATAGCTCATGTTCCTAAAATCACGATAAATCAGAGGTGAAACTGCGATCTCTGCATGTACCTGATCTATCAACACTTAGTGTCCAGAATTGATAAATATTGTTTCTTTGCGTAAGTTATGGTTACTATAGCTTTATAGTAATGTCTAGTGAATTCATTAACACTGTAGTTATAGAGCAGTGACTTGTTAGCATCTTTGGAAATAAATAAATAAATCTTATTAGATGAGGTTTAAAGGCAGAATCTGATAAGGCTAGACACCCTTTACTGGAATTTCTTTGCTATCGACATTAGCAATCCAAAGAATAGAACATGGTTGCCCTTGCTATTGGGATCCAGATAGGCTAAACTTATCACCTCACTAGTTGAGGAGCAGAAGGATTAATTACGTTCCTGTTTTACTAAGGGGACACCCATTGTAATGAATAGGAAAGTCCTAACGCTTAGTCTTGTTTTCCTTAGACCGGTAAATCAATGGTTAGTTTTATGCCTGCTATCTTACTTAACTGCACCTGTTATTTGTATCTGTAATATGAAAACGATCGCCTCTTCCCTCCAAGAATAAGATTTCCTGCTCCATGTGCATCGCTCCACTAGCTCGCCTTGCGAGCTAATAGACATACAACAAGTACCCATTAGCTACAAGGTTTAGGACATTCCTCCCCTTTCCTCTTTTGCGATACAGAATGAATTCCTTGGATTTTGCTATTAAGTTATTAGGAAGGAACTTCAGTTACAAATAGTTTGATCGCTCAACAGGCGTGGAAAACATATAAGACTATGTATGATTGGCCCAAACTTAAGCATCACAGGGCATGCTAGACCTTAAACTTCCCCTTATTGAGTATATTGGTGATTTGGGGGAAGAGTTGGTTGTTGCAGCATTGTTACGTAGGATTCCGTGAAAAAAAGACGCGAGCACATCAAAGTTAAAGAATCTCACAGACCCCTAACCTCACCCAATAAAAAGATATGGGATATGGCAATCTTTTAACCTTCCAAGCTAAAATAACGAGTTCTTGTTGCAGCAGGATTGTAGCGGTTTACTTTCATGAAGGTAGTCGTAGCTTGAAGACGAGGGGTAATGTGGTGTAAGGGTTATGGCGAGTCAAGCAATGATCAGAGAGGGAAGCTTATAGGCCAGCTAGGTTTTCTTTCAAATCCTTCTCTCCGACTTCTATTAGTAGGGATTGACAGTCGCACCCACGTTCAACTATCTATTAATGTCTTCCCACCTGCATGCCTAACCACTAAGGCCCATCCTAATACAGTCCTTCTAGATGTATGTATCTTTCTCCTTCCCCATCGTCCTTGCTTGGATAGCGTGCTTCGAAAGCAGTCATGTAAGATTAAAGATCTACTACAATAAATGCTAACAAAAGGAAGAAGGAAAGCAGATCAAGTCAAGTCAATATACAAAGCAGACAACCCTAGTTTCTATGGCAAGCCACTTGTGGTAAAGGTTTTCTAGCCTCGATGGTCTTTAGACCAGAGTTATTGGCGGCTGCCTATGAAACTGTAACCCCTATCTTATGTGGTCGAAATAAAATTCAGGAATGAAGTGTCACACTCAGGATGGTTGACCAAGTCTGCCTCCTTAGCGTTTGAAAATGAAAGGCTTCGAGTGAATTTTTTTCCGTTGCTCTTCGGCAGCCCATTACCGCACAGTGTTCTTTGAAAATTTTAAGCCCCTCGAAGACTAATTGGGGGGGACTTCTATGTGATTGACTACTATGTCATACACATAGTCTATACATCATCTCATAGAATATGGTCGTCTTAGCCCTTTGGTAGGTTGCTCCGACATTCTTTAGGCCGAGCCGAATGACATGACGTTTGCATAGAAGGTTTCCCTCACAGGATGTCTTCATCTGGTCTTTCTTGGCCAACTGTCTTTGGTTCTATCCTGCAATCCATAAATGACTTTTTTACCCCGACATCTAATTTTGGGAGTTGGAGGCCTTAGGTTTCTGAAGAAGCTTTTAGGCTTGCTTCCGCATCTATACCTTAACAGTTTACAGCTTAGATTGGTCTTAACCCTTCAATCTAGTTGTTGCCCATAACCCAGGCAAGTACTAATATCTTATTAGACAAGTACAAGGGCTTTATTCCCAATCCTATCCAAAGGCTTTCGACTCCTACACCTGTGGACTCTATGAAGTTGATTACTATCCAGCTATTATTGTATAAGGCCTCCCAGTCATAAGCAGTCAGCCGCTTCCCCGCACCCTCAATAGAGCATTCGAAACGTCCAGGAACGAAAGGGACCCGGCGGAAGCTGAGGGATGATCCGACGTTTGAACCAATCAAGGTCGATCGCCGAGAACATCTTATACATTCCATCCAAGGCATAATGGATCCTTGGAGACCATAGTGCTCCTTGAGGCCACTGCTCACCTTTAGCATGTATGAAGACAATTAGGTCTCGCTACGCGACGAATTCACATGCAAAAAACGGAAGAAGGGTTACCTTATTTTTGGTAGGATCCTCTCCTCGCCTGTCTCTCGAAGTAGCCTTGGAAGCACATTATCCTGCACTTCTCTAAAGGTGGGTGTAGAGCTTTCAAGGTTGGTTTGAATGACAACCCTTATATAAGGGATATGTTACTTGTCCATGGTGTATATCTCAAAAGAACATTGGTGAATTTCCAGTGGAACCTGCCAACTAGATTGAGCACACGATCAAGGTCTGATACTGGGGAAACCATCGACTTCAAGGTCTACTTAGTTAGGAGAACTACTGATGGAGGATCATCAAACCATTCCAAAGAAGTCATGGAATTACGTGAAGGCCCAATAACAAGCGGACGAGCGAAGAAGATCAAAGAAGCTTTTACGAGCTTAGTTGTTGATGTCCGAGAGTCTGAATGCAAAGACGATGCTCAACCTCAAGTGATGAAGCATGTTACTAGACTTGAAGAATTGGATCCTAATATGGAAGCATAAAAGCCTAAATGATGTATTTTCTTGAGTCTTTGAAATACCATGGGCTAGTACTAAGCCCAAGTGGTAGAATGGATGTATTTTGAAGTCCAGTAGTAAGTTTATTTGAGTCCAATAAGGGCCTAGAAATGGCTAATCCGTTTTTTTAGTTTAAAATTTCTGGAATTATCTACCAAGTGATGACAAAATGTCTAGATTCATAAATCCCTTCTTTAATCCATTGAATTTATTTAGTGTCTTTTGAGTTGGTTTTTTGAAGTCTATAAATAGATGGCATCCTATGTACTTTCAAATCAGTTCACTTGAGAAATATATATCTTTTTTTGAGTTTTACTAATCTTTGTGAGCTTTGTTTTTTGTTGGAGAGTTCATAGTTCAAGAACATATCAAGATTGTGAGCACATTCTTGTGGAGTTCTCGTATTCCTTTGGTTCTTAGTTCTTATAACTAATGGGTCAAGGACTTGCTCTAGTCGTGTTGGAGTCCCAATTATCGGGTGCTTTGACGCCTATTCTATCCTATACGAAGGTTTCAAGTTACATTTAACTTGCGGGTCAACGTTTGGTATCATTTGGTATAAGAGCTACAAAGGTTCGATTCTTAAGTTTTTTGCATTTTGTTCTTGTCATTGTGTTTGTCTATCTTTCTCATCATATTCTCTTTTACATTTTTCTACTTTTGTCATATTAAAAAAAAGTCATGTTGTTCAACAAAAAAAAAAGCAAAAAAATAAGAGAAAGAAAGCATAAAAAAGTGCAGCAAAAAAAAAATTAAAAAAATGCAAAAAAAAAAAGAGAGAAAAGAAAAGAAGTTTATATGAACACGTGAGCATGAAAATCAATAATATTTTTTTTATATCAATTTTTGTTCCAACTTCTTCTCATTGGTTAGTACTTTGTTTCTCCTCACCTTACTACTCTTTTTCTTGTTGGTATCCAATAAGTTCTAAAGGTTTTTCTTGAACACTTTCAGTTTGTGCTCTAATTTGATTTGTTTTTTTACCGATTGAGCTCCACACGGAATAGATAGGTAAAAGGCATTGAGTTGTGATAACACTTGAGGGAAAAAGCTGATTATTTTTTGTGTGATACACGAGCGTTGAGTGACATCTCTTGAGTGAAACACGTAAGGGAGTGAGGAGAGGAAATAATTTTTTCCTATTACTCTTGTTTTTACAGATTAAAAGATGGAAGATAATCAACCGCTCCATAACATTCAAGTCCAAGCTCTCATGGCCGAAATGCGACGTTTAATGACGTACGAGTTTAATCAAATCCATGAAAGAATGGACAGATTGGAGGTACATGGACCTCATGCTCCACCACCATCACAAGTTTCTGATGACAATCATGAAGATGGCACTCGAAGTGATGATTGAGATAGAGGATCTGAAAGAAGGAGGGCTAGAAGAAACCATGGTGCTAATAGAGGACTCAACAACATTAAGATGAGAATTCCACAATTTCAAGGAAAGAGTGATCCAGAAGCGTATTTGGACTGGGATTAAAAGGTTGAGCTGATTTTTAAATGTAATAACTATCGCAAGGATCAAAAGGTGAAAGTAGCAGCAATTGAATTCACAGATTACGCTATAGTATGGTTGGATCAATTAGTCACCAACCGAAGAAGAAATGGAGAAAGACCTAATTCTACATGGGTTGAATTGAAGGTGGTTACGCGTAAAAGTTTTGTTCCCTCTCACTATTTTTGAGACTTGTATCACAAATTACAATCTTTGAACCAGCGAACAAAGTCTGTGGAGGATTATTACAAAGAGATGGAGATTGCCATGATTATAGCAAATATTGAAGAAGATAGGGAAGTAACAATGGCAAGATTCTTGAGTGGCTTGAATCAAGATATTTCTAATGTCGTGGAGTTGCAATATTGTTTAGACCTTGAAGACGTGGTTCATACGGACATGAAAGTTGAAAGACAATTGAGGAGAAGAAATAGTTTTTCTAAGGGAAGTATGTCCAACTCTCAATATTTTCATAAGCCAAAAGGAGAGACATCTAAAGGTACCGTTTGTGCACCTTTAAAGAACCAAGATGATGCCACAAAAGGTCGGGAAATGGGCAAAGGCAAAGGTATTGTTTCTACCCCTACACGAACTCGTGAAATTAAATGTTTTCATTGTCTAGGTGTGGGGCACCTTGCTTCACATGCCCAAACAAAAAAGTTATGATTCTTCATGAAAGTGGTGAAATAGAGTCTGAAAATGAAAAGGAGGATGCTTCGGATGATGAAGAGGACTTGGAGCAAACCGAGGCCAAAAGCGGAGAGTTTTTGGTGGTCAAGAAAGTTTTAAACATATAAGCCAATGTGGAAGACACACAACAATGATAAAGTATCTTCCATACTCGATGTTTGGTGCAAGGTAGAGTATGTAGCCTCACTATGATGGTGGGAGTTGTGCCGATGTTGTGAGTACGAGGTAATTGAGAAGTTGAATTTGCACACGTTGAAGCATCCACACCCATATAAGCTTCAATGGTTGAATGAATGTGGCGAACTGAAAGTGACTAAACAGGCCTTGATCACATTTTCCATCGGTAAGTACAAAGACGACGTGATGTGTGACGTGGTCCCAATGCAAGTAAGTCATATACTTCTTGGTAGACCTTGGCAATTTGATAGGAAAGTTATCTATGATGGCTTTCTTAATCAATATATGCTTAAATATCATCAAAGGAAAGTATTTCTTGTCTCGCTAACCCCACAACAAGTGCAGGAGGACCAGATTAAAATGATCACATCAAGGCGGGCTTGGGAGGATGAGAGGAAAAATAATGAGTGCAGAGAGAAAAAATGAGTGGTAAAAATAAAGCAAAAAGTGTTGAGGGTGAGAAAAGTAAGATAAATGATGATAAAAAAAGAGTGTGTGGTCAAGAATAATTTCTTTGTAAAAACGAGTGAAGTTAAGAGTGCAATTGACGAAAAAAAACATAGTGATAGTGTTGGTTCAAGGAAGCTTGTACATATGCTGAAAAACTAACCGACAATCCGTCAAGTTTTGTTGTGAATCTTTTGCAGGAATACAAAGATGTCTTCCCAAAGGAAGAACCAAGTGGTTTACCACCTTTACGAGGGATCGAGCATCACATTAATTTCATTCCAGGGGCTGCTCTCCCAAATCGTCTAACCTATTGTGCTAATCCTGAGGAGACACGAGAAATCCAAAGGCAAGTGGAGGATTTGCTTTCAAGAGGAAGAATTCGAGACTCCATAAGTCCATGTGTTGTACCGGTCATTGTGGTTCCCAAGAAGTAAGGTGAATGGAGAATGTGTACGGACTGTAGAGCCATCAACAAAATAAAGGTAAGGTATCGCTACCCTATTCCAAAGTTAGATGATATGTTGGATGACTTGCATGGTGCTAAGATCTTCTCAAAAATTGATTTGAAAAGTTGTAACAGCCTGTAATTTATAAAAATATAAATTATAGCAACAAACTTTGGATATTAAGTAATTTTGTCTAATTGTGTTTAAGTATGTGAAATATATGGCTTGTATGTAATTAATTATAATAAGTTATAAATAATTAAGGAAACTTGCCTAAATTAGTTAATATAAATTTAAAAAATTTAAATTTAGCTAATTGAAAGATTAAAGACTTGACAATAATAAATATAGATTAAAATAATTATTTAGTCTAAAAAGACAAGTACTAGCAAAAAGAAATACCTCTTTGCTATTTCGTGCATTTAAAATGCAAAATAGGACCAACAAGGGTCAATATGGCTTTCATTAAGGGTAAATCAGTACTTTAATAAATGGGGGTTGAATTTTTAGACTAATAAAAGGTGAAGAAAAAGAGCTGAAATTTTTTATTCCTTCCCCATTCTTGCGAGAGAAAAAAATCATATTTTTCTTGAGAGCCTCTCTCTCTCTAGAAAACTCTCTCAATACCTGTCACACCCCGTTACCCCGGTTGACAACAAAGCGTAACCATAATCATAACGAACGACCACTATATGGAGGTTTTCAAAAATACATCGATATGACTTTAAAATGTAGCATTGTTTTACATAGTCTGATATGAACAAGAGTAGTTCGCATGGTACAGAGATTTAAATACATAATTACAATAATCAAAATAATGCAACTAAATCTCTGGTAATTTTGTAGATGCATGCGACTCCTTAGGTGCGGAAGCTTGAAAAATACGTATGATGTGGCATACTTGCCTTAATTTCCTGAAAATACATGCTAAAATACGTCAACAAAATTGTTGGTGAGCTCATTGGTTTACACATAAATCTGACTTGTATGGACAACAACAGTTAAGTTTGAATTTATAAAATCATAAATTCAATGTTATGTATTACATATAAACCATCATGCAACCGAAGCTTAATTAAATGAGTTTGCCCTGTGCAGTATTTCCATACATAATACCATGTGTTAAATATATATGCACTCGCTGTTAGCCGAGCTGAACTAACCCAAATGGGGGACATGACTCCCGATAGATATATATCCACAATATATTCGCGCTTACAAATAAATGCAATTAACGGTTCATGATTTAAGTGCTGGTGGAACCACATGTGTAATACATAATAGAAATGAAGTTGTTTCTGTGTCCATATGAAAACATAGCATGTATTTCAACCCCAAAATATAATAGTGTGAAAATAGGGGCTATGAAGACTCACCGTGAGTGCGATGGCAAAAACGAGCGTAAAAAGCTATTTAGCGTAAGTTGATGGGTGATGCACCGGGTGAGTTTAATCGAGCCCTAAATGATAATAGGGACTTAATATTTCTAATGTATGTTAATATATATATATTTATAGATCATTTGAAAGACATCGAAGAGTATTACAAGATTCTGCAATTGAATGTAGGATTTGGTTCGGATTTGAGGTAAGCACGCCCATAAACTCTTCGTATTTTTGGTTTTTATGCAAAAATCAGAAATTCCCGATTTTGAATCGTTTGAAGCTGTTTTGCACGAGTTTAGGTCTCGATTCTTGCTTGGAAATCATCTGAAATTAACCACCCAAGTGTTCTAATACCTGGACCGAGGTTAGTTGATGTTTTTCCCTTCTTTTTCTTCGGTTTTAGCTTAAAAAATGCAGCCTTGAGCTGCTGCTGTTTTCGGACATAAAACAGAAATATAAGGCCTGTTTTGGACGTTTAAATGAATTGAAAATGCATTAGATATGGACCTAATTTCATCTTAGACATGTCCCTTAACATTCTTATGAGTTTTGACCTAGAAATGCATGCTTGAAGGCCGAAATTATGAACAAAATCGTGAAACCACGACTAAGTTCGTGACCCATCACCTATGTTCTTGGCCAACTAAGTTCGTGACCCATCACCTAAGTTCTTGGCCAACTAAGTTCGTGAGCCACCTAAGTTCTTGGCCAATTCATGTTCGTGAGGCACCTAAGTTCGTGAACCAACATATGTTGTGAGCAACTTATGTTCGTGGACATTTTATGTTCATAAGCATCATAAGTTCGTGAGCATCATAAATTCGAAAGCATCACAGGTTCATTACCATCTTCTATTCGTGAATCATGAGTTTGATGTATTTTGACTTGATAAACTTGAATGTAGGTTTTTGACATGTTGTTCCAACTGTTGGGCCTCTTAGGGCCTAATGGGCCCGATTGATGCTTTAATAGCCTAAACATGCGTCACTTGATCCATTGACCTTGGGACTCAACTCAAAACAGGAAAAAACACTTGTTTTATTGTTGCGGACCCTTAGAAACTGAAATGACATGCATGGCCTTGCTGTAATTGAAAATGACCTTGAAAAACCATGACTTAACGACCTAGCTATGACTTGGAACCTGACATGTGCACTAAGGACACCAATTGGCCTATGTTTGGCCTGGGTTGTCCCTAAGTATTCTGCCTTGGTTAAGAGTTGTCCGAGAATGGCCTATTTGGCCTAGGTAATTTGCCAAGGTTTAGGACATCAACATAAAATGTTAACCTATTTGACCTGAGACTTTGTCTACTGACTTGGGGGACTAAAATACACCTTTGACTAGCTTATGACCAATGCTTGTGTAGGATGTGTTTTTTTTGCTTTGCTTGCCTTATGTTAGGCCTTGTGATAAAGCCATACCTAGGTAAAAACCTAGGAAACCATAGGAATCTGCTAGGAACTCAAGGTCATACCTTGGTACAGACCTAAAGGAGTTCTTACGGACTTATTGGATAGATGATTAGAATAGGCTCATTCTTGGAAATTAAGAACTACCACAGTCTCGACAACAAAACATGATAATTAATCTAATTAATTGATGAGAACCTGTCCAAGGACCGAGATGACGAAGATCCGTTAAGGTGGAAGATCAGACCTATCACAAGATCAGAATCTAAGATGTTCCAGGATGCTCTCAATGGAATGATTGAATATTGTCGGAATCAAGCTTCCCATTTTTTCGCAAAACAACCAAGCACGCTTCCTAATTTTGATCCAACTTGAACACTAATATTAGTCCAAGTTTTGGAGCCCAAGTTCTCACTTTAATCCACAAAAGCCCAAAAATAAATAAAATTCAGCCAAGCCCACCCATGTGCATTGTTTTGGCCATAACTTCCTCATTTTAAGCCCAATTTGAGTGAAATAAAAGCCCACTTCAACGTTATCCTTTTTCCGATATTTTCAAGAATAGAAAAGGCCCAAAATATATCCTTAGCCACGTCCATGAATCTGCCCAAAAAGGTGTCCATGTTAATTAACTTGTCAAAGATTAAATTCAAGGCATTTGAAGGTTTTCTCAACATTATGGCCATTTACTTGGAGGAGATAAAGGGATAGAAGTTACTTGCATGACTAATACCTTCTAAAAGCTTCAAGTGGTGAAATGTCAATAATACCCTTTTTGAAATGTAGTCTTGCTTATTTGATAGCCTATCGTGATAGCTTGTGCAACTTATCTAGATAAGTAGTTGGTCTTATATTTTCTTCTATAAATAGGCATTCAATGTAACCATTTCAATCATCCTTCATTTTGAGTAAAATTGTGAGTTTTTAACTCTTATTGTTCCTTACGAACTTTTAGAACTTATCGAGTGTTTTAGCTTATGGCGTTCGAAACTTATCAATCAACTTGGTGGGGTTGATTGTGGCGTTCTCTATGCCAAAGTTCTTGCCTCGTATATAGGCAACGGGTCGCGGTTCCACTTATACAAAGGTTCTTGTCTCGTTTATAGACAATGGGTCACGGTCCTATCCAAGTTACTTGAAACAACCATTAGAACGATTAGGCAATCGTGATCTATCACACATTCATCGGGTGAGATCACATCATTTGGTATCAAAGCCAGGTTCCATTGGTTTGTTTTCTACTTTATATTTCCTTCGTGTCATCTTTTACTTTCTTTCTCTTCGTCCTTTCATTTTTAATTTCTTCTCTTCATCCTCGCATTGTGGTTCATGTTTGTAGTGGATCTTGTCAAAAATTGACTTGGTTGCTACTAATCGATTTTTTTTCGGGGATCATAAGAGTTCTTTAGTTTTTTTCGTTTATTCTTACTTTGCATAATTTGTTACTAAAAAACGAAGCAAAAAAAAGGAAGAAAAAGAAATCACAAAAAAAGTAATAAAAGAAATGAAAAAAAGGGTAAAAAAAAAAAAGACAAAAAAAGGAATGCAAAGTAAATTTTATTCTTGTTAGTTTTCTTTATTTTAATTACCTTTTGTATTTACCTTTACGTACTAGTAGCATTGTTCATCTTGTTATATTTGGTTTTGTCAAATCTCTTCTTATAACTATATACTTTGGGAACCTCTCGGGACCTACAAAGTCAATTGCTACTTGGTAGGCCATGGAAATACGATCGGCATGTGAAACATGATGGCTTCACCAACAAGTACACTCTTGTTCATAATACCAAAGACATAAGTCTTGTGTCGATGTCACCGAGTCAAGCTTATGGAGATCAAGTCCGACTTCAAAGGGAAGTGAAAAACAAAGAAGGTGAGCCTAATGAAAATAATGAACACAAAATAGGTTCAAATGAAAAACAAAAAGACAAGAAAACATTTGTGGGTGAAAAGGAAAGTCAATATTGTGCATTTGCAAAAAGGAGTGAAATAAAGGAAGCCTTGAATTCGGAGATGTCTTTTGTGCTTCTTTTGATCAAAGAAGCATATTTAATCACAAATGATATGGCCGGTATTCTCCCGAACAAAATTAAATCTCTTTTGCAGGAATTTGAAGACTTGTTTCCCGAGGAAGTTCCCAATGGATTGCCACCAATTCGCGGGATCGAACACCAAATTGACTTTGTTCCAGAATCTTCCTTTCCAAACAAGCCGACCTATAGAACAAAAGAAACCAAAGAGTTGCAAAGGCAAGTTAAGGAATTACTTGAGAAAGGATGGATTCGAGAAAGCATGAGTTCGCGTGTGGTTCCCGTATTGCTGGTACCGAAGAAGGATGGATCATGGAGGATATGTGTAGATTGTGGTGCCATCAACAATATCACGGTCAAGTATCGCCATCCAATCCCTCGATTAGATGATACGCTTGATGAATTGTATGGCTCAAAGTTGTTTTCAAAGATTGATCTAAAGATCAGGTATCATCAAATTCGCATGAATGATGGTGACGAAGGGAAAACAGCTTTCAAAAGAAAGCATGGTTTATATGAATGGTTAGTTATGCCTTTTGGGTTAACTAATGCTCCAACTACGTTCATGAGATTAATGAACCATGTCTTGCGTGATTTTATTGGGAAATTTGTGGTCGTTTACTTTGATGATATTTTGATTTATTCTAAGAGTTTGAATGATCATCTTGAGCATCTAACGTGTGTTTTGAGTGTGCTTAGAAAGGAACAACTTTATGCGAACTGGAGGATGTGTACTTTTTGTACCGACCACATTGTCTTTCTTGGATATGTGGTTAGTTCTCATGGAATATCTGTTGATGAAGAAAAGGTAAAGGCTATTCAAGATTGGTCAACTCCAAAGAGCGTAAGAGATGTGAGGAGTTTTCATGGTCTTGCAAGTTTTTATTGCCGATTTGTGAAAAACTTTAGCACCTTGGCATCACCACTCACCGAAGTGATTAAAAAGAATGTTGGTTTTAAATAGGGCAAAGAGCAAGAGCAAGCTTTTGAAAAACTGAAGTTTCATTTAACTCATGCTCCTTTGCTTTCTTTGCCGAATTTTGATAAAACTTTTGAGATTGAGTGTGATGCATCGGGTGTTGGAATTGGTGCGGTTTTAATGCAAGAAGGAAAACCATTGGCATATTTTAGTGGAAAGTTAAGTGGTGCAACTTTAAACTATCCCACATATGACAAAGAGATGTATGCCTTGGTTCGAGCACTATAAACTTGGCAACACTATTTGTGGACCAAGGAGTTTGTCATTCATTCTGATCATGAGTCCTTGAAGTTTCTAAAAGGACAAAAAAAGCTCAACAAGAGACATGCTAGGTGGATGGAGTTTCTTGAGACATTTCCATATCTCATCCGATTCAAGAAATATGGAAAGAAGCAGGTGGAATTTGTAAAGCAAATCCATGAGTAGGCAAAACACAACATTGAAAAGCGCACGAAGAAGTATGAACAACAAGCAAACAAGGGAAAAAGAAAGATTATTTTTGAACCAGGAGATTGGGTGTGGCTTCATTTGCGGAAGGAACGGTTTCCAACAAAACGGAAGTCAAAGTTAATGCCAAGAGGAGATGGACCATTTCAAGTGTTGCAGAAAATCAATGACAATGCTTACAAACTTGATCTTCCAGATGAGTATATTGTTCATGATGTATTTAATGTAACTGACTTGACTCTGTTTGATGCAGGTTAAGATTTGAGGACAAATCACTTTCAAGAGGAGGGCAATGATGAGAACCTGTCTGAGGACAGAGATAACGAAGATCTGTTAAGGTGGAAGATCGGACCTATCACAAGATCAAAATCCAAGATGATCCAGGATGCTCTCAATGGAATGATTAAATATTGTCGGAATCAAGCTCCCGTTTGTTCGCAAAACAACCAAACACGCTTCCTAATGTTGCTCCAAGTTGAAGTCTAATATTAGTCCAAATTTTGGAGCCCAAGTTCTCACATTAATCCACAAAAGCCCAAAAATAAATAAAATTCGGCCAAGCCCACCCATGTGCATTGGTTTGACCATAACTTCCTCATTTTTAAGCCCAATTTGAGTGAAATAAAACACCACTTCAACCTTAGCCTTTTTCCTATATTTTCAAGAATAAAAAAGGCCCAAAATATATCCTTAGCAACGTCCATGAATCTGGCGAAAAAGGTGTCTATGTTAATTAACTTGTCAAAGATTAAATTCAAGGCATTTTGAAGGTTTTCTCAACATTATGCATAGGAGGGGAGGGGGTTTATGGCTGATCTATACAAGACCAGTAAGACGTTACGGTTACACAAGAAGGTGCTGGGTGGTCGGTAATACCTGGCTGGTTGGTAACACTCATGGAAAGGATGGAGAATAGAAGTGGAATTCAGCAAACAACACACTTAATTTTATTTCTCAAAAGAGTGGTGATCAGAGAGATCTCCTTACAATAGCTTAGTTCACACAACAAGGTACGAATACAATGAAAGACTCAACTTCCTTTTATAGACCAAGGAAGCTTATCTAGAAAGATTACATTGGATAAGGGAAATCTAAAACAACTAATCACAACCACACATTACAAACGGATAAGATAAGATGGAATCTTATCTTTTACACATAATAAAGACAAATCTGCCACGTAGGCAGAGCAATTATTCAACTTTATGACGTAAGCGCTTACGTCATCTTCCATTGAGCCTTTTGGGTGCATCTTTACTCGAACGGATCATTATCAAACAGATTATCTGGAGAGTCTACGTGATCAGAAATTTCTGTGAATAACGGAATTAAATGCGTTCTTTTCCAATCATCGTATGCTTCTATCCACTTTGCAGAAACCGGGTCTTCGATACACCAATTACGAAATCCGATCATAATATGATATGGAATGGATGTTGGGTCCACTACATTAGCACTAGCGATTGCGAACTTCATATCCATAAACACAGGACTTGCATGATCTGCAGGGATTTTGTCATGTTGATCATGAAAAAATGCTGAAGGGAAGTGGTAAGCAATTGACTGGTCCTGATTTGTGTATGACGGTGGTCAGAAGGAAAGTGGTCGTTTGAAAATGACAGTTACGAAGGTATTTTTGCGTGCTGATAGATTCTTTGCCCATTCATGTGGCTGAGGTTGATACTTGCCATCCGATATCTTCATTCCAAGGAAATCAGTTGTAGTAACACCAATTTCCATTTTCTTTTCTGATAGCATAATACCATACTTGGTAACCAAAGCATGTAACTTTATATAGCAGCTTCACATGTGAGTCGTTGTCTTTTGTAAACAACAGGATATCATCAATGTAAACCAGAACGTTAGATAATATTGGCTCAAAAATTTTTACCATAGCTTTCTGAAAAACAGACGGTGCACTTTTTAAACCAAACGACATAACTTTCCACTGGTAATGATAATCAGGGATACAGAAGGCTGTCTTTGGCCTATCCTCAGGACGGATACCTAACTGCCAAAATCTGGACTTAAGATAAAACTTGGACAGGACTTTAGCATTTGCCAATGACTAAAACAGTGCCTTCTTCTGTGGGAGAGGAAACTTGTCATCTGCCAAAAAGTGGTTGAGCGGTTGGTAGTTGATGACTAGTCTTAGCTTTCCTCTGACTTGTTCACTACGTTTGTTTACCTAGAATGCTTCACACGCCCATGGGGAGTTCGTAGGCTCAATAATTCCTTGGTCAACTAGTTGACCGCATTCTTCAATTGCAAGCTGATAATGATCTGGGTTCATACCCCGGTGGCTTGCTTTTGTGGGGTTAACATCCTCATTCTGTTTGAACTGTAGAGAAACAAAGAATGATTCGTTAAGCCATAACGGTGATGAATGCTTTTTCAGGAACTCTGTGTGTGTAGAAGCGCATGAGGTATAGACAATCTGCTGCTTCAAGGATTCGAGGGTAGGAGTAACCATCATATGGAGTTTAGGGATTGTACTCCATGGATTCTTGAAACTTTTGTAGCTTAATCCTTGAGGTGTCCACTTCAGATTTGGTAGCTTTGAAAGCAAATCAAATCCGATGAGCATATCTTTGCCATGAGAGCTGGATCCTAGCAGCTTGTGTTTGATCACGCATTTGGGGAAAAGACGTATGTATACAGGGATACTGATCTTGTCAATCACAAACTTTTCTCCATTAGCAGCTAAGAAGGTTTGCTCGTGTGGTCTCCAATAACTCGTTGGTAAGATTTTTGGATCTAGAATGGAGACTGCTGAACCAGTGTCGAACAGTGCTACGACTGGTATTGTCTTTGCGTATGCTGACGTCAGAAGATGAACTTTGGCAATAGGGACTGGTTGACTTCGTTGTAATGGCAAGACATGAGGTGCATGACTAACCATAAACAAACCTGCATCAGAATAATCTAATGATTCTGAATCTGTTGAGTCTTCATCTGATGAACTATAGGAATAACGTAATGTGCATAACGTTCAGTCATTTGGTTCATCATCAAGAGAGTAGACTGACTCAATATCAGAGATGTCAACTGGCTCTATTTTGTTGAGAGTCTGCAACAATGCCATTGATCTTCTTTTATCTGGACAATTTTTAGCGAAATGTCCTTTCTTGTTACATACGTAACACTTATCTGAATTTCTGCCTCGTTTGAATTTCCTTCTTAGGAACTTCCATTTCTTCTTTGGCCTGAAATTCTTCTTCCTGTGAGAATCAAAAGGTTTGGAAAATCTTTTGGAGTGTGATTTCCTCTTTGTATGAGAACAATCACACGATGACTTGTCTTTGCAGTTAATCTGCAGATGTTTGTCATCACATGCTTTGCCTAGTCGTCTTCCAGTTTTCTCAAACTCTACCAGGAATTTTTTCTGGTTGCAAAGATTGGCTAGAGCAATGAGAATGAGTTGATACAACTCGTCAAGAGAGGTTTGTGCAACTGTTGCATTCCTTGATTCAAGAAATCTGTATGCCTCATTTCCAAGTTATACGGGGAATGAATTCAAGAATACCTGTTTGAGGTTAACATCATCTATTCCTTGAAGACAATATAATCTTTCAGACATTCTATTGTAGTGCTTTTCAAGATCTTTTTTGAGGAAGGAACATCACTTCATTTTGAGGAATTCTTCTGTTGCGTGTATCGTATGCTCAACTGGATTGCCAATGAATTCTGAGTAGATGACACTCATGAATTCTTCAGGAGATTGAGACCGATGCATCTGTAATTGGCGAGACTCTCCAAGACTGAGATACCAGTCATGGAGTCTTCCCTGGAGTCTGGTTGCAAATCGTCTTAGAACCATATCTATGGTGTAAAACTGAAGTTCTGCAGACATCCAAGTTTGCATTTCCACACTTCTTTCTCTCCATCTTGATGCAGAGATATAATCAAATGTGAACTGCTGTTTAGTATCTGACTTTGGTGGATTCTGTCTCCTGGGTGGCATTTCTTGCGTTTCTGATTCTCTTGAGTTACTGTCACAAACAACATTCTGGACAGTAGATTCATCTTCGTCGTTTCCTGCCATGAACAAATGTTCAAATGCTTCAGAGGGATCGAAATCCTCGTCTGGTTGGGGAGATACTGGCATGACAAAGGATGATGTTGGTGGAGAATCTTCACATAGGTTATTGAGGAATGTTGTAACTGGGTTACCAATTGCAAGAACTTGTGGGTCTTTTGAAGAGGGTGTAGCTTTATCTTCAGATGACTTCCCATAAGAAGGACATGGCTTGTCTGGCAATGCTACAGCTTGTGCTTTTCCTTTTGCCTTGTTTCTAATCTGGGTTTGTTCTTTTTCCCATAATGCCAACAATGGTGATCTTTGAGATGAAAGTTGCGGGATTGGCTGTGGGTCAAACGATATACTGACAAAAGGTGTAGATGGTAGTCTCCAAGGATCATCAGCAAGAGTTACTAATCTCTTTTGCTAATGTTATTTCTCAAGGTCAAGTAACTGAATCTTGAGAGACTTCATTTCTGCTTCTTTCTTTAAGAGAGAGGTTGCTGGTGATGAACTTCGTACAATCTGGGGAAGTTCATTATGAAGGTTTTGAATCTTGATTCTTACTTCACTTATCAAGGCATCCAATGTTTTCATCTTGGAGGACAAAACTTCTTGGTTTTTTGCTGTCTTGTTTTGTTGAGACAGGATCTGGGTAAGAACCTTGTTTTGTGCAACAGCATTTTCAGTTTGCCAATTCAAGGTCTTTTCTGCAGCAGTGACTGCATTTGTGACACCAGCTGAATTTATGGTTGTCGCGTTTTTAACCTTCCAATCATGTTTCGTTCTTTATACTGGATGATCAAAAGAACTTAACGGGGGTAATTGAGCGTTGTATTGTTCTGCCTGTCTGGAAGATGAAGGATCTGGCAAAACCATGTTGCATCCATCTATTGGTGGAGGTGGATGTACCTTCTTTTCTTTGTGGATGATGGACAAAGCCTTCTGGTAATATGGAGGGTGATTTGGTGGCGGAGGTTTTTTACAGGGGTTGGTGGTGGATGGAGTTTTTGTTGGCGAGTCTCCATAAATGACGTAATAGTCATATTTACCTGATGGTTCACCAAGTAATCCAACAGAAGGGTCTCCTTCTTTGTATCTTTTCCTTAGTTTCCTTTGAGAGGGTTTCTCTTTCTTAGGCATATCTTCGTCCATGGAAAGTCTGTAATGTTCTTCCAAGCAATCTTTACAGTTGCATACATCATACCATATGTGATCTGATGTAGGTAAGGCTGGAGAGACCATATTTACAGTAGGAAAGAGCGATGGTGGCTCTGCTGCTTGTGCAGGTGAAAACTTGACTTCCACTTGTCCGTTTTCATGTCTGATAAAATCAGGAGCCATGGTGGTTTGTACCGATGCTTGATGGATCTGTTTGTAATTCGTTATCCATTTCTCTGGTAAAAGTTTTACCAGTTCTTCTCTGGACAACTGCCTCAGGACGTAGGTACATGTTGGCGTCGCCTTTGAATCTATCTCAAGGAGCAAAGCATCTCCTGAGTTGTCTCTTCCTGGAACCATAATGTCTAGTGAGTGGTTCTGTACCCTGTATGCCATCTGGTAGTGAAACGTTGCTTGAAACGTATTCACCTGTTGGGTGCCTCCGATCTGGATCTGAGCTTTTAAAGCTGTGAGCAGTGAGGGGTCATTCAACGGCATATTGAAATTTGGGTAGAAAGTGACAAAGATTGTGCCAGCGTTCAAGGTAGTTTGAATTGTACCAATACAAGCATGTTGGCACTCTACAAACCTTGTATCCACTAAAGTTATTCTTGAAAAAGCCGGAAGGCCTTTTCTTCCATGAAAGGTTAGGGCAAGACGGATTGCTCCGAAGTGGATATGGGTGTAACCTTGAGCTATACAGTGACGTGGAAGATCTTATTGGAGAGATACTGTAACTAAGTGTTCTGCTGAAGAGGCTGGGAGTTGGTAAGAATCAAACTTTGAAGTTTGAACATATTCTTTAACGACTTGATTGGTGGAAGATCCAACCAATTTTTTGACTCGTCTACTGAAAGAATTTGTTCATCTGGAAAATACATGGTAAGGGTCTTCGTCGGGCATCTGGGTTAGGGGTAATTTTGATTCGTCTGAAACATAAGATATTTCATATAACTGATCTATCTTAGATGCAGATGAGGAGCGGAAACTAGATGATGACGGGGAGGAGGAAAACAGTTCTAAACTCATAGCTTTGGCTTAATAGAAAAATCTGGCTAAGAAAATAGCATATCTGAACCTCTAATATAGAAATCTGAATTTCTTTTAGAATCTACCTCAGTTCGAAAGGACTCTACTGCGGTTACCTGCCGACTAACAATGTCCACACAGAACTCTTTTGGTACGAACTAATAAGCAATTCAGAAACTAATAAGCAATTCAAGATCTAAACTATGATCTATACTGGACAGTTCTATAATTCAAGACTAAAAGTTCAACAGTTCTCTGATGTAAAGGATCCGTTAAAAATGGTAGTCACAGAGCATAACAACGTGAACAATAGTAAGAAGAAGAACACGTGTTTAGGTTAGGAACGAAGGGTATTGGCTGTGATACCATAGGAGGGGAGGGGGTTTATGGCTGATCTATACAAGACCAGTAAGACGTTACGGTTACACAAGAAGGTGCTGGGTGGTCGGTAAAACCTGGCTGGTCGGTAACACTCATGGAAAGGATGGAAAACAGAAGAGGAATTCAGCAAACGACACACTTAATTTAATTTCTCAAAAGAGTGGTGATCAGAGAGATCTCCTTACAATAGCTTAGTTCACTCAACAAGGTACGAATACAAATGAAAAACTCAACTTCATTTTATAGACCAAGGAAGCTTATCTAGAAAGATTACATTGGATAAGGGAAATCTAACAACTAATCACAACCACACATTACAAACGGATAAGATAAGATGGAATCTTATCTTTTACACATAATAAAGACAAATCTGCCACGTAGGCAGAGCAATTATTCAACTTTATGACGTAAGCGCTTACGTCATCTTCCATTGAGCCTTTTGGGTGCATCTTTACTCGAACGGATCATTATCAAACGGATTATCTGGAGAATCTACGTGATCAGAATTTTCTGTGAATAACGGAATTAAATGCGTTCTTTTCCAATCATCGTATGCTTCTATCCACTTTGAAGAAACCGGGTCTTCAATACACCAATTATGAAATCCGATCTTAATATGATATGGAATGGATGTGGGGTCCACTCCATTAGCACTTGCCATTGCGAACTTCATATCCATAAACACAGGACTTGCATGATCTGCAAGGATTTTGTCATGTTGATCATGAAAAAATGCTGAAGGGAAGTGGTAAGCAATTGACTGGTCCTGATTTGTGTATGACGGTGGTAAGAAGGAAACTGGCCGTTTGAAAATGACGGTTACGTAGGTCTTTTTCATGCTGACAGCTTCTTTGCCCATTCATGTGGCTGAGGTTGATACTTGCCATCCGATATCTTCATTCCAAGGAAATCAACTGTAGTAACACCAATTTCCATTTTATTTTTTGATAGCATAATACCATACTTGGTTACAAAAGCATGAAACTTTGATAGCAGCTCCACATGTGAGTCGTTGTCTTTTGAAAACAACACGATATCATCAATGTAAACCAGAACGTTAGATAATATTGGCTCAAAATTTTTTACCATAGCTTTCTGAAAAGCAGACGGTGCATTTTTTAAACCAAACAGCATAACTTTCCACTGGTAATGATGATCAGGGATACAGAAGGCTGTCTTTGGCCTATCCTCAGGACGGATACCTAACTCCCAAAATCCGGACTTAAGATCAAACTTGGACAGGACTTTAGCATTTGCCAATGACTGAAACAGTGCCTTCTTCTGTGGGAGAGGAAACTTGTCATCTGCCAAAAAGTGGTTGAGCGGTTGGTAGTTGATCACTAGTCTTAACTTTCCTCTGACTTGTTCACTACGTTTGTTTACGTAGAATGCTTCACATGCCCATGGGGAGTTCGTAGGCTCAATAATTCCTTGGTCAACTAGTTGACCGCATTCTTCAATTGCAAGCTGATAATGATCTGGGTTCATACCTGGGTGGCTTGCTTTTGGGGGGTTAACATCCTCATTCTGTTTGAACGGTAGCGAAACAAAGAATGATTCGTTAAGCCATAACGGTGATGAATGCTTTTTCAGGAACTCTGTGTGTGTAGAAGCGCATGAGGTTTGGACAATCTGATGCTTCAAGGATTCGAGGGTAGGAGTAACCATCATATGGAGTTTAGGGATTGTACTCCATGGATTCATGAAACTTTTGTAGCTTAATCCTTGAGGTGTCCACTTCAGATTTGGTTGCTTTGAAAGCAAATCAAATCCGATGAGCATATCTTTGCCATGAGAGTTGGATCCTAGCAGCTTGTGTTTGATCATGCATTTGGGGAAAAGACGTATGTATACAGGGATACTGATATTGTCAATCACAAACTTTTCTCCATTAGCATCTAAGAAGGTTTGCTCGTTTGGTCTCCAATAACTCGTTGGTAAGATCTTTGGATCTAGAATGGAGACTGCTGAACCAGTGTCGAACAGTGCTACAACTGGTATTCGCTTTGCGTATGCTGACGTCAGAAGATGAACTTTTGCAATAGGGACTGGTTGACTTTGTTGTAATGGCAAGACATGAGGTGCATGACTAACCATAAACACACCTGCATCAGAATAATCTGATGATTCCGAATCTGTTGAGTCTTCATCTGATGAACTATAGGAATAACGTAATGTGCATAACGTTCTGTCATTTGGTTCATCATCATGAGAGTAGACTGACTAGATATCAGAGATGTCAACTGGCTCTATTTTGTTGAGAGTTGGCAACAATGCCATTGATTTTCTTTTATCTGGACAATTTTTTGCGAAATGTCCTCTCTTGCTACATACGTAACACTTATCTGAATTTCTGCCTCGTTTGAATTTCCTTCTTAGCAACTTCCATTTCTTCTTCGGCCTGAAATTTTTCTTCCTGTGAGAATCAAAAGATTTGGAAAATCTTTTGGAGTGTGATTTCCTCTTTGTATGAGAACAATCACACGATGACCTGTCTTTGCAATTAATCTGCAGATGTTTGTCATCACATGCTTTGCCTAGTCTTCTTCCAGTTTTCTCAAACTCTACCAGGAATTTTTTCTGGTTGCAAAGCTTGGCTAGAGCATTGAGAATGAGTTGATACAACTCGCCAAGAGAGGTTTGTGCGACTGTTGCGTTCCTTGATTCAAGAAATCTGTATGCCTCATTTCCAAGTGATTCGGGGAATGAATTCAAGAATACCTGTTTGAGGTTAACATCATCTATTCCTTGAAGACAATAGAATCTTTCAGACATTCTATTGTAGTGCTTTTCAAGATCTTTTTTGATGAAGGAACAACACTTCATTTTGAGGAATTCTTCTCTTGCGTGTATCGTATGCTCAACTGGATTGCCAATGAATTCTGAGTAGATGACACTCATGAATTCTTCAGGTGATTGAGACTAATGCATCTGTAATTGGCGATACTCTCCAAGACTGAGATACCAGTCACGGAGTCTTCCCTGGAGTCTGGTTGCAAATCGTCTTAGAACCATATCTATGGTGTAAAACTGAAGTTCTGCAGACATCAAAGTTAGCATTTCCGCACTTCTTTCTCTCCATCTTGATGGAGGGATATCATCAAATGTGAACTGCTGATTAGTATCTGACTTTGGTGGATTCTGTCTCCTGGGTGGCGTTTCTTGCGTTTCTGATTCTCTTGAGTCACTGTCACTAACAACATTTTGGACAGTAGATTCAGCTTCGTCGTTTCCTCCAATGAACAAATGTTCAAATGCTTCAGAGGGATCGAAATCCTCGTCTGGTTGGGGAGATACTGGCAAGACAAAGGATGGTGTTGGTGGAGAATCTTCACAGAGGTTCTTGATAAATGTTGTAACTGGGTTACCAATTGCAAGAACTTGTGGGTCTTTTGAAGAGGCTTTAGCTTTATCTTCAGATGACTTCCCGTAAGAAGTACTTGGCTTGTCTGGCAATGCTACAGCTTGTGCTTTTCCTTTTGCCTTGTTTTTAATCTGGGTTTGTTCTTTTTCCCATAATGCCAACGATGGTGATCTTTGAGATGAATGTTGCGGGATTGGCTGTGGGTCAAACAATGTACTGACAAAAGGTGTAGATGGTAGTCTCCAAGGATCATCAGCAAGAGTTACTAATCTCTTTTGCTTATGTTGTTTCTCAAGGTCAAGTAACTGAATCTTGAGAGACTTTATTTCTGCTTCTTTCTTTAAGAGAGAGGTTGCTGGTGATGAATTTCGTACAATCTGGAGAATTTCATTATGAAGGTTTTGGATCTTGATTCTTACTTCACTTATCAAGGAATCCAATGTTTTCATCCTGGAGGACAAAACTTCTTGGTTTTTTGCCATCTTGTTTTGTTGAGACAGGATCTGGGTAAGAACCTTGTTTTGTGCAACAGCATTTTCACTTTGCCAATTCAAGGTCTTTTCTGCAGCACTGACTGCATTCGTGACACCACCTGAATTTATGGTTGTCGGGTTTTTAACCTGGAAGATGAACTTAACGGGGGAAATTCAGCGTTGTATTGTTCTGCCTGTCTGGAAGATCAAGGATCTGGAAAAACCATGTTGCATCCATCTATTGGTGGAGGTGGATGAACCTTCTTTTCTTTGTGGATGATGGACAAAGCCTGCTGGTAATATGGAGGGAGATTTGGTGGCGGAGGTTTTTTACAGGGGTTGGTGGAGGATGGAGTTTTGGTTGGCGAGTCTCCATAAATGACGTAATAGTCATATTTACCAGATGGTTCAACAAGTAATCCAACAGAAGGGTCTCCTTCTTTGTATCTTTTCCTTAGTTTCCTTTGAGAGGGTTTCTCTTTCTTAGGCATATCTTCGTCCATGGAAACTCTGTAATGTTCTTCCAAGCAATCTTTACAGTTGCATACATCATACCATATGTGATCTTCTCTGGACAACTGCCTCGGGACATAGGTACACGTTGGGGTCGCCTTTGAATCTATCTCAAGGAGTAAAGCATCTCCTGAGTTGTCTCTTCCTGGAACCATAATGTCTAGTGACTGGTTCTTTACCCTGTATGCCATCTGGTAATGAAACGTTGCTTGAAACGTATTCACCTGTTGGGTGCCTCCGATCTGGATCTGAGCTTTTAAAGCTCTGAGCTTGAAAAAGCCGGAAGGCCTTTTCTTCAATGAAAGGTGTAGCATCCGGAACTAATCCAGGTTAGCAACAATGACCTAATCTGTATTTAATAGCCAATTATAACCTAATCAGTGGTCATTAGAAATTAATCAAGTGATTAACAAGATTTATTAGAAAATTCAACTCAATTAGAATCAAATTAATCGGTGCGATGAATCGGGAAATCAATTAATCCGATCGATTTACGATATGAGGGATTAATTCAACTAAGTACATAATTAAATCATGATTAGTGACACTAATCATACACTAATACAATTACTTAACATTAATTATGCAAGACTAAAACAATTCATTAAAACAATGCATCCATAAGTATTTATAAAATTTCAAGAAAAGGGAAATACAAGAATACATTTCTAAATTACATTTATACAAAAAAAAATATATATAAATACATGTATTATACACATAAGGGCCGGCCATTAGGCCATGTGTGTATTAGAAGTTGACTTTTATTTTTTTAATATTACTTTAAACACTATCATTTTGTTTATAAGTGCACACAACTTTTGTCTCCCATGCTTTTCATCATTTGAAATACCACAAATTTCTCTATAAATAGGAAGGCATTTCATTCATTTTATTCACACCAAAATCCTCTCTTCTCTCCTATTAAATCCGGCCAAGGCACACACACATCACGAACTTCTTCATTTAAGTGTTCTTCAAGAAATTGAACAGTTTTGGTGCATATCTTGCAAAGGATTTCAACTTCTACTCAAAATCATATTCTAAACACTTCAAAGTAAGTAAATACTAACTTATTTCATCATATATTTATGTTTATATAAGTCTTGCATAATATATATAATCACCAACAGCAACAAGTTT
Organism: Centrapalus pauciflorus; assembly: GCA_020465985.1. NCBI lineage: Eukaryota > Viridiplantae > Streptophyta > Magnoliopsida > Asterales > Asteraceae > Centrapalus > Centrapalus pauciflorus. Next base: position 180,700 of record JAANYP010005325.1, on the reverse strand, counting down.
CATAAAAACTCAAGTTTATAAGTTTCTAGTTTTTATTTTTAAGTTGTTTCTTTAAATGTGCATATGAATATATGAACACATTATAAACGTGTTAATATTATGAAAACATGTGTTATATATGTGTTATATAACTTTTATAACTTTTATACAAGTCGTCTTTGAATAAACAACAAGAATCATAAGTTGTTTTAAGTTTATAAACTACGGATTTTCGGCAAAAAATTTATATCGACTTTGAAAAATCAAAACTAATTCATAACTCAACGAAATGTGTTGATTCTTGTCTCAAAAGTTAGATATATGTCTTAACTATAGATCTGGAATTTTTCATAATTTATTTTGGAGTTTAAGTTGTTTCTTTAAATGTGCATATGAATATATGAACACATTATAAACGTGTTAATATTATGAAAACATGTGTTATATATATGTTATATAACTTTTATACAAGTAGTCTTTGAATAAACAACAAGAATCATAAGTTGTTTTAAGTTTATAAACTACGGATTTTCGGCAGAAAATTTATATCGACTTTGAAAAATCATAACTAATTCATAACTCAACGAAATGAGTTGATTCTTGTCTCAAAAGTTAGATCTATGTCTTAACTATAGATCTGGAATTTTTCATAATTTATTTTGGAGTTTAAGACCTCCAGAAATTATTTGGGAAACCGAAAGTTTGACAGCTCAAAAATGGCCAACATAGGGTTTTTAACGAGCTTTTTCACCAACCTAAACATCTCGAAAAATGGCCGTTCTTGATTCTAAAAATCCTTTGTATATAGTAGTTTAATGTCCTAGAAAACCAAAGTCTAAAACATTTTGGAGCTTGGTCAAAAACAGCCTCAAAATAGGCCGAAAAACCTCCGAAAAAGCTAGAAAATTATATATATATAAACTTGATGTTTTAAGCAAACTTTATTTATAAACTTGTAATGTTGGGTGACTTAAGACATAAAAATCTATAAATATATATATATCATCATATATTAGAGATATTAAGTCCTTATTATCATTTAGGACCTGGTTAATCTCGCTCGGTGCATCATACGTCCCTTTACGCTAAAAAGCACTTTACGCTAGTTTTATATGGACACGGAAATATCTTCATTTCTATTATGTATTACACATGTGGTTCCATTAGCCCTGATATCATGAACCGTTAATTGCATTTATTTGTAAGCGCGAATATATTGTGGATAGATCTATTGGGAGTCATGTCCCCCACTCGGGTTAGTTCGGATTCACTAACAGTGGGTGCATATATATTCAACACACGGTATTACGTATGGGAATACTGCACAGGGCAAACTCATTTTAATTAAGCTTCGGTTGCATGATGGTTTATATGTAATACATAACAAGGAATTTATGATTTTATAAATTCAATCTCTATTATTGTTGTCCATACAAGTCAGATTTACGTGTAAACCTATGAGCTCACCAACAATTTTGTTGACGTATTATAGCGTGTATTTTTAGCAAATTAAGGCAAGTCCATCACATCGTTAGTATTTTCAAGCTTCCGCATTTAAGGAGTCGCACTCAGTTTCAAACTTTCGGAGATTTATTTGCATTATTTTGGATGATTTAATTATGTATTTAAATCTCTGTACCTTGCGAACTTCTTTTTATCATTTTGGGTTATGTAAAACATTTATATCTTTTAAAGTTACGCCGATGTATTTTTGAAAACGTCCATATAGTGGTCGTTCATTATGACTATGGTTACGCTTCCGCGATGTCGCACTTCGCTGCCAACCGGGGTAACAGGGTGTGACAGATTGGTATCAGAGCCATAGTTATAGTGACCTAGGTTGCATTATTACCCTAGACTATAACTGCACATAAGATTTACTGATTTTGGAAATATTTTGTAACTAACTAAAAGACTATGAATGGACCTTGATAGCAGAAAACATGTCCCACCCGGAGACTATCATCTTTTCAGATTCAGAGGATGAGTACACCCCTACGAGCCCCGCAGCCACTGAGATTTTCACCGAAGGAGAAACATCTGAGGAAGAAGACCCCTCTGAAGACCCAATGGAGGAGTCAGAAGAGGAACCAATGGAAGAAGATAACGCTGGAGAGGATCCACCGCCCCCAACAGTCCCCACTCGCATTCCATACCACCCGGCAGAGCGGTCAATTAAGCCATATCGGCCTTACCGAAATAGCCCCAAACTGTTGTACACACCCCGAAAGCGGGTGATCAGGCCAAGAAAGGAGTCTATCCCCATCCCGACTCCCCAGTCCAAGCCCCCACCGCCACACCGACGTGTAGACGCCCGACGATGGGGCTGGATACCTGAAACCCTCCGTGAATGGAGGCAAGAGGAAGGAGTCGCTCCCCACTTTGAGATCGGAGGACCATCCTCCGCACCTATCCTGCCACTCACTCAAGAACCCGCCGAACAGACCATACCACTTTTGGTAACACGGTCTACCAGGCATGATCGCCAAATTCGGTCACTTAACCAAGACATAAGAGAGATGACCGCTCGTTTAGAGCGGGAGGAGTTACAAAACTCCAACATATACTGGGCCAATCAGCACGCCCTTGCCATTCAGCAGGACGGACTGAACGAGCTCGGGCAGCAATTAGTCGAGAGCAGGGCCCGCAATGAGGAGCTGGCACAACGCCTCAATGCTCTAGAAAAGGGAGAGACCCCTGATCACTCCCACAACTAGTACCCCCCCCCCCCTATCTTTCTAATATTAGGAACTTATTATGTAATAGTGTAGGACTAAAATTTTCGGGTAATAACCCGCCCCTAATGTAAGAAAATTAGGAATGATTAATGAAAATTGCAAGTTATTTATGAAATTGTGTTTGATGATTATAGTGTTGTGCCTTAAGAAAAATCTACATCTTTAAAATTCAACTTCTTACGCTATGCTATTTTCTTTAAACTTTAAGATAATGCCGCCGAGACGAGTTACGAGCGGCGCAGAAATTGAGGAACTGGTTGCACAAAGAGCGGCTGCTGCTATAGCCACTTACGAGACCAACAGAAACAGTTCAGCTAACGGAGATGGTGGTGCTAGCCGCACCACGGGAGGAACTGAAACCCACCTTAAGGGTTGTGGAATTAAGGGATTTTTGAGCTGCAAACCCCGATACTTCAATGGGACCGAAGGAGCCGTCAGATTAGTACGATGGTTCGAAAAGTTGGAATTCGTCTTCCGTGTTAGCGGATGCATAAATGGAGACAAAGTAAAGTTCACCACCCACACTCTGCAAGACAGTGCCTTGACATGGTGGAACTCATACACCCAGTCTGTGGGAATTGATGTAGCTTACCAACTCGCCTGGACCGAGTTGAAGCAGATGATGACCGATGAGTACTACCCTAGGAATGAACTACAGAAAATGGAGTCAGAGTTTTGGAATCTAGCTATGAAGGGAACGGATGTAGCGGGGTACACCAACCGATTTCATGAACTGAGTATTCTGTGCCCTCAGATGGTGACCCTGAGTACAAGAAGATTGAACGTTACATTTGGGGACTCGCTCCTCAAATTCAAGGTAAGGTCACTGCCTCCAACCCATCCACCATACAGGATGCCATCTGGATGGCCAACAATCTAATGGATCAAGTGTCCCGGAGGAATGAAGCCAAAGCCGGGGAAAACAAGAGGAAGTGGGAAGACAAGTCCGGGAAAAATACGGGTTCGCAATCCAAGAAGCCCGAGACCATCAAGGCTTATGTAGCAGGAACTGAGTCAAGGAAAGGCTACACAGGTACCAAGCCTTTCTACACCCAATGCACCTTTCATCACAACAAGGGTCCCTGACCAACTTGTGGAAAGTGCAAATGTATGGGCCATGTAGCCAAAGACTGTAAGTTTGGAACCCCGGGTGTCAATGGTGGCAATCAAAGAGGCTGCTTTGAATGTAGAGCTACTGGGCACTTCAAGAGTGAGTGTCCGAAGTTGAGGAATGGTGGAGGAGCTCAGGGGAGAGCTTTTGTGTTAGGAGCAGGTGACGCTCGTCAGGATCCCCACGTGGTATCAGGTACGTTTCTTTTAAATAACATTTACGCTTACGTACTCTTTGATACTGGGGCTGATAGGAGCTTTATATCTGATAAGTTTAGTAAGAAATTGAATGCCACTCCTTTTCCCTTAGACAACTCTTATACTATAGAACTGGCTGACGGCAAAATAATAGAGGCAAGTAGTATCATTAAGGAATGCACACTGAAACTGGCAGATCATCCCATTAAGATAGACTTGATGCCTATAGAACTCGGAAGTTTTGATGTAGTAGTTGGTATGGATTGGTTGTCACACAATCATGCCGAGATTTTGTGTGGTAAGAAAGTGGTACGGATACCACTCCACAAGAAGAAGGTCCTAACAGTCCAAGGGGAAAGAAAGAACCGACAGTTGAATATCATATCCGGCCTAAGAACATTAAAGTGCCTTAGGAAAGGTTGCCATGCAGTACTGGTACAAAATGCAGAAAACGAGTCGGAGGAGAAGCGACTCGAGGATATTCCAGTGGTTTGTGACTATCGAAGGTCTTCCCGGAAGATTTGCCTGGACTTCCGCGAACTAGGCAAGTAGAGTTTCAAATCGATTTGGTGCCGGGAGCTGCACCGGTCGCAAGAGCCCCATATAGACTCGCTCCTTCTGAAATGCAAGAGCTATCCAATCAATTACAAGAGTTGATGGATAAAGGATTCATTCGACCAAGTTCCTCACCTTGGGGAGCTCCGGTCTTGTTCGTTAAAAAGAAAGATGGACCCTTCAGAATGTGTATAGACTGACTAGATATCAGAGATGTCAACCGGCTCTATTTTGTTGACAGTCGGCAACAATGCCATTGATTTTCTTTTATCTGGACAATTTTTAGCGAAATGTCCTCTCTTGTTACATACGTAACACTTATCTGAAATTCTGCCTCGTTTGAATTTCCTTCTTAGGAACTTCCATTTCTTCTTTGGCCTGAAATTCTTCTTCCTGTGAGAATCAAAAGATTTAGAAAATCTTTTGGAGTGTGATTTCCTCTTTGTATGAGAACAATCACACGATGACCTGTCTTTGCACTTAATCTGCAGATGTTTGTCATCACATGCTTTGCCTAGTCTTCTTCCAGTTTTCTCAAACTCTACCAGGAATTTTTTCTGGTTGCAAAGCTTGGCTAGAGCATTGAGAATGAGTTGATACAACTCGCCAAGAGAGGTTTGTGCGACTGTTGCGTTCCTTGATTCAAGAAATCTGTATGCCTCATTTCCAAGTGATTCGGGGAATGAATTCAAGAATACCTGTTTGAGGTAAACATCATCTATTCCTTGAAGACAATAGAATCTTTCAGACATTCTATTGTAGTGCTTTTCAAGATCTTTTTTGAGGAAGGAATAGCACTTCATTTTGAGGAATTCTTCTCTTGCGTGTATCGTATGCTCAACTGGATTGCCAATGAATTCTGAGTAGATGACACTCATGAATTCTTCAGGAGATTGAGACTAATGCATCTGTAATTGGCGATACTCTCCAAGACTGAGATACCAGTCACGGAGTCTTCCCTGGAGTCTGGTTGCAAATCGTCTTAGAACCATATCTATGGTGTAAAACTGAAGTTCTGCAGACATCAAAGTTAGCATTTCCGCACATCTTTCTCTCCATCTTGATGGAGGGATATCATCAAATGTGAACTGCTGTTTAGTATCTGACATTGGTGGATTCTGTCTCCTGGGTGGCGTTTCTTGCGTTTCTGATTCTCTTGAGTCACTGTCACTAACAACATTTTGGACAGTAGATTCAACTTCGTCGTTTCCTCCAATGAACAAATGTTGAAATGCTTCAGAGGGATCGAAATCCTCGTCTGGTTGGGGAGATACTGGCAAGACAAAGGATGGTGTTGGTGGATAATCTTCATAGAGGTTCTTGAGGAATGTTGTAACTGGGTTACCAATTGCAAGAACTTGTGGGTCTTTTGAAGAGGTTGTAGCTTTATCTTCAGATGACTTCCCGTAAGAAGTACTTGGCTTGTCTGGCAATGCTACAGCTTGTGCTTTTCCTTTTGCCTTGTTTTTAATCTGGGTTTGTTCTTTTTCCCATAATGCCAACGATGGTGATCTTTGAGATGAAAGTTGCGGGATTGGCTGTGGGTCAAACGATGTACTGACAAAAGGTGTAGATGGTAGTCTCCAAGGATCATCAGCAAGAGTTACTATTCTCTTTTGCTTATGTTTTTTCTCAAGGTCAAGTAACTGAATCTTGAGAGACTTCATTTCTGCTTCTTTCTTTAAGAGAGAGGTTGCTGGTGATGAATTTCATACAATCTGGAGAATTTCATTATGAAGGTTTTGGATCTTGATTCTTACTTCACTTGTCAAGGCATCCAATGTTTTCATCATGGAGGACAAAACTTCTTGGTTTTTTGCCATCTTGTTTTGTTGAGATAGGATCTGGGTAAGAACCTTGTTTTGTGCAACAGCATTTTCACTTTGCCAATTCAAGGTCTTTTCTGCAGCACTGACTGCATTCGTGACACCAGCTGATTTTATGGTTGTCGGGTTTTTAACCTGGAAGATGAACTTAACGGGGGAAATTCAGCGTTGTATTGTTCTGCCTGTCTTGAAGATGAAGGATCTGGCAAAACCATGTTGCATCCATCTATTGGTGGAGGTGGATGAACCTTCTTTTCTTTGTGGATGATGGACAAAGCCTGCTGGTAATATGGAGGAAGATTTGGTGGCGGAGGTTTTTTACAGGGGTTGGTGGTGGATGGAGTTTTGGTTGGCGAGTCTCCATAAAATGACGTAATAGTCATATATACCAGATGGTTCACTAAGTAATCCAACAGAAGGGTCTCCTTCTTTGTATCTTTTCCTTAGTTTCCTTTGAGAGGGTTTCTCTTTCTTAGGCATATCTTCGTCCATGGAAACTCTGTAATGTTCTTCCAAGCAATCTTTACAGTTGCATACATCATACCATATGTGATCTTCTCTGGACAACTGCCTCGGGACATAGGTACATGTTGGGGTCGCCTTTGAATCTATCTCAAGGAGTAAAGCATTTCCTGAGTTGTCTCTTCCTGGAACCATAATGTCTAGTGAGTGGTTCTGTACCCTGTATGCCATCTGGTAGTGAAACGTTGCTTGAAACGTATTCACCTGTTGGGTGCCTCCGATCTGGATCTGAGCTTTTAAAGCTCTGAGCTTGAAAAAGCCGGAAGGCCTTTTCTTCCATGAAAGGTGTAGCATCCGGCACTAAACCATGTTAGCAACAATGACCTAATCTGTATTTAATAGCCAATTATAACCTAATCAGTGGTCATTAGAAATTAATCAAGTGATTAACAAGATTTATTAGAAAATTCAACTCAATTAGAATCAAATTCATCGGTGCGATGAATCGGGAAATCAATTAATCCGATCGATTTACAATATGAGGGATTAATTCAACTAAGTACATAATTAAATTATAATTAGTGACACTAATCATACACTAAAACAATTACTTAACATTAATTATGCAAGACTAAAACAATTCATTAAAACAATGCATCCATAAGTATTTATAAAATTTCAAGAAAAGGGAAATACAAGAATACATTTCTAAATTACATTTATACAAAAAAAAATATATAAATACATGTATTATACACATAAGGGCCAGCCATTAGGCCATGTGTGTATTAGAAGTTGACTTTTATTTTTATAATATTACTTTAAACACCATCATTTTGTTTAAAAGTGCACACAACTTTTGTCTCCAATGCTTTTCATCATTTGAAAGACCACAAATTTCTCTATAAATAGGAAGGCATTTCATTCATTTTATTCACACCAAAATCCTCTCTTCTCTCCTATTAAATCCGGCCAAGGCACACACACATCACGAACTTCTTCATTTAAGTGTTCTTTAAGAAATTCAAGAGTTTTGGTGCATATCTTGCAAAGGATTTCAACTTCTACTCAAAATCATATTCTAAACACTTCAAAGTAAGTAAATACTAACTTATTTCATCATATATTTATGTTTATATAAGTCTTGCATAATATATATAATCACCAACAGCAACAAGTTTCATAAAAACTCAAGTTTATAAGTTTCTAGTTTTTATTTTTAAGTTGTTTCTTTAAATGTGCATATGAATATATGAACACATTATAAACGTGTTAATATTATGAAAACATGTGTTATATATGTGTTATATAACTTTTATAACTTTTATACAAGTCGTCTTTGAATAAACAACAAGAATCATAAGTTGTTTTAAGTTTATAAACTACGGATTTTCGGCAGAAAATTTATATCGACTTTGAAAAATCAAAACTAATTCATAACTCAACGAAATGAGTAGATTCTTGTCTCAAAAGTTAGATCTATGTCTTAACTATAGATCTGGAATTTTTCATAATTTATTTTGGAGTTTAAGACCTCCAGAAATTATTTGGGAAACCGAAAGTTTGACCGCTCAAAAATGGCCAACATAGGGTTTTTAACGAGCTTTTTCACCAACCTAAACATCTCGAAAAATGGCCGTTCTTGATTCTAAAAATCCTTTGTATATATTAGTTTAATATCCTAGAAAACCAAAGTCTAAAAAATTTTGGAGCTTGGTCCAAAACAGCCTCTAAGTAGGCTGAAAAACCTCTGAAAAAGCTGGAAAATTATATATATATAAACTTGACGTTTTAAGCAAACTTTATTTATAAACTTGTAATGTTGGGTGATTTAAGACATAAAAATCTATAAATATATATATATATCATCATATATTAGAGATATTAAGTCCTTATTATCATTTAGGACCCGGTTAATCTCGCTCGGTGCATCATCCGTCCCTTTACGCTAAAAAGCACTTTACGCTAGTTTTTACCATCACGCAAAGGGATAAAGTCATTGCTTACGCATCTTGACAGCTCAAAATTCACGAGGTGAAGTATACGACTCATGACTTAGAGCTTGGAGCAGTGGTGTTTGCTCTCAAAATATGGAGGCACTACCTGTACGGAACTAAGTGCACTGTGTTCACAGACCATAAAAGCCTTCAACATATTCTGAATCAGAAAGAGTTAAATATGAGGCAACGTCGTTGGGTTGAACTGCTTAGCGACTATGACTGTGAAATTCGTTATCATCCGGGGAAGGCAAATGTCGTAGCTGATGCCCTGAGCCGAAAGGAACGGGTAAAAGCATTAAGATTCCGAGCTTTGGTCATGACTATACAGTCAAACCTAAACTCTCAAGTCCGCGAGGCACAAGAAGAAGCAGTCAAGGAGGGTAATCTACTGGATGAAGCCTTGAGAGGTATGGATAAGCAGTTTGAAATCAGGCCAGATGGATGTCGGTACTTCATGGGCAGAATTTGGTTACCAAAACTCGGAGGAGTAAGGAAGCTGGTCATGGATGAAGGGCATAAGACAAGATATGCTATTCATCCAGGGTCAGATAATATGTATCACGACTTGAAGGGAATGTACTGGTGGCCAAAATGAAGGCTGACATTGCTACCTATGTCAGCAAGTGCTTAACATGTTTGAAAGTTAAGGCTGAGCACCAAAAACCATCAGGATTGCTAGTTCAATTAGAAATACCCCAGTGGAAGTGGGAAAACATCACCATGGATTTCATCACCAAGCTGCTGAAAACTTCTGGAGGTTATGACACTATTTGGGTGATTGTGGATCGACTTACCAAAACCGCACATTTCCTTCCAATCAAGGAGACTGATAAGATGGATAAGTTAACGCAAATCTATCTTAAAGAAGTCGTCTCAAGGCATGGAGTTCCAGTATCAATTATATTAGACAGGGACAGCCGGTTCACATCAAGATTTTGGCAGTCGTTGCAAGAAGCACTGGGTACACGTCTAGATCTGAGCACAGCCTATCACCCGCAAACAGATGGTCAGAGTGAAAGGACGATTCAGACATTGGAAGACATGCTAAGGGCATGTGTCATCGATTTTGGCAAAAGTTGGGACAGGCACCTGACATTAGTCGAGTTTTCCTATAACAACAGCTATCACTCGAGCATTAAGACCGCCCCATTCGAGGCACTCTACGGGTGAAAGTGTCGATCACCTTTTTGTTGGGTTGAAGTAGGAGATAGTCAGATTACTGGACCTGAGATCATCCAGTAGACTTCATTGAACAACCTGTTGAAATAATGGACCGAGAAGTCAAGAAACTAAAGCACAGCCGGATCCCAATAATAAAAGTCAGATGGAACTCTAAGCGAGGTCCTGAGTTTACGTGGGAACGCGAAGATCAGTTCCGGGAAAAATACCTTCACCTGTTCTCAAGTACTCAAGAAGTGGAGAACACGAGCTAATTTCGGGACGAAATTCCCTTAACAGGGGGAGACTGTAGCATCCGGCACTAAACCAGGTTAGCAACAATGACCTAATCTGTATTTAATAGCCAATTATAACCTAATCAGTGGTCATTAGAAATTAATCAAGTGATTAACAAGATTTATTAGAAAATTCAACTCAATTAGAATCAAATTCATCGGTGCGATGAATCGGGAAATCAATTAATCCGATCGATTTACGATATGAGGGATTAATTCAACTAAGTACATAATTAAATTATGATTAGTGACAGTAATCATACACTAATACAATTACTTAACATTAATTATGCAAGACTAAAACAATTCATTAAAACAATGCATCCATAAGAATTTATAAAATTTCAAGAAAAGGGAAATACAAGAATACATTTCTAAATACATTTATACAAAAATATATATATATATATATATATATATATATATATAAATACATGCATTATACACATAAGGGTCGGCCATTAGGCCATGTGTGTATTAGAGGTTGACTTTTATTTTTTTAATATTACTTTAAACACCATCATTTTGTTTAAAAGTGCACACAACTTTTGTCTCCAATGCTTTTCATCATTTGAAAGACCACAAATTTCTCTATAAATAGGAAGGCATTTCATTCATTTTATTCACACCAAAATCCTCTCTTCTCTCCTATTAAATCCGGCCAAGGCACACACACATCACGAACTTCTTCATTTAAGTGTTCTTTAAGAAATTCAATAGTTTTGGTGCATATCTTGCAAAGGATTTCAACTTCTACTCAAAATCATATTCTAAACACTTCAAAGTAAGTAAATACTAACTTATTTCATCATATATTTATGTTTATATAAGTCTTGCATAATATATATAATCACCAACAGCAACAAGTTTCATAAAAACTCAAGTTTATAAGTTTCTAGTTTTTATTTTTAAGTTGTTTCTTTAAATGTGCATATGAATATATGAACACATTATAAACGTGTTAATATTATGAAAACATGTGTTATATATGTGTTATATAACTTTTATAACTTTTATACAAGTCGTCTTTGAATAAACAACAAGAATCATAAGTTGTTTTAAGTTTATAAACTACGGATTTTCGGCAGAAAATTTATATCGACTTTGAAAAATCAAAACTAATTCATAACTCAACGAAATGAGTAGATTCTTGTCTCAAAAGTTAGATCTATGTCTTAACTATAGATCTGGAATTTTTCATAATTTATTTTGGAGTTTAAGACCTCCAGAAATTATTTGGGAAACCGAAAGTTTGACCGCTCAAAAATGGCCAACATAGGGTTTTTAACGAGCTTTTTCACCAACCTAAACATCTCGAAAAATGGCCGTTCTTGATTCTAAAAATCCTTTGTATATATTAGTTTAATATCCTAGAAAACCAAAGTCTAAAAAATTTTGGAGCTTGGTCCAAAACAGCCTCTAAGTAGGCTGAAAAACCTCTGAAAAAGCTGGAAAATTATATATATATAAACTTGACGTTTTAAGCAAACTTTATTTATAAACTTGTAATGTTGGGTGATTTAAGACATAAAAATCTATAAATATATATATATATCATCATATATTAGAGATATTAAGTCCTTATTATCATTTAGGACCCGGTTAATCTCGCTCGGTGCATCATCCGTCCCTTTACGCTAAAAAGCACTTTACGCTAGTTTTTACCATCACGCAAAGGGATAAAGTCATTGCTTACGCATCTTGACAGCTCAAAATTCACGAGGTGAAGTATACGACTCATGACTTAGAGCTTGGAGCAGTGGTGTTTGCTCTCAAAATATGGAGGCACTACCTGTACGGAACTAAGTGCACTGTGTTCACAGACCATAAAAGCCTTCAACATATTCTGAATCAGAAAGAGTTAAATATGAGGCAACGTCGTTGGGTTGAACTGCTTAGCGACTATGACTGTGAAATTCGTTATCATCCGGGGAAGGCAAATGTCGTAGCTGATGCCCTGAGCCGAAAGGAACGGGTAAAAGCATTAAGATTCCGAGCTTTGGTCATGACTATACAGTCAAACCTAAACTCTCAAGTCCGCGAGGCACAAGAAGAAGCAGTCAAGGAGGGTAATCTACTGGATGAAGCCTTGAGAGGTATGGATAAGCAGTTTGAAATCAGGCCAGATGGATGTCGGTACTTCATGGGCAGAATTTGGTTACCAAAACTCGGAGGAGTAAGGAAGCTGGTCATGGATGAAGGGCATAAGACAAGATATGTTATTCATCCAGGGTCAGATAATATGTATCACGACTTGAAGGGAATGTACTGGTGGCCAAAATGAAGGCTGACATTGCTACCTATGTCAGCAAGTGCTTAACATGTTTGAAAGTTAAGGCTGAGCACCAAAAACCATCAGGATTGCTAGTTCAATTAGAAATACCCCAGTGGAAGTGGGAAAACATCACCATGGATTTCATCACCAAGCTGCTGAAAACTTCTGGAGGTTATGACACTATTTGGGTGATTGTGGATCGACTTACCAAAACCGCACATTTCCTTCCAATCAAGGAGACTGATAAGATGGATAAGTTAACGCAAATCTATCTTAAAGAAGTCGTCTCAAGGCATGGAGTTCCAGTATCAATTATATTAGACAGGGACAGCCGGTTCACATCAAGATTTTGGCAGTCGTTGCAAGAAGCACTGGGTACACGTCTAGATCTGAGCACAGCCTATCACCCGCAAACAGATGGTCAGAGTGAAAGGACGATTCAGACATTGGAAGACATGCTAAGGGCATGTGTCATCGATTTTGGCAAAAGTTGGGACAGGCACCTGACATTAGTCGAGTTTTCCTATAACAACAGCTATCACTCGAGCATTAAGACCGCCCCATTCGAGGCACTCTACGGGTGAAAGTGTCGATCACCTTTTTGTTGGGTTGAAGTAGGAGATAGTCAGATTACTGGACCTGAGATCATCCAGTAGACTTCATTGAACAACCTGTTGAAATAATGGACCGAGAAGTCAAGAAACTAAAGCACAGCCGGATCCCAATAATAAAAGTCAGATGGAACTCTAAGCGAGGTCCTGAGTTTACGTGGGAACGCGAAGATCAGTTCCGGGAAAAATACCTTCACCTGTTCTCAAGTACTCAAGAAGTGGAGAACACGAGCTAATTTCGGGACGAAATTCCCTTAACAGGGGGAGACTGTAACATCCGACACTAAACCAGGTTAGCAACAATGACCTAATCTGTATTTAAAAGCCAATTATAACCTAATCAGTGGTCATTAGAAATTAATCAAGTGATTAACAAGATTTATTAGAAAATTCAACTCAATTAGAATCAAATTCATCGGTGCGATGAATCGGGAAATCAATTAATCCGATCAATTTACGATATGAGGGATTAATTCAACTAAGTACATAATTAAATTATGATTAGTGACACTAATTATACACTAATACAATTACTTAACATTAATTATGCAAGACTAAAACAATTCATTAAAACAATGCATCCATAAGTATTTATAAAATTACAAGAAAAGGAAAATACAATAATACATTTCTAAATACATTTATACAAAAAAAAATATAAATACATGTATAAATACATGCATGGCCGGCCCCTAGGCCATGTGGTGTATTAGAGTTTGACTTTTATTTAAATAATATTACTTTAAACACCATCATTTTGTTTAAAAGTGCACAAAACTTTTGTCTCCCATGCCTTTCATCATTTGAAAGACTAAAAATTTCTCTATAAATAGGAAGACATTTCATTCATTTTATTTACACCAAAACCCTCTTTTCTCTCTAATTGAAACCTGCCAAGGCACACACACATCACAAACTTCTTCATTCAAGTGTTCTTCAAGAAATTCAAGAGTTTTGGTGCATATCTTGCAAAGAATTTCAACTTCTACTCAAAATCATATTCTAAACACTTCAAAGTAAGTAAATACTAACTTATTTCATTATATATTTATGTTTATATAAGTCTTGCATAATATATATTATCACCAACAACAACAAGTTTCATAAAAACTCAAGTTTGTAAGTTTCTAGTTTTTATTTTTAAGTTGTTTCTTTAAATGTGCATATGAATATATGAACAAATTATAAACGTGTTAATATTATGAAAAAATGTGTTATATATGTGTTATATAACTTTTATAACTTTATAAAAGTAGTCTTTGAATAAACAACAAGAATCATAAGTTGTTTTAAGTTTATAAACTACGGATTTTCGGCAGAAAATTTATATCGACTTTGAAAAATCATAACTAATTCATAACTCAACGAAATGAGTTGATTCTTGTCTCAAAAGTTAGATCTACGTCTTAACTATAGATCTGGAATTTTTCATAATTTATTTTGGAGTTTAAGACCTCGAGAAATTATTTGGGAAACCGAAAGTTTGACAGCTCAAAAATGGCCAACATAGGGTTTTTAACGAGCTTTTTCACCAACCTAAACATCTCGAAAAATGGCCGTTCTTGATTCTAAAAATCTTTTGTATATAGTAGTTTAAAACATTTTGGAGCTTGGTCAAAAACAGCCTCAAAGTAGGCCGAAAAACCTCCGAAAAAGCTGGAAAATTATATATATATATATATATATATATATATATATATATATATATATATATATATATATATATATATATATATATATATATATATATATATATATATATATATATATAAACTTGACGTTTTAAGCAAACTTTATTTATAAACTTGTAATGTTGGGTGATTTAAGACATAAAAATCTATAAATATATATATCATCATATATTAGAGCTATTAAGTCCTTATTATCATTTAGGACCCGGTTAATCTCGCTTGGTGCATCATCCGTCCCCTTACGCTAAAAAGCACTTTACGCTAGTTTTTACCATCACGCGCTCGGTGAGTCGTCATAGCCCCTATTTTCACACTGTTATGTTTTGGGGATGAAATACATGCTTCGTTTTTATATGGACACGGAAATATCTTCATTTCTATTATGTATTACACATGTGGTTCCATTAGCCCTAATATCATGAACCGTTAGTTGCATTTATTTGTAAGCGCGAATATATTGTGGATAGATCTATTGGGAGTCATGTCCCCCACTCGGGTTAGTTCGGATTGACTAACAGCGGGTGCATATATATTCCACACACGGTATTACGTATGGGAATACTGCACAGGGCAAACTCATTTTAATTAAACTTCGGTTGCATGATGGTTTATATGTAATACATAACAAGGAATTTATGATTTTATAAATTCAATCTCTATTATTGTTGTCCATACAAGTCAGATTTACGTGTAAACCTATGAGCTCACTAACAATTTTGTTGACGTATTTTAGCGTGTATTTTCAGGAAATTAAGGCAAGTCCATCACATCGGTAGTATTTTCAAGATTCTGCATTTAAGGAGTCGCAATCAGTTTCAAACCTTCGGAGATTTATTTGCATTATCTTGGATGATTTAATTATGTATTTAAATCGCTGTACCTTGCGAACTTCTTTTTATCATTTTATGTTGTGTAAAAGATTTATATCTTTTTAAGTTACACCGATGTATTTTTTAAAACGTCCATATAATGGTCGTTCATTATGATTATGGTTACGCTTCCGCGACGTCGCACTTCGCTGCCAACCGGGGTAACGGGGTGTGACAGATTGGTTGGATCTTCCCCGTCATCATCTAGTTTCCGCTCCTCATCATCTAGTTTCCGCTCCTCATCTGCATCTAAGATAGATCAGTTATATGAAATATCTTATGTATTAGACGGATCAAAAATACCCTTAACCCAGATGCCCGACGTAGACCCCTACCGTGTATTTTCCAGACGAACAAATTCTTTCAGTAGACGAGTCAAAAAATTGGTTGGATCTTCCACCAATCAAGTCGTTAAAGAATATGTTCAAACTTCAAAGTTTGATTCTTACCAACTCCCAGCCTCTTCAACAGAACACTTAGTTACACTATCTCTCCCATCAGATCTCCCACGTCACTGTATATCTCAAGGTTACACCCATATCCACTTCGGAGCAATCCGTCTTGCCCTAACCTTTCATGGAAGAAAAGGCATTCCGGCTTTTTCAAGAATAGCTTTAGTGGATACAAGCTTTGTAGAGTACCAACATGCTTGTATTGGTACAATTCAAACTACCTTGAACGCTGGCACAATCTTTGTCACTTTCTACCCAAATTTCAATGTGCCGTTGAATGACCCCTCACTGCTCACAGCCTTAAAAGCTCAGATCCAGATCGGAGGCACCCAACAGGTGAATACATTTCAAGCAACGTTTCACTACCAGATGGCATACAGGGTAGAGAACCACTCACTAGACATTATGGTTCCAGGAAGAGACAACTCAGGAGATGCTTTACTCCTTGAGATAGATTCAAAGGCGACGCCAACATGTACCTATGTCCCGAGGCAGTTGTACTGAGAAGAACTGATAAAACTTTTACCAGAGAAATGGATAACGAATTACGAACACATCCATCAAGCACCGGTACAAACCACCATGGCTCCTGATTTTATCAGACATGAAAACGGACAAGTGGAAGTCAAGTTTTCACCTGCACAAGCAGCAGAGCCACCATCGGTCTTTCCTACTGTAAATATGGTCTCTCCAGCCTTACCTACATAAGATCACATACGGTATGATGTATGCAACTGTAAAGATTGCTTGGAAGAACATTACAGAGTTTCCATGGACGAAGATATGCCTAAGAAAGAGAAACCCTCCCAAAGGAAAATATACGAAGAAGGAGACCATTCTGTTGGATTACTTGGTGAACCATCAGGTAAATATGACTATTACGTCATTTATGGGGACTCGCCAACCGAAACTCCATCCACCACCAACCCCTATAAAAAACCTCCGCCACCAAATCTCCCTCCATATTACCAGAAGGCTTTGTCCATCATCCACAAAGCAAATAAGGTTCATCCCCTCCACCAATAGATGGATGCAACATGGTTTTGCCAGATCCTTCATCTTCCAGACAGGCAGAACAATACAACGCTGAATTTCCCCCGTTAAGTTCTTTTGATCATCCAGAACAAAGAACGAAACATGAGTGGAAGGTTAAAACCCCGACAACCATAAATTCAGCTGGTGTCACGAATGCAGTCAGTGCTGCAAAAAAGACCTTGAATTGGCAAACTGTAAAATGTTGTTGCACAAAACAAGGTTCTTACCCAGATCCAGTCTCAACAAAACAAGATGGCAAAAAACCAAGAAGTTTTGTCCTCCAAGATGAAAACATTGGATGCCTTGATAAGTGAAGTAAGAATCAAGATCCAAAACCTTCATAATGAACTTCTCCAGATTGTACGAAGTTCATCACCAGCAACCTCTCTCTTAAAGAAAGAAGCAGAAATGAAGTCTCTCAAGATTCAGTTACTTGACCTTGAGAAACAACATAAGCAAAAGAGATTAGTAACTCTTGCTGATGATCATTGGAGACTACCATCTACACCTTTTGTCAGTACATCGTTTGACCCACAGCCAATCCCACAACTTTCATGTCAAAGATCACCATCGTTGGCATTATGTGAAAAAGAACAAACCCAGATTAAAAACAAGGCAAAAGGAAAAGCACAAGCTGTAGCATTGGCAGACAAGCCAAGTACTTCTTACGGGAAGTCATCTGAAGATAAAGCTACACCCTCTTCAAAAGACCCACAAGTTCCTGCAATTGGTAACATTTGAACATTTGTTCATGGCAGGAAACGACGAAGCTGAATCTACTGTCCAAAATGTTGTTAGTGACAGTGACTCAGAGAATCAGAAACGCAAGAAACGCCACCCAGGAGACAGAATCCACCAAAGTCAGAAACTAAACAGCAGTTCACATTTGATGATATCCCTCCATCAAGATGGAGTGAAAGAAGTGTGGAAATGCTAACTTGGATGTCTGCAGAACTTCAGTTTTACACCATAGATATGGTTCTAAGACGATTTGCAACCAGACTTCAGGGAAGGCTCCGTGACTGGTATCTCAGTCTTGGAGAGTATCTCCAATTACAGATGCATCAGTCTCAATCTCCTGAAGAATTCATGAGTGTCATCTACTCAGAATTCATTGGCAATCCAGTTGAGCATACGATACACGAAAGAGAAGAATTCCTCATAATGAAGTGATGTTCCTTCCTCAAAAAAGATCTTGAAAAGCACTACAATAGAATGTCTGAAAGATTCTATTGTCTTCAAGGAATAGATGATGTTAACCTCAAACAGGTATTCTTGAATTCATTCCCCGAATCACTTGGAAATGAGGCATACAAATTTCTTGAATCAAGGAATGCAACAGTCGCACAAACCTCTCTTGGCGAGTTGTATCAACTCATTCTCAATGCTCTAGCCAAGCTTTGCAACCAGAAAAAATTCCTGGTAGAGTTTGAGAAAACTGGAAGACGACTAGGCAAAGCATGTGATGACAAACATCTGCAGATTAAGTGCAAAGACAAGTCATCGTGTGATTGTTCTCACAGGAAGAAGAATTTCAGGCCAAAGAAGAAGTGGAAGTTCCTAAGAAGGAAATTCAAACGAGGCAGAAATTCAGATAAGTGTTACGTATGTAACAAGAGAGGACATTTCGCTAAAAATTTCCAGATAAAAGAAGATCAATGGCATTGTTGCAGACTCTCAACAAAATAGAGCCAGTTGACGTCTCTGATATTGAGTCAGTCTACTCTCTTGATGATGAACCAAATGACAGAACGTTATGCACATTACGTTATTCCTATAGTTCATCAGATGAAGACTCAACAGATTCAGAATCATCAGATTATTCTGACACAGGTTTGTTTATGGTTAGTCATGCACCTCATGTCTTGCCGTTACAACAAAGTCAACCAGTCCCTATTGCCAAAGTTCATCTTCTGACGTCAGCATACGCAAAGCCAATACAAGTCGTAGCACTGTTCGACACTGGTTCAGCGGTCTCCATTGTAGATCCAAAGATCTTACCAACGAGTTATTGGAGACCACACGAGCAAACCTTTTTAGTTGCTAATGGAGAAAAGTTTGTGATTGACAAGATCAGTATCCCTGTATACATACGTCTTTTCCCCAAATGCGTGATCAAACACAAGCTGCTAGGATCCAGCTCTCATGGCAAAGATATGCTCATCGGATTTGATTTGCTTTCAAAGCTACCAAATCTGAAGTGGACACCTCAAGGATTAAGCTACAAAAGTTTCATGAATCCATGGAGTACAATCCCTAAACTCCATATGATGGTTACTCCTACCCTCGAATCCTTGAAGCAGCAGATTGTTCAAACCTCATGCGCTTCTACACACAGAGTTCCTGAAAAAAGCATTCATCACCGTTATGGCTTAACGAATCATTCTATGCTTCGCTACCGTTCAAATAGAATGGGGATGTTAACCCCACAAAAGCAAGCCACCCAGGTATGAACCCAGATCATTATCAGCTTGCAATTGAAGAATGCGGTCAACTAGTTGACCAAGGAATTATTGAGCCTCCGAACTCCCCATGGGCGTGCGAAGCATTCTAAGTAAACAAACGTAGTGAACAAGTCAGAGGAAAGCTAAGACTAGTCGTCAACTACCAACCGCTCAACCACTTTTTGGCAGATGACAAGTTTCCTCTCCCACAGAAGAAGGCACTGTTTCAGTCATTGGCAAATGCTAAAGTCCTGTCCAAGTTTGATCTTAAGTCCGTATTTTGGCAGTTAGGTATCCGTCCTGAGGATAGGCCAAAGACAGCCTTCTGTATCCCTGATCATGATTACCAATGGAAAGTTATGCCGTTTGTTTTAAAAAATGCACCGTCTGCTTTTCAGAAAGCTATGGTAAAATTTTTTGAGCCAATGTTATCTAACGTTCTTGTTTACATGGATGATATCTTGTTGTTTTCAAAAGACAACGACTCACATGTGGAGCTGCTATCAAAGTTTCATGCTTTGGTAACCAAGTATGGTATTATGCTATCAGAAAAGAAAATGGAAATTGGTGTTACTACAATTGTTTTCGTTGGAATGAAGATATCGGATGGCAAGTATCAACCTCAGCCACATGAATGGGCAAAGAAGCTGTCAGCATGCAAAAAGACCTACGTAACCATCATTTTCAAATGACCACTTTCCTTCTTACCACCGTCAAACACAAATCAGGACCAGTCAATTGCTTACCACTTCCCTTCAGCATTTTTTCATGATCAACATCACAAAATCCCTGCAGATCATGCACGTCCTGTGTTTATGGATATGAAGTTCGCAATGGCAAGTGCTAATGGAGTGGACCCCACATCCATTCCATATCATATTATGATCGGATTTCATAATTGGTGTATCGAAGACCCGGTTTCTGCAAAGTGGATAGAAGCATACGATTATTGGAAAAGAACGCATTTAATTCTGTTATTCACAGAATATTCGGATCACGTAGATTCTCCAGATAATCCGTTTGAAAATGATCCGTTCGAGTAAAGATGCACCCAAAAGGCTCAATGGAAGATGACGTAAGCGCTTACGTCATAAACTTGAATAATTGCTCTGCCTACGTGGCAGATTTGTCTTTATTATGGGTAAAAGATAAGATTCCATCTTATCTTATCCGTTTGTAATGTGTGGTTGTGATTAGTTGTTTTAGATTTCCCTTATCCAATGTAATCTTTCTAGATAAGCTTCCTTGGTCTATAAAAGGAAGTTGAGTCTTTCATTTGTATTCGTACCTTGTTGAGTGAACTAAGCTATTGTAAGGAAATCTCTCTGATCACCACTCTTTTGAGAAATAAAATTAAGTGTGTTGTTTGCTGAATTCCTCTTCTATTCTCCATCCTTTCCATGAGTGTTACCGACCAGCCAGGTATTACCGACCACCCAGCACCTTCTTGTGTAACCGTAACGTCTTACTGGTCTTGTATAGCTCAGCCATAAACCCCCTCCCCTCCTGCCATTTATTTGGAGGAGATAAAAGGATAGAAGTTACTTGCATGATTAATACCTTCTAGAAGCTTCAAGTGGTGAAATGTCAATAATGCCCTTTTGATAAGTAGTCTTGCTTATTTGATAGCTTATCGTGATAGCTTGTGCAACTTATCTAGATAAGTAGTTGGTCTTATATTTTCTCCTATAAATAGGCACTCAATGTAACCATTTCAATCATCCTTCATTTTTGAGTAAAATTGTGAGTTTTTAACTCTTATTGTTCCTTACGAACTTTTAGAACTTATCGAGTGTTTTAGCTTGTGGCATTCGAAACATATCAATCAACTTGGTGGGGTTGATTGTGGCGTTCTCTATACCAAAGTTCTTGCCTCGTATATAGGCAACGGGTTGCGGTTCCACTTATACCAAGGTTCTTGTCTCGTTTATAGACAATGGGTCGCCGTCCTATGCAAGTTACTTGAAACAACCATTAGCACGATCGGGCAATCGTGATCTATCACACATTCATCGGGTGAGATCACATCAATTATCATATTTCGTTGTCGAGTCTGTGGTAGTTCCTAATGTCCCAGAGTGAGCCTATCCTTATCATCTGTCCAATAAGTTCATAAGAACTCCTTTAGTTCATTACCAAGGTATAACCTTGAGTCCCTAGTAGATTCCTATGGTTTCACAAGTCTTTACGTAGGTATGGCCTTGTTTTAAGGCCTAACATAGGGAAAGCAAGTCAGAAACACATCACACATAAGCATAACAGGTCATAAGCTGGTCAAATAGGTCATTTTTGGATACAAGTGTGTTGTCAAGTGATGACCACCTATTCCTAATTGTTTGGCCTAGTTAGCCTAGTGACGACCTCAGTTCTAGGCTTAACTACGGCTATTAAGGCCATTTCATATTCTAGCAAGGCATAGCTTGTCAAATTCAGGTCAAAGGCATATTTACCTGGCGTAACCAGAATTCACATTTTGAGAACTTTGCGTAGAGTCTCTCTTTGCGTAGCAATTCTAGCAATTCTATTAAATGCTTTGCATGGTCAGTCTCAGACTTGGAGTAAATCTGAATATCGTCGATGAAAACTATGACTGATTTATCCAACATTTGTCCACATACCCTATTCATGAGGTCCATGAATGCACCAGGGGCATTAGTGAGACCAAACGGCATAACAAGAAATTCAAAGTGGTCGTATCTAGTTTAGAATGCCGTTTTCGAAACACCAGATTCGAATACTTTGAGCTGATGATACCCTGATCGAAGATCAACCTTCGAGAAATAGCTGGCTCCTTGTAGTTGGTTAAACAAGTCGTCAATTCCGGGCACTGGGTATTTATTCTTGATAGTCACTTTATTCAGCTCTCGGTAGTCGATGCACATGCGAAAGGTACCATCCTTCTTCTAGACGAAAAGAACCAGAGCACCCCAAGGAGAAGAACTCGAACGGATGAACCCTTTTTTCCAGTAATTCCTGTAACTGACTCATCATCTCCTTCATCTCGCTGGGAGCAAGTCGGTAAGGAGCTTTTGCAATTGGAGCTGCACCCAGTACAAGATCGATGTGGAATTCAATTTGTCGATCCGGCGGCAGTCCAGAGATGTCATCCGGGGATACATCAGGGAATTCCCGAACCACTGGTACGTCAGTCACAGTCTTTTTGATCTCCTTATCATCAGTGGCATATGCTAAGTAAGCGGAACAACATTTTGGTAGACATCTTTGGGCTTTCAACATAGAGATGAGACCAAGTCTCGAGATTTTTGGTCACCAAAGACATAGAGTTCACCTCCTTCGGGGGTTCTAATTTTGATCATCCTTTTGGCACAAAGGATTTTAGCATCGCTCATCATGAGCCAACCCATTCCTATAATGACATCGAATTCTCCGATCCGCATCGGTTATAACTTGACGTCGAAGGCATAGTTATCGATTACAAGTTTATAAGAATGATAAACTCTGATTACAGACACAAAATAAGAGCTAGCAGTTTCTATGTCTGGAGGTACAGGTAACAGTAGTGTTCTTATCGGCCATTAGCTGAAGGAATAAAGGAAATAAGCATTATTTTCTTGCTCAGTTCAGATAAGCACATATTCATACCAAAATGCCAACATCAAGTAGTCACATAATAATTACATTATCCTGTCAGCAAGTAATCAAGTAAGAACATAGTCATGTCAGTATCAAGCAATCAGTCATATTCCATTCCCCGGCCTAACAGTCATCAATTGCCTATCTTAGGTCAAGCTGTGTTGGTAGTCCTTTACTAATTAGGTTACCCCTAGGCCCTCGGTGACTTGTTCGGGAATTCAGAGTCACATAGTCCATATCATTCCAGAGTTGAAGTATCGGGGTGGCCAGTCCGATGATTAAACCGCTGCTCTGATACCAACTTTGAAACACCCAAGTTACTACAAACAGTACACACGTCATAAAGTTACAAGTTGGCAACGCATTAGGTAATAATTAAATATTACAACTGTTTGATACCAGAGGTCCAAATTCCTGATTCAAGTTACTTTACGGTACTTTAATTACAAAATATATAAAGATATAATGGTGGTCTATTTTAGCTTCTAGAATCTGCAATCAGCGTGCGGAAGATTGAACAAGCTACCTGAGACCGCATATCCTGGTCGAAAATAGGCATCAACATCTAGGTCCAAAAGTCTGCAATCATCAAGGATCCAGGTTCACTTAGCCTGGGATGGACAACCTCCTATGTTCTTGCCCTTATCAGCTTTACCTGAAAAGAGAGTTGTCATGACAGAGTAAGCTACTACTGTTTAGTGAGTCAACAGAGTTCCATTAGTTACCACACATATGTAACATACTATCAGCTCATGTCGGCAAGTTAACTCGTCAGAGACGGCAAAAGATTTGGCGGATCAGCACAATCTTTATTCCCATGTGTAAGGCCGAAGCCCTGCGGGAATTGTATGGAAACGGGTCAGATAGGAAAGGAATCCGCAGAATTCCCTCGTGTGAATGGAGATCTCGCATTCGGTCAGACCAATTAATGCAGTATGCAGATGCAAATGTACGAACAAACAAGTAAGCAGCAAGCATGCTAAGTAATTACATAGGATGTAAAAGTGAGCATGCAGTCCAAGGCATATCAGATATCCAATTTCAGCAATGTCAAACACAAGTTCCTATTATACAATTAAGTAATCAAGGAACATGCAGCAGCAGATGTCCAGTTTCAGCAGTGTCTATCATACGTTCCTAACATATAATTAAGTAATCAAGGAACAATCAGCAGCAGATGTTTCCATACAAGTCAGTAACAATCACCAATAAGTACCGAAACATATGCAAGTAAGTAATGCAATCTGTCACTCACAGCGGTCCTGAGCAATGCAATTAGTCAATATAGTGCTTAAACAAGTTAAGTTGTACGTATTACATTGTCAGACTGGTCAGTTCCAACAGATCAGTTCCAATTCTAGCATATCAATAACAATTTCATACACATGATCTACAAATAATCCTAATTGTATTAATTAGGTTAATTATCATGTTTCGTTGTCGAGTCTGTGGTAGTTCCTAATGACCCAGAGTGAGCCTATCCTTACCATCTGTCCAGTAAGTTCTTACCTTTAGGTCAGTACCAAGGTATAACCTTGAGTCTCTAGCAGATTCCTATCGTTTCATAGATCTTTACCTAGGTATGGCCTTGTTTTAAGGCTAAACATAGGGCAAGCAAGTCGATTACACATCACACATAAGCATAACAGATCATAAGCTGGTCAAATAGGTCATTTTAGGATTCAAGTGTGTTGTCAAGTGATGACCACCCGTTCCTAATTGTTTAGCCTAGTTAGCCTAGTCACGGCCTCGGTTCTAGGCCTTAACTAGGGAAATTAAGGCCATTTTCAGATTCTAGCAAGGCATAGCAGGTCAAATTCAGGTCAAAGGCGTATTTTAGTCCCACAGGTCAGTAGCTAAAGTCTAAGGTCAATTAGGAAGGATACATAGGGACAACCAAGGCCAAACATGAGCCATTTGGTGTCCTTAGTGCACATATTAAGTTTCAAGTCATAACTAGGTCGTTAAGTCATGGTTGTCCTTTTATAGGTTAATCAAGCCCAATTACGGTCCGTTCAAGGTCATTTTCAATTACAGCAAGGCCATGCAAGTCATTTCAGAGTCTAAGGGTTCACAAGAATTATAACACTACATACCTTGCCTTGAACATAACACCGGGTATGAAAGATGTTCTCCCTTTGTGCATCATATTCTGCCTTTAAATGGGTGCTTAAGGCTCGTCTGGCCACCAACAATTCTCCTTCAACTGCTAGCTCTTCTTCCCAATCCGTGTCTTCGTGTGAGGATTCAGAAGCATCTGTTTCGATTTCTCTATCTTCTCTAATAACCATTGCTAGCTAGTTTGGACATTGACTTGCAACATGACCCCTGCCAAGGCACTTTAAACATTTTATTTCACGAGTCTTAGGAACTTCAGAACTAGTTTTCTCCTTTGAAGTGCTTTTTGTTCCATATTTGGGATTAGAAGAGTTTGAATTTTCAGGCCTTTTGGAGCTACTTGCTTTCCAAGCATTCGTTCTTGACCCACCCCCTCTCTTCAATTGCTTTACAATCTTAACTGCCATATGAACCATGTCCTCGATCTCAATATAACGGTGCATCTCAACACAATCTCGATTTTCATAATTGAGACCATTTAAGAACCTTGCCATGGTAGCTTATCCTCTTGAATATTCGCCCGGATCATAATAACCTCCATTTCTTTGAAGTAATTATCAACAGACTTACTTCCTTGCTTTAGACTTTGAAGTTTGCTTTGAAGGTCATGGTATTAATGACTTGGTACAAAACGTCGCCTCATGACCATCTTCGTTTCCTTCCAAGTATCGATGGGTCTCTTTTCATTTCTTCGTCTACTAATCACAAGTTGATCCCACCATGTTAGTGAATAATCAGTAAATTCAACAACGACAAGTTTTAACTTCTACCGGTTGGAGTATTCAAGACAATCAAAGATGAATTCCTTCTTAGTCTCCCAATCGATGTAAGCTTCCGGATCTGACTTTCCTTGAAAAGATGGAATTTTCATCTTTATTGAACTCAAGTTGTTGTCTCTATGTTGCCTTCGTCTCGGTGGTCTTCTTTTAAATTCCTCATCCCATTCATCACATCTAGAACCGTAATCATGATTTTCATAAGAAACTTGTGATGGTGTTTGTTCATGTGGTATTTGTGCCTCCAATTGGTCAATGCTTTCATGAACTTGCGTGAACTCGTCTCTCATTAATCGTCGCATTTCATCCATGAGAGCTTGAACTTGAAGATTTGGAAGGGGTTGGTCATCCGCCATCTTATAGATCTGCAAAAAAACAATAAATAATAAAAAGATTATGACCTCTCCGCTCTCCCTTACGTGTTTCTCTCAAGTTGATTAAGCTCTCAACACCCGTGTATGCAATAAAGGGTTTTTCCCACGATTGATCTGACCACACTACCTTTTACCTCTCTTTTTAATTCTTAAAGTTCAAAACAAACTAAAAGAAAGCAAAATCAAGTTAGCCTTGTGGCCTTGAGGAATTCAAAACGTACCAAACAAGTTCAATAATTAAGTGTATCAAACGCAAAAAGAAATATAATACTAAACAAAATTATTAATGTTCCTCCAAAAAAAATTCGCTTCTTTTTTTTCTACTTTTTTTTTCCACTTTTGTTTTTTTTACTTTGATAGCTTTTTTAATACTTTTTTTTTTAGGAACAAAACTACACGACTTAATATAAAGAACCCAAATATATAACTTACTTATATCCCAACTTCTTTATTTATTGATAATAGTAATCAAGTCAACTTGTAACGAGATCCACTACTATTACTTGAAATCCAAGATAAGAACACTAATAAACAAAAAAAAAACGACACAGAAATTTATAAAGTATGATTGAAAACAAACCAATGGAACCTGGCTCTGATACCAAATGATGTGATCTCACCCGATGAGTATAAGATTGATCACGAGTTGCCTGATCGTTCTATTGGATGTTATTATGATATATGGATAGAACCACGACCCGTTGTGTTGGGAAATAGTCTAAGTAGTTCAAGCTGTTAGTTAGACTTCTCAAACTGTTAGTAGAATTTCTATGTAAATACAAAAGTTCATGCTGTGGTTAAAGAATCTCGAGCTGCTAGTGTAAAAGTTCAAGCTGCCAGAGTAAATCAACTCAAGCTGCTCTGTTCAAGCTGCTCAACAGTTTCATAAACAGAAAGTGCTGATATTCAGGAAAAGATATCTACACGAAGATTCCAGCATATCTACTATCAGAGAAGTCATAGTCCTTCAAGGAAACAAATCAAGAAGCAATATAAATACATAGAATAGGTCTTTCTATTGTATAGGAGTTTTCTGCATATTCAAGATTGTAATTGCTTTTTGTTTGAGTTTTCATAAGCCTCTAAGGTTGTAAAACCCTAAGAACAGTTTGTGTTCTTCGTCTAATCAAACAGATTAGAGGTGATTGTAATCATTTAAGTCAGCAATACAAGCAATTTTTGATTATTACTTTTGTTTATTTGCTATTGATTCTGAAAGATTTTGTTTAAATACTTAAGTGTTATTCCGCAAACTTCTTAATTAAACTTTGATTCAAAGCAAGATTATTGATTTATACTCTGATAAATTCAAATCAGTTAGTCTTGGTTAATTAGTTTCAGATCCTTACAAGTGGTATCAGAGCCACAGGTCGTTCTTTGTTTTTCAAAGTCGAAAGATTTTATTTAAACTTTTAATCTTTTGCAATGGAATTTGATAATAGCAGCAGTGGATCTGGGCAAGGACTCAAAGTGCCTATGCTCAAGCCCACTGAGTTTGAGATGTGGAAACTCAGGATTCAACAGCATATTCAATTCATTGATTATGCCATATGGGAAGCTGTTGAATTTCCTCCTATAGTTGATCCAGAACTTGATGATGAGGGAAAACCAGTCAAAACTCCTCCAAAAACTGAACTTGAAAGAAAGGCTATAATAAATGAAGTGAAAGCTCTTACACTTTTACTAATAGCCATTTCTAATGCTTATCAACATCAGTTCAAAAAGTTTTATACTGCTCATTCTCTTTGGAATGCTTTAGAGAAAAGATTTGCTGGTAATGCCAGTACCAAGAGAAATCAAAAGGATCTTTTGAAACAGCAGTATGAGAACTTTTCTGGTGGCAAGAATGAAAACCTTACTCAAATTTTTGACAGGTTCAACAAACTGATAAGTGAACTGGAAAGTGCAAAAGTCAGCCTGGATCAAGATGAAGTCAACAGAAAGTTTCTCAGATCTCTTGGAGAAGAATGGACAGTTTATGTTGCACAATGGAGAACAAAAGACACTCTTGATGAAATAGAACTGGATGATCTGTACAACAGTCTGAGAGTGTTTGAGACTGAGATTGATACTAAAAAGAAATCTCTTTCTTATAATCATAATACTGCTCTTCTGTCATCTGAAAAATCTAATGGCGGTGATTCCTTTTCAGGTGGTGATGGCAACTCTACTGAAGCTCACTATGAGGCTTTTGTTGTCAATGATGGACTGTTTGCTCTAAATGCCGAAGATCTAGAACAGATTCATCCAGATGATCTTGAAGAGATGGATTTGAAGTGGCAACATGCAATGCTGACCATGAGGGCCAAAAGGTTTCTTAAAAGAATAGGCAGGACCAACTTTCAAGCCAGAACAGAAGGCAAACCAGCTTTTGATAAGACAAAAGTTGAGTGTTATAAATGTCATAAGCTTGGGCACTTTGCCAGAGAATGTAGGTCTCAAGGTCAACAGTCATCAAGGACTCCACAGACCAATCAGACTTCATCATCAACAGCACTTGACTGGAGTGATCAGACAGAGGAAGAGTTTCAAAACCAAGCTCTAATGGAAGAAACATCAAATGTCTCCTCCACTGAACTACCATCTGAGGTAAATTCTAAACTCTGCTCTCAATCATGCAAGAATATGGTTAAAAAGTACAGAGACCATAATGAGAGCATGTGCAAAACTCTAGCTAAGATGGAAGAGAGGAGATATGAATACATGCAAGCCATAGAAGATTTTGAAAAACAGATCATTGACTATAAGGATAATGAGATTCAAATGGGACATGATAAAACATATCATGAGTGGGAGAAAAAGGAGCTAAATAAGAAAATAGAATCCCTAAATAAAAAGGTAGAAGAGACTGAACAAAAGGTGTTAGAGGCTAATAAGAAACTAGAATCTGTCAATATAGATCTAGGTAACTTCAAATTGGCTAATCAAAAGCTGGAACACCTAATGGAAGTCCAATTCAAAGATAGGTAAAATCTCAGGTTAATCCCAAAGAAGGCATAGGCTACAGGGCTACGCCACCTCCATACAACAACAAATACATTCATCCAATGAGTGAAGTTGCTGATAGACTTGTCAATGAACCACTAGATGAGTCTATGACTATTGTAGATCCTATCCTTGATAACAGTCCTGAATCAAAAGAAGATCAGATTCAAAATAGAGACTGTGAGTGTCTAGCAGTTGAGAAAGACCACAAAACAATGAGTGCACCTATAGAAATCCAAGCCCCCAGTAAGAAAGGAAAAGAGAAGATGAGTGTATGCAATGCTGCTCCACAAGTTTTTGTACATTCTAACTGTAACACTACATCTTCTCCAAAGAATAATAAAAGGGGTAAAAATGTTCCAGTCTGCACATGTCAAAGGCATGGTGTTCAAAAGTTTCCCAAACAACAGCAGGTAAGGGGAAATCAGAGGAACAAGAACCAGAAATTGTCAAATAAATCTGGTTCTCCAATTCAAACAGTCAAAAGGTGTTTTCACTGTGGAAGGAAGAATTACTTGGCCAAGGATTGTTTTTATATACTAGTTGTTGCAAAACAGACTGTGATTCATAAAAAGTCAAGTCCTACTCATGTAAAAAATTCAAAGGTCCAACCTTCTGCTACAACAGTTCCAAAGAAAACAGTTGATCACAGGTTTTCAAAAGTTAATAAAAAAAAGTCCACACATCAAAAACAAGTTTTGGCAAAACCTAAATTAAGTTTTAAACAAATATGGTGTGTCAAGGACAAATCTTCAGATCAAACTGCTGATGCAAAAGATCAGACTGCTAAGTCAAAATCTGAGGCTGTTAGTGCAAATTCTGAAGCTGCTAGTGCAAATTCTGAAACTGTTAGCACTACACACACAGATCAAACTGCTAAGCATCAATCTGGAACTGCCAATGAATCATCTGAGACTGTTAGAAGAAAAGATGATCAAAATACCTGGATACCTCATATAATCACTAAATACTCTCCAAAGACTCCATCAGTAGATCTCACTAAATATAAGAAGTCAAAAACAGTATTTTGTTATGTCAATGCACAAGGCCAACCAAAAACCAATTTGGTTTGGGTTTACTCCACTACTGACTAAGCTTTTATTTGTGCAGGGCAACCACAGGTCACCTCATAAAACAAGATGGCATTTGGACAGTGGATGCTCTAGGCACATGACAGGCAATTCTGAGTGCTTGTCAAATTTCGAAGGCTTTAATGGAGGATTTGTTGCATTTGGAAGCAACTCCAAAGGAGGTAAGGTTACAGGTAAAGGTACAGTTAATGCAGGTAACATGGTTTTTAATGATGTTTTGTATGTTGAACAGCTTAAGTATAATTTATTGAGTGTCTCTCAAATCTGTGACAAACAAAATATTGTTCTGTTTACAGATTCTGAGTGGATTGTTCTTTCAAAGGATTTCAAAATTCCTGAAAATCTTGTTTTATTAAGAACACCAAGAAAGGACAATGTTTACTGTTTGGACACAGAACTTTTATCCAGATCAAGTACTTTAAGTTGTTTAATATCCAAATCATCATCCAATGAGTCTGCTCTTTGGCATAGAAGGATGTGTCACATGAACTTCAAGTCCATGAACATTTTAGTCAAAAAGAATCTGGTAAGAGGTTTACCACAAAAAGAGTTCATATGTGATGATCATTGTGTAGCATGCCTTAAAGGCAAGCAACACAAAACTTCTCATAAGGCCAAAGAAATAAATTCAAACTCATCTGCCCTTCAGCTGATTCATATGGATCTATTTGGTCCAACATCTGTTTTGAGTTTGAATAAAAGGGCTTACTGTTTAGTTATTGTTGATGATTTCACCAGATTTACTTGGGTTTACTTTCTTAGGTCTAAAGATGAAACTGCTGAGCTAGTTAAGTCATTTATTCTTAAGATAGATAACCAATCCAACTCAAAAGTTAAGGTGATAAGATCAGACAATGGAACTGAATTTAAAAATCACATTCTAAACAGTTTTTGTGAGTCCAAAGGTATAGCTAGACAATATAGTGCACCAAGAACACCACAGCAAAATGGTGTAGCTGAAAGAAAGAACAATACATTAATTGAGGCTGCTAGAACAATGTTAGCTGATTCAAAACTGCCAATGACTTTCTGGGCAGAAGCTGTTAATACAGCCTGTTATGTTCTGAATAGGGTTCAGGTTGTTCAATCACAAGGGAAAACTCCTTATGAGTTATTCCAGAATAGAATACCCTTAATAGTCTTTTTCAAGTCCTTTGGTTGTCCATGCACCATTCTTCACACTAAGACTCACTTTGGGAAATTTGAAAGTAAGGCTGAAGAAGGATTCTTTGTAGGATACTCAATTCAAAGTAAAGCCTATAGAGTATATAACAGTGTGTCTAAAACCATTGAAGAGTGTGCCAATGTTGAATTTATTGAAATACTGCAAATGTCAAAGGCACTGGTCCTGATTAGTTGTCTGATTTAGATTCACTAACAAATTCTCTGAGCTTTGTTGAGTATACTGCAGAAGCTGATGCAAACAGGATTGAAGCTGTCAACACAAATTCTCATGCTGCCAATACAAATTCTCAAGCTGTTGGCACAAAGTTTCAAACTGCTGCAGATTCAACCAATTGGGATGAATACACCACTATACCGCTTCTATCATGTGACCCTCCAGGGGTTCTGAATGCTCAACATGATACAAATCCAGACACTGAAGTGCTACTCCCAAGTCCTGAGAGAACAGCTCCAACACAAAGGGAAACAGTCCCAGTTTAAGCCAAACTGCTCCAGAAGCTGAACCATCCACTTATCCTGATCGAGATGATACAAATCTTGGATCCTCTTTTCAGACTGAAAAAGAGCCTACACTCAGAGTTCACAAGTATCATCCTCTCAATCAAATACTGGGTGATCCAAGTACACCTGTCCAAACAAGGAAAATGGTTCACAATGAAACTGCTGCTGCTGAACAAACAGTTTCTGAATTCAGTCTAGCTGCTTTTGAACATGCCTGTTTCATGTCTCAGGTAGAACATAAAAAGGCATCAGAAGCATTGAAAGATACATCCTGGATTGAGGCAATGCAAGAAGAGCTTCTACAGTTCAAGATTCAGAATGTATGGACACTGGTTGATCTTCCTAAAGGAAAGAGAGCAATTGGTACAAGATGGGTGTTCAGAAACAAGAAAGATGAGAGAGGGATAGTCATCAAGAATAAAGCAAGGCTAGTAGCACAAGGGTACACTCAAGAAGAAGTCATAGATTATGATGATGTATTTGCTCAAGTGGCAAGAATTGAAGCCATCAGACTATTTTTGGCCTATGCAAGCTTCAAAGGTTTTAAAGTGTATCAAATGGATGTGAAGTCTGCTTTTCTATATGTGACAATTGAAGAGGAGGTCTATGTATGTCAGCCTCCTGGTTTTGAGGACTACAAGTGTCCAGACAGGGTCTACAAGTTAGACAAGGCTCTCTATGGTCTCCATCAAGCCCCTAGAGCATGGTATGACACTCTGTCATCATACCTTCTACAGAATGGGTTCAAGAGAGGCACTCTGGAGAAAACCCTTTTCACTAAGTCCATCAAAGCTGAGACTCTGCTTGTCCAAATCTATGTTGATGACATCATCTTTGGCTCAACAAATGATTGTTTGTGCAAAGAGTTTGAAGCTTTAATGCACAAAAAGTTGCAAATGAGTTCAATGGGAGAACTCACTGTCTTTCTAGGATTGCAGGTCAAGCAGAAGCCCACTGGTCTCTTCATAAGTCAATCAAAGTATGTTAAAGACATACTGGAAAAGTTTGGGTATCAAGACACCAAAGTTGCAAGCACTCCAATGGATCCTCACAAGCAGCTCCATACAGACAAAGATGGCATAGATGTGGACATTCATTTATACAGATCTCTTATAGGATCTCTTATGTATCTAACATCTTCTAGACCTGATATAATGTTTGCTGTCTGTGTGTGTGCTAGGTTTCAATGCTCTCCAAACGATTCTCATTTGGTTGCTGTTAAGAGAATCTTTAGATATCTCAAAGGCCAACCACATTTAGGCCTATGGTATCCTAAAGACTCTCCCCTTGAACTAACAGCCTACTCTGACAGTGACTATAGAGGATGCAACATTGACAGAAAATCCACAACTGGTGGATGTCAATACTTAGGAGCAAGACTTGTCTCTTGGCAATGCAAAAAGCAGACAACTGTTTCCACCTCATCCACTGAAGCAGAAAATGTAGCAGCTGCAAGCTGCTGCTCCCAGGTAATGTGGATTCAAAATCAATTGAGAGACTATGGTATGAACTTCTTATCCACTCCTATTTACATTGACAATTCAAGTGCAATCAGCATTGTGCAAAACCCAGTGAAATTCCCAAAAACCAAGCATATAGACATCAGATTTCACTTTATATGGGATTGTAATGAGAAGAAATTAATCCAAGTTACCAAAATACATACTGATGATCAGTTAGCTGATCTATTTACAAAACCTTTTGATGTAGGATGGTTCACTTTCCTGGTATCAAATATTGGTATGGTAAACATGGATTAATTTGTTTTCATTATTATCTAATTCATATGCTTATTTAAGGGGGAGTCACTATTTCATTAAAAGATGCCTAAGTTTCAACTAACAGCTTGAGTATTTTCTCAAGCTGCTAGTTCATTTTCTCGGACTATTAGTTATTCACTTGATCTGTCCAAGTGTGCAGGGTAATTTGGTAATTTCTTAAATGTGTGCGCGGGACCCAACCTTTTCAAAACCTTTAAAGGTCCCAGTTTCGTTCAGTTGTAACTACGAGTTACATAATCTCATACAACGGCCTTCTTTTCTCTCTGAATGATTCACACACTCTTCTTTGAAACCCCAAAACCTGCGTTTAATCTTCCATGGAGTTTGTCAAAGAACACAATTGCCTACCCTACTCCATAAAGCACTCTGAACTTCAACCGTTCCATGACATGATGGATTTTCTTAGACACTCCCATATCCATCATGCCCTCAATATCAATCCTACCATATACATCTCTCATATTGAGCAGTTCTGGAACCGTGCTTCTGTACAAACCATCAATGGAGTTCCTTCTCTGACATCCAAAATTGATGGCACTCCCATCACAGTAACTGAGGAATCCATTCGTCAACATTTGCATCTTCAAGATGCCTCAGGTATTACAGACCTACCCCTTAATGCATTATATACTGGTCTTTCTGATATTGGATATAGGGGTCCTGCTGATTCTTTTACTTTCTTGAAAGCACACTTTTCACCTAAATGGAAATATCTTGTGCACATTATTCGGCAGTGTATAAGCCCTAAAAGAACTGGTTGGTCAGAATTTTCCTCAAATATTGCCACTGCCTTAGTGTGCTTTTCAACGGGCCAACAGTTCAATTTTTCAAATATGATTTTTCAGGGGATGTTAAGGCATCATTCCTTAAAGAATAGGAAATTTTTGATGTATCCAATATTTTTGGCAGAGATAATTGCAAAAACTAACACAACTTTTCATATACATAAGAGGATACATGTTCCTCATAGGCACTCACTATCTTCTATTAAACGGCTTTAAAAGCAAAGTGCCAATTTTTTGAGTATAGATGTTCCATTGCCTTCTGCAATGATGAACATCATTCCAAGAAACAGAGGAGAGGGTCCTGAGCAGGCTCAGCCTAACACTACTGCTTCACCCCCAGGACCCCAACCCACTCCTCATGATACACAAATGCCTTCAGTTTCTATTGTTCAGCCAACAGCCCCACTCAAATACCTATATAAAAGGAAAAGAGGACCAGCAGCTCCTTCCTCCTCAGCCCTCAGACAAAAGCCAAATAACCCTGTGCAGGAGGACACTTCTGCACAGAATATCCAAAGGGTACACATTGAGGACACTCCCATCCTCACTCAGGAGGTGGACATCTCACCAGAGATAGTCCATATGGGTTATGTGGCTGACACTACTGCTGTCTCTGCACAAGAGGCACAGGACAGTGCCAACATCATTAAGACCACGCCCATGGCAACAGTAAGTGTGCAAACACCAGCTGGAAGTCCCCAGAACCAAGAACAGAGGGGCCCAGATGTTTCTACTTCTGGTATTCATGCCAGTGATAGATCACAAGCACCACATATGTTTGCTGATCTTGAGGCTAGTCTGCAACTTATGTTATTAACGGATCCTAAGCTGAAACATGTTATAGCTATGTTGGAATATCAAAAGTCCATCATTGCTGCACAGGGAGCACAAATCATTGCACTTAAGCAGGCAGAAGCGGCTCAGAATCAGAGAATGGATTATCTCCATAAAGGGTTTACCCTCTGTGGAAATAAGATCATGCAATTAGAGCGATTGATTCAAACCCAAGTGGCAAAGGTTGTAGGTCCTCCTGACCAAACAAATGCTTCCAAAAAGGGGGAAAATCAGGAGTTTCCTAAAGCAATCCAAGCAGCCTCAACAGTTCAACCATCTAGGCTAACAGTCCCAACAGCTTCTCAAGCTGTTAGCTTAGAAACTCAAGCTGCTTCTTCAAGACCAACTGGAGTTGTCATAAGAGAAACAATTCAGGCTCCTAGCAGTACAGTCCAAGCAACATCTTCTGCTACAAAAGATAAGGGCAAGGGTATTCTTATTGAGTCTCCAAAGCATAAATTTTCTTCCAGAGAAGCCCAGATTGCCTTTGATGCTGAAATTGCCAGAAAATTAGCAGAAGAACAAGATCAAGAGCTAGACCAGCAAATCCATCCCCCAATGGAAGATGATGAAACCTTAGGTGATTACTTGAAAGGGTTTATGGTCAAGCAAGGGGAAAAGAAGAGGAAGATGCCAACAGGGCATTCTAAGGCTGAGCATAGAAGATTTCTAATTAATTTTGCCTTTGCAGCTGGTATCCCAAAGAAAATGGCTAAGTCCATGAGCACAGAAAGGCTGCAAGATATACATGACAAAGAGATAGACAAAAGAAAGAAAGCCAAAGTCTCCCAAGAAGTCCAAAGATCCCAAGAACCAGTTCAAACTGGTACAAGTGATGTTCAAACTCCTTCCAGTGCCCCTGCTCCTTCTGTTCAAGCAGCTGCTTCTATTCCTGAATCAGAGTCAATGTCTCAAGCAAAGCTGGATCAGGTTAAGAAGGTGTTGTTTGAGCAACAACTACAAAAGGCGATGGAGATAGAGAAATTAATAGACCAGCATGACTTTACAAAACCTCTTATTAATTACTGGTATGCTATGCCAATGGACAACATTGACTTAGGATTTCAGTTTGTAGTAAGAAGAGAATCTGGTCCAGAAGAAGAGTATGACAGCATCATGCATAAGGCTCAAAGGATGACTAGAGATGAGCTCACAAGAATGCACAATATTGGGTCTGTGACACAAGTAAGATCAGCTCTACCACAAGTAAAGCAAGCCATCAAAGATCTGAAGAGCATTGTTGATCCTGAGTCTATAAGGAAAGATATAGAGGATGCAAATACAAAGGGAATGAAAATCAAGCAAGTTGATCTGTTTGTCAAATCAAAGACTTACATAATCAAATTTACAGATGGATCTGGTATGTTCTTCAATTTTTAATTCTATGATCTACCAAAAGCTATGCTACTCCAGATGAAATCTGTTAAGATATCTTGTGATAGAGAAGATATGAAGAAACAGCTTTTGAAGGCTGTCAATCAGAAACTTGCACAGTTGTAAGTTTTTGAAAGCCTTGGTTTGTAAATAATAGTTTACTTATTTATTTCCTTATTTGTATAGAACTTAAAGTCTTGTGTAAAGAATTTAAGTTAGGGGGAGATTGTTGGGAAATAGTCTAAGTAGTTCAAGCTGTTAGTTAGACTTCTCAAACTGTTAGTAGAATTTCTATGTAAATACAAAAGTTCATGCTGTTAGTTAAAGAATCTCGAGCTGCTAGTGTAAAAGTTCAAGCTGCCAGAGTAAATCAACTCAAGCTGCTCTGTTCAAGCTGTCAAGTGATTCAAGCTGCTCAACAGTTTCATAAACAGAAAGTGCTGATATTCAGGAAAAGATATCTACACGAAGATTCCAGCATATCTACTATCAGAGAAGTCATAGTCCTTCAAGGAAACTAATCAAGAAGCAATATAAATACATAGAATAGGTCTTTCTATTGTATAGGAGTTTTCTGCATATTCAAGATTGTAATTGCTTTTTGTTTGAGTTTTCATAAGCCTCTAAGGTTGTAAAACCCTAAGAACAGTTTGTGTTCTTCGTCTAATCAAACAGATTAGAGGTGATTGTAATCATTGAAGTCAGCAATACAAGCAATTTTTGATTATTACTTTTGTTTATTTGCTATTGATTCTGAAAGCTTTTGTTAAAATAATTACGTGTTATTCCGCAAACTTCTTAATTAAACTTTGATTCAAAGCAAGATTATTGATTTATACTCTGATAAATTCAAATCAGTTAGTCTTGGTTAATTAGTTTCAGATCCTGACACGTTGCCTATAAACGAGGCAAGAAACTTGGTATATATATATTTATATATATATATATATATACATACATATATATATATATATATGTATATATATATATATATATATATATATATATATATATATATATATATATATATATATATATATATATATATATATATATATATATATAGAGAGAGTGAAACTGCGACCCGTTGCCTAGAAAGAGGCAAGAACCTTGGTAAAAGAAAACACCAACCAACCCCACCAATTTGATTGTTAACTTTTGAACGCCACTATTTATCGACGAAAATATAAGGAAAACCAAACATCTAGATAAGTAAGAAAAACTATCACGATAAGTGATCAAATAAGCAAAACTACTTATCAAAAGGGCCTTCTTGACATTTCACTACTTGAATCTTCTAGAATCTGTCTTGGTGCATTGTATCTTGCAAAACCCTTAGTATCCTCCAAGTAAATGGCCATGACCTTCAAATTTCCTTGAATTGAAGAAAAGGCTTTCAAATTGCCTTGTAATTAATCTTAAGAAGTACATTGAACATGGACACTATTTTGGGAAGAATTTTTTATGTGGCAAATGAGCCTTTATTGGGCTTTATTCTTCTTGAAAAGATAGGAGAAAGTGGTGTCTATTTTACTAAACACATATTTTATAATAAAAATGGAACTAATCCAAACTAAAACTAAAAGACAATAGGAAAGTGTAACCTATCGTATAGTAGAATAGTTTAGGTAAGAACCGAGTATCGATCTCAGGGAAACGATGCAGAATGATGATAACGAGCCTTGGGTTACTAATTAATTATGGACAATAAGCAGTTGATTCTAATAACTATTATAACGAAACAAATGAACTAACTTAGACTCTGAAGAAGAACAAACAAAAGCAGTGGACAATATAATTTATCGTCAAAACAATGCATTCACTTAGAATCAATCCCCCTAGTCTCGATGATGGCATTTAAGCCCAATATTGAATTTAACTCACGTGATTCTTAAGCCAATCAAACTTCCTGGTCAGGTTATTTAACTTTATGAATATTGGAAGGACACGTGAAGTTCTTCACTATATCCACCTCAAAACATGCATTTAAAACACAATCACTTTGATAATCGAAGATATATGATTAAGACTAATCCAAGTTACACAAGATGGTTCATCTCAATGTAACTTTACTTGTAAAGTCATAAACTTGAAAAACCCTAACAACTTCTTTTTTCCATCTCTGGTTTCAAGAAACGATTAATTGTTAAGACAACTAGTCGAAATATATATTCAAAACAAAAGGCTTTCACCCCAAAATGAATTGACTATCTATTGAAATATTAGGGAAATCCCAAGTTCTTACCAAACAAATATAACAAAATAAACCAATCAATTAAAAGAATGATTCAATCCAATAACGTTATCATCTAAACTACGGTTCAATCATCTAAGTAGATGAAAAAGAAAATCACTCCATGCTTAGGGTTACCATCATCTCAATCAAAACACCAACAAAAGAATCCATGAAAGATACCAAACCAATGTTAAAATGATGAATGGAGAAGTCGGATTTGAAAGATTCTTTAATTGTTCTTCACAAAAAGTGTCTCTTGATGCTTGGAATCGTGATCCTCGCTTTGCGTTGCTCTTTTTCTTCCTTTTTCCTCCCTAGCCGCCGTCCCCTCTCTTTCCCTAGGGTTTTTCTTTCCTTTAGAAACCTCCCTTGTTTCTTTTTCTGCGTGCGGCTCACTTTTGCAATCCATGGCCATGTTTTCATTTTTGCACTAGCGCTAATATTCTTCAAATCTATGGCCATGGATTGATTTTCATGTATCAGCTGGTCACTCTCTTCAAATCCATGGCCTATCTAAATACCATGGCCATGGAATGTACTCTTTGTATCCAATACTTTGATAGTTTATCAATAAATCTTGACATTGCATCATTCGTTTTTCATTGATTCGCAAATGTCTGCTACAAACCTTCGGAAACAAAGTTATTTCATTTCAGTATCGAATTCGAAAGTTTAGCTATCAAAACACACTTAAATGAGGAAGAAATGCTAAGAAAATATGTATAAAATCAACAACATCAGGAAGGTATTTTAATTTGGCTTTTGTTTGACTAAAATCGGGCTTGAAATGAGTGAGTTATGGACAAAACATGGGCTAAGTGTGGGGCTAGCCGAAATTCTTTATTCATGGGTTATGTTTGGGTAAATAAACATAACTTGGGCTATGAAAAACAAGGCTAATCTTGGGCTTCAACTTGTAGCAAAATTAAGAAGCTTGCTTGGTTATTTGCTAAGACATGGGAGCATTATTCCGGCAAGATTTAATCAGTACATTAGTATCATTTCGGAACATCTTGGATTTAGACCTTGTGATAGGCCCGATCATCCACATTCATGGATCTTCATCATCTTGATCATTGGATGGGTTCTCATCAGAACATCTATCATTGATGGCCATCAACCTACTTGGTAAGGTATCAGCATGGGGCCATGCATATGAATGGCAATTGGTGTCATGGATATACGACACGAATAGAGGAACACATGGATCAACTGAATATTCAATTAACCAATCAAATTGTGGTATTAATTAATCATGGACCCCATGATGACTTTGTGAACTCGTTTAATGGTGCCGTTTCGTCAATGATGAGAGTATGGTATAGTGACAAGGATGAAATCCTGGTGATGACAATAAGCTTTGGAAGGCCGGAATGATGATTTAAATTCTAGATTTTGATGGAATTCTGTATCTAGAAAGATTAATCGAATGGAGGGGCTACTTTACAAGAGGTTTTCAGTTCGAAAAGGTGTGTGATAAGGAACGTGAATTATTGATGACCACCAGTCTACATGGTAAGGCATCAACATAATGCCATGTATATGAATGGAGTTGGAGCCACGATTTACGGCATGCATGGAGGCACAGATAGATCAAGTAGTCGTTCATTTAACCAATCGGATGATGGATTTGATTAATCATTGACAGGATGATGACTTTTAGAACTCGTTCAATAATGACGGTTCATCACCGAAGAGAGTCTGGCGGAGAAGCTAAGATGGAATCATAAGCATGACAATAGGCATTTGAAGGATGGATTGAACGATTGAAATCCTAGAATCAACGGAGTTAGTCGGAATCCGGAAATGATAGTTGAAAGGATGGCTACATTAGAAGTGGTTTTTCAATTCAAATAAGTGTGTGATAACGAACGTGTATTATTGATGGCCAGCAGGCTACATTGTAGGGCATCATCATGGTGTCATGTGTAGGATGGAAATTTAAGGCACGACTTACGACACGAATGAAGGAATAAATGGATCAAGTAGTCATTCCATTGACCGATCAGATGGTGAATTTGATAAATCGTGGACCTGATGATGACTTTTAGAACTCGTTCAATAGTGATGGATCATCACCGAAGAGAATCTAGTAGATTATCTAAGACGCAATTGTAAGGATGACAATAGGTATTGGAAGACCGGATTTATGATTGATATCCTAGAATTTAATGGAGTTAGTCTGAATCTAGAAAGTTTAATCAAATAGGTGGCTACTATATAAGAGGTTTTCAATTCAAAAAAGTGTGCGATAACGAATGTGTATCATTGACGCCACTAGACTACATGGAAGGGTATCAGCATGGTGGCGTGCATATGAATGGGAATTGGAGCCATGATTTTCAACAAGAATGGAGGAATATATAGATCAAGTGGTCATTCAATTAACCAATCAGATGGTGAATTTGAATAATCATTGACATGACGATGACATTAAGGACTCGCAACAGTGACGTTTTGTCACCGAAGATGGTATGGTAGATCGGCTAGGACGAAATCGTGTGGATCACAACAGGCATTTGAAGGCCAGATTGACAAGTCAAAACTTAGAATTTGATAGAGTTAGTGTATGTCCCAAAAGTTATGCCAAGTATCTCAGAAGTGACTGTGGGGGGTTAAATACTGTCTATATAAAATCATAGATTTTTCTTAATGTTTGTATTTTTATATTTACAGCTATGTTAAGTTTACAACAAGCTTGGATTGCGGAAAGATCCAAAATGATATGAAAAAATTGAACAACAACTTACACTAGTCCAAGGCACATTCAAACTAGTAACAAGACACAAATGAACAGCTTTGGGAACACTGAACCTCTTTGACGAAGGGTTCTCTAAGATTACCTTAGACACACTAGTTTTTTCACTCAAGTTGAAGCAGAATGTGCATGCATGAAAAACACAAATTGTTTATGCACTCAAGTTCTTGTGATTGCTTATTTTTCTCTCTCCTTGGAAGCTTCTCTTTTATAGTCACATAGAGAATCCTTGTGAAAAATCTTCTTGGTGTAGAAAAAGGTGGGAATGCCTCACAAAAAGACAAGCTCACTTTTTGGAATCAATACAAGACTGACAAAAGTGACTTTGTGCTCTTGTTGCCGAATCTGTCCTTTCCTTCTTGCTCCGTTATTTCTAGATTTACCTCAAAATAGAAAGTCAGCACATAACCTCTATTCTTCTTTGTAAATCATCCTTAGGATGCAGAAGATTACAAAGCTGAAATCTCCAGGAACTGGTTTTGGAGTGACATAAAGTGAAGAATTTGCAAAATCTTCAAGGTAACATTGAAAGATTCATCAACTACCAGTCTTTTATGTTTATATACTCTATAGGCTTTGGAAATTGCTTAATATCCAACAAACACACCTTCATCAGCCTTAGGTTCAAAATTGGCAAACAGGTCCGTTTGATTTTGAATGAAACAAGGGCATCCAAACACATGGAAAAAGCATATATTTGGCTACCTTCCATTGACTAGTTCATAGGAAGTTTGTTGAACCTTTTCACCACTAAGGATATGTTCTAAGTGACGCAAGCAGTGTTGACAACTTCAGCCCAAAAGGAGGAAAGTAGACTTGATGCACACAACACTGTACCAGCAACTTTAATGAAAGTTCTATTCCTTCTCTCTACAATTCCATTTTGTTGTGGAGATCTGACAGCTTAGAAGTTATGTGAGATCCCTTTTTCTTCACAGAACTCTTCAAGTGCTCTGTTTCTAAATTGAATATCATGACAGTAAGGTGTATCTTCTACCTCCTAGACTTGAGACATTTACGGGTCCAACCAAGTCCATATGAATTAAGAAGAAAGGTGAATCAATGGAGAAACTATGTTTGGATTTAAAAGATGACTTCTTTTGTTTACCCTTCTCACAAGCTGAGCAAAGTTTATTCTTAACAAAGGTCATAGAAGGCAAACATGTTACTAACTATTTCTTATAAAGTTTGTTGACATTCTTCAAGTTCAGATTTAAGAGCCTTTTGTGCCATAACTAGTTAACATCTGTATTTTTCTTGGAAAGAAAATAGGTCTTTGTTGATTAATCAACAGATTTCATGTCTACAATGTATACACCTTTCTTTCTTTCTTTGTGCACACAATACAACTTTGCCTTGAAGATTCAGTACGTAGTACCCAATGTGCTCATCAAAGTTAACCTTGTGGCCAGCATCACACAGTTGACTTATGCTAACAAGATCGTGTTTTAGCCCAGAAACATAGGCTACTTTGTTGAATATTGCAGCACCAGCTTGGAGAGTACCATACCCATTCTATAGATCCTTGGACATTGTTTCAAAAAGTGACCTTTGGGCCTTTTTCAAGCTTAAGGTCACTTAGCAGCTATTTACGACCTGTCTTGTGACCAGAAAAAACCACTGTCCAAATACCAAATTTGATTTTGTTGCTTAACCTACAAAGTGACACATGGAAACATTAGTTTTTAGGATACCCCATCACAGAGATGGGTGAATCTTCTTCATCAACCATTGTTAATGGACCACTCAGATCAATGTAAATGTCTCCTATGAGTACACTATCATTTTTTTGACACTTTCCTCAGTAACATTGTTGCTTACAACACACTACTTGGTTGATAGTGTTTGAATCAACAACATCAAT
Source organism: Centrapalus pauciflorus (assembly GCA_020465985.1). Classification (NCBI taxonomy): domain Eukaryota; kingdom Viridiplantae; phylum Streptophyta; class Magnoliopsida; order Asterales; family Asteraceae; genus Centrapalus; species Centrapalus pauciflorus. Next base: position 136,745 of record JAANYP010005325.1, on the reverse strand, counting down.
AAGCCTGGTGTCCACTGTTTCAAGACAGTCCTTGGCCATTTGATGTTTCCTTCCACACATACAACATTTCCTCTTTTTAGGTCTTTTGGAAGAAGAACTTCCAAAAACACAATCCAGAATTTCAGTATTACACTTATCAATAAGGTTTAAAAACTGTTTCATTATTTGATAGAGACTAATACCTTTGCGGGAATACTTGTTTCTAAACTGCTCATGTTTAATGTTAAACTTTTCTTTGTTAGTTGTTGAACATGTTTCACTTGAGGAGGACACATCTCCAGAAATGTTCCTTTTAGAAACACTTTCTTTTCCCTTTATTGGTGGACAAATGTTAAAAATAGGAAGTTTTACAACCTTTTGCCCATCCAAATTTTTGGAAAACTTATTTCCAAACTTCTCAGTTTTGACAATGGCTTTGCCTTTGCCTTTACTGAGATTGGATGATCCATGCACACTACTAATCATTTTAAACCAGCTTACCACTATATTTTGAAAACTTATTTTGAACCATAGCATGTTTGTATTTGACATGGGACTTACCCTTGTTAGAGGCATGCCGTGTTCCTTTAGAAAACTTATTTTCAAAGTATTTCTGCATTAAAAGGTGGTACTAGTGTTTTGCCACTGGTCTTAACTTTAGAACCTGTTTTTCCAACCGGTTTGACAGTCTTAACAACAGGCTTAACACTATTACCAAAAACCTATTCATGTGGAGTGATAAGCACACAACAGTGGAGCTTGATGGAGAACATATCTCAACATCATGCTTCACAATAACCTCACATGAACTGTGTTAGTGTTTTGAGGCCTAACAAACCAGTTAGTTGAAATCATTTTCCCATTTATATTTTGAATAAATATACTTGAAAGCTCACCAAATGTGGAAAGATCAGATTCCGTATTGTTGATCTCAACAATTGAAGTTGTTGTATCAATATCACCTCCTATAATTGCTTGTACTTGAGTAGGAATTTGATCATTAATACATTGAGTAATTCTTTTAGTAGAAAAGCACCAAGACTCTATAATTCTTTAGAGTTTAGAATACTTTAAATATGATTTATGTTTTCTTTTCTAATAAACAGAATTGATGTGTTTTACTTCATCAAGTTCAATTTTCAACTTATGAAAATTGTCTATCTAGTTCATTAGATTTTGATTCATGCATGCTCAGCTTTTAGTTTAGGAATTTCAGCCTTTTAGGTATCCTGTTTTTCAACCGCAGCTCTGAGGTCAATTAGTAGGTAATCAAACATTTTCTCTTTTTCATTAAGACTGTAATCCTTAATGTTTTGTACCTTGGCATGGTAGGATTCTGTCATACCCCGTTACCCCGGTTGGCAACGAAGCGTGACGTTGCAGAAGCATAACCATATTCATAACGAACGACCACTATATGGACGTTTTCAAAAATACATTGATTTAACTTCAAATATAAAAATTGTCTTACATAACCAAAATACAGCATAAGTAGTTCTTACAATACCAAGATTTAAATACACGATTTAGTTTATCAGGAAAAATGCAAATAAATCTTCGAGTTTGAAAATGATGCGACTCCAAAATGAACATAAGCCTTGGAATGCTTCAGATGAATGCGCATGACTTAATCACCTGAAAATACATGCTAAAATACGTCAACAAATTGTTGGTGAGCTCATAGGTTTACGCGAAAAGACCAGTTGTATGGACATTATCAGATGAGTTGAATTTATAAAGCATAAATTCCGTTTATGTATTACATAAACCATCATGCAACCGAAGCCTAATTAAATGAGTTTGCCTTCTGCAGTATTCCCATACGTAATACCGTGTGTGAATATATATGCCCCCGCTGTTAGCCGAGCCGAACTAACCCGGATGGGGGACATGACTCCCGATAGATCTATCCACAATATATTCGCGCTTGCAAATAAATGCAATTAACGGTTCATGATTTCAGGGCTGATGGATCCAAACATGTAATACATATAACAAATAAACAGTTTTGATGTCCATATGAAAACAGTGCATGTATTTCCACCCCAATAGATAGTGAAAATAGGGGCTTTGAAGACTCACCACATGTTGATGGCAAAATGACCAAGCTCCAAAACGTTTTAGGCCTACTTTGAGGCTGTTTTTGACCAAGCTCCAAAACGTTTTTGGCTTTGATTTTCTTGGACATTAAACTACTACATACAAATAATTTTAAAGTCAAGAACGGCCATTTTTCGAGATGTTTAGGTTGGGGAAAAAGCTTGTTGAAAACCCTATGTTGGCCATTTTTGAGCTGTCAAACTTTCGGTTTCCCAAATAATTTCTGGTGATCCTAAACTCCAAAGTAAATTATGAACACTTCCAGATTTATAGTTAAGACATAGATCTAACTTTTGAGACAAGAATCAACTCATTTCGTTAAGTTATGAATTAGTTAAGATTTTTCAAATTCGATGTAGATTTTCTGCCGAAAATCCGTAGTTTATAAAGTTGAAATAGCTTGTGATTCTTGTTGTTAATTCAAAGACTACTTGTATAAAAGTTATAAAACACATTTATATAACTTGTTTCATAATATTTACACTTACATGATTTCTTTATATATTTATAAACATATTTGAAGAAAACAACTTAAAACAAAAACTAAGGATTTATAAACTTGAGTTTTTATGCAACTTGTTGTTGTTGGTGATTATATATATATATATCATGCAAGACTTGTAACAACTTAACTAAAAGAAGTAATAAGGTAGTTTTACTTACTTTGATGTATTAAAAGAATGCAAATGAGTAGGAGTTTAGTTCTTGAATTGTTGCACCAAAGAAACACTTGAAGAAACAAAAAGATGCAACTTTGATGTTCTTGGTTGCTCCTGGCCAATTTATTTTGAGAGAAAAGATGAGAAGATTTTGATCTTTCAAGGTGTGAATGAAATGAGAAATGAGTCCTCTATTTATAGAAGAGAATTTGTCTTGCAAATGATGAAAGAAAAGGTGGTGTTTAACACTTTACCAACATGTTGGAAAAGTAGAAAAAGTGAGGAATTCTTTTCAATATTTTTAATGAAAGTCAAAGGGGACACAAAAGTGTGTTCCCCTTTTGTGTTGGCTGATTTTTATGGTATAAAATGATGTATTTTTGTTTTTATTTTTTTTATAAAAGTATTTAGAATGTATTATTGTATTTCCCTTTTAATGTAAATTCTTAAATACTTTTGGATGCATTGTTTTAATGAATTGTTTTAGTATTGCATAATTAATGTTAAGTAATTGTATTAGTGTATGATTTGTGTCACTAATCATAATTTAATTATGTACTTAGTTGAATTAATCCTTCATATCGTAAATCGATCCGATTAATTGATTTCCCGATTCATCGCACCTATGAATTTGATTCTAATTGAGTTGAATTTCTTCAAGAGCCTTGTTAATCACTTTGAATAATTTCTAATGACCACTAATTAGGTTATAATTGGCTATTAAATACTGATTATGTCGTAGTTGCTAACCTGGTTTAATGTCGGATGTTACAGATTTCAATTTTCAAAAGAGTGTAGGGCCTCAGGTTCCACAAGGTCCTGTTTGAAGCTACTAGGTGAAGTAGCTTCATCATTGGGACAAAGCAGTTGTCCTCTTCATCAGATGATGCTTCAGACTCTTTCCAATAACATTCTTCTTCCATTAATCCCTTCACCTTTTTGGAAGCGACAGAGTCTTCCAGTTTCATCAATTTAGCCATGGCTATAAGGTACTTAACCTTCTAACCATCCTCTTTGTGAGTCTTGTAAGGTTTGAATGTGGAGGCCACAACTTTAGACACACAATCTATAGCAATATGACCAACTTTGCCACACTTGTAGCACTCAACTTTGGTCTTATCAAATGCTTTCTTTTTCACAACACTTGATTTCCTTGGCAGCATCTTCTTTCCAAACATATTTTTCTTGTTGAACCTTTTGACAAGTGTAGCAATCATTTGCTCATCATCAAGTTCATCAAGATCTTCATCCTCTTCCTCTTCCTCAGATAAAACCTCCAAGTCTTCATTAGTAAATGAATCATCCTTTATGAACACATCACTAGTCTAATTCACAGGTTGTCTTACTTCAGCCACTAAGGTTGATCCCTTCTTAGATATTTCCAAGGCATTTCTCTTTTGTTACCTTGACTGTTCATCATTAAGAAGGGATCCATACAAGTTTACAAGATCCATGCTTTTTTTAGTACCTGAGTTTCTAATTATGGATGCAATGTAGTTCCATTCTTTAGGTAGAACATCTAAGAACTTGTTCACCAGGGTGAAAGTGTCTTTAGTGATCCTCACAGCTTGGAGATCATTCACCAGAGCAGTAATCCTAGTGTAGGTTGTAAGACTTTCCTCTGGCTTTGCAAAGAGCAATAAATTAGTGTATGTTTCATTAAGACTTTCCTTTGGCTTTGCAATGTCTAAAAAAATTGTTAATCCTGTTATCCAGAGTGATAGTGGGGCCATCATAGACTGTACACAAAGTATCCAAAATTTCTTTAGCTGTCTTTAGCTTTTCCAACTACTTGAACAAATCATCGGGTAGAGATATCACCAGGTTATTCCTAGCTTTTGCATCAAGAGCAACTAATCTTTTGTCTTCTTCAGACCATTGAGCTCTTGCTTTCTTAATAGTCCTTACTTCAGGAACAATACCTTCAGCGGTAGGAGTGATGGTTGTAACAGAAATTGGCACACAGAGACCTTCCATACATTTTCTAGAAGTTGAACGACCATGTTCTCTAGATTTAACATCATCCTACATTTCCTGCCATAGAAATTTTGATGATTGAACTTGGGAGGCTTGGTCATGGAGCCATTGTCGTAGTAGGATGAGGAGGATTCTGAACCAGAATTGTCCATAATGGAAAAATAGGAAATAATACGAGAGATATAGTGATATGAAACGTTGACCCCCAAGTTAAATGTAACTTGGAACCTTCATATAGGATAGAATAGGCGTCAAAGTACCCGATAATTGGTACTCCAACACGCCTAGAGCAAGTCCTTGACCCGTTAGTTATAAGAACTAAGAATCAAAGGAATACGAGGAAGCCACATGAATGTGCTCACAATCTTGATAACTTCTTGAACTATGAACTCTCCAACAAAGAACAAAGCTCACAAAGATGAGTAAAACTCAAAAGAAAGATATATATTTCTCAAGTGAATTGATTTGAAAGTACATAGGAAGCCATCTATTTATAGGCTTCAAAAGACACTAATTAAATTCAATGGATAAAAGAAGGGACTTTAATCCATGAATCTAGACATTTTGTCATCACTTGGTAGATAATTCTAGAACTTTTAAACTAAAAAAGACGGATTAGGCATTTCTAGGCCTTTATTGGACTCAAATAAACTTCTATTGGACTTCAAAATACATCCACTCTACCATTTGGGCTTAGTACTAGCCCATAGTATTTCAAAGACTCAAGAAAATGCAACTTTTTGGGCTTTTATGCTTCCATATTAGGATCCAATGCTTCAAGTCTAGTAACATGTTTCATCACTTGCGGTTGAGCATCGTCTTTGCATTCAGACTTTCGGATATCAACAACTAAGCTCGTAAAAACTTCTTTGATCTTCTTCGCTCGTCCTCTTGTCATCGGGCGTTCACGTATTTCCATGACATCTTTGGAATGGTTTGATGATCCTCCATCATATAGAGTAAATACACTTTATCAACTCTGATACGAGTTGTAGATCCCAAAAGTTATCCCAAGTATCTCAGCAGTGACTGTTGGGGGTGAATACAGTCTATATAAAATCACACAGTTTTTTCTCAATGTTTGTATTTTTATATTAACAGGTATGTTAAGTTTACAAACAAGCTTGGATTGCGAGAAGATCCAGCAACAGATTACACTAGTCTAAGACACACTCATACTAGTTATAAGACACAACTAAATAGCTTTGGGAACAATGAACAGCTTTATGGAAGGGTTTACCAGGAACAACTTTTACACACACTAGCTTTTTCACTGAAGTTGAAGCATTACGTGAACGCATGAAAAACACAATTTCTTTATCACTCAAGTTCTTGTGATTGCTTACTTTTCTCTCTCCTTGGAAACTTCTCTTTTATAGTCACATAAAGAATCCTTGTGAAGCTTCTTCATTGGTTGTAGAGAAAGGCATAAATCCCTCACAAAGAGACAAGCTCACTTTTCTACATCAGGACAACACTGACAAACGTAACTTTTTCCTCTGGTTGCAGAATCTTTGTATTTTCATTTTTGCTATGTCATTTCTAGCTTTACCCCAAAAGAGAAAGTCAGCATATAACTTTTATTCTTCTTTGTAAAGCCATTTTGATATAAGAAATGGTTTCTCATACATTTCAGATATCTCTTTGTCTTTATGTAGCTGAACAACTCTGGTAGAGTTGTAGCAGTTCTGATTTTCCACTTTGTCTTGAATCTTGAGGTTGATCCCAACATTCAAAACATTACATGATGACTTGGATACAATATTAGACAAGTGTTAAACCTGTTCACAAAGAACAGACCGCTTAACTATGTCAAACCTGTCCAACACAAATGAATAGCTTAGACATAAAATGTCAAACCTGTTCAACTGATGAGGACAGTTTTGACATACTGCCCGGTTACAACTTATGTATTAGTGTAAAACAGACTTAGGCTGATGTTATTTAACCCTAGAGATGTGATATAGATCATGTTTTCCCGATCGTTCTATTAGTTGTATATGTGTTTTTAGACAGAATCGCTACTCGTTGCCTGCCTATAAACTAGGCAAGAACCTTGGTATAAGTGGTAAGAACCGTGACCCATTGCCTATAGAAGAGACAAGAACCTTATAAACGCCACAATCAACCCCACCTAATTGACTGATAAGTTTTGAACGCCACAAGTATGGAAATTTGATAAGTTCTAGAAGTTCATAATGAACTAAAGAGCTAAAAGCGCACAATTTTACTCAACTCAACCATGATCAATATCACCTTCTTGGGTGAGATCATGTAAGAACCTGTAATTTATAAAATATAAATTATAGCAACAAACTTTGGATATTTAAGTAATTTTGCCTAATTGTGTGAAATTATGTGAAGTTATGGGAAATATGTGCCTTGTATGTAATTAATTTATACATAACTTCACATAATTAGGCAAAATTAATTAAATATCCAAAGTTTGTTGTTATAATTTATATTTTATAAATTACAGGTTGTTACAGATAACATCATTCAGTATAAAGGCCATTTCTATTATTTTGTCTTTTTTTTACCAATTCTGTTTTATTTTCTTTCTGGTCTCTGGTCTTTTTTTTACCATCCCAACACATGACCCATGTTTTGGCTTTGTCTCACTCATTTCAAGTCCAAATGGAGTCAAATCAAAGCCCACTTCAAGTTTAATCGTTTTCCTACATATTTCAAGAATAATAAGGCCCAAACTATGACAAAGCCACATCCATAAATTCTACCCACACCCTTATCCATGTTCAATGAACTTGTCAAGTTAATTAGAAGACAATTTGAAGGTTAAGACTTCACTACAAGGCATTTTGAAGGGTTCTCATCATCATGACCATTTAATTGCTGGAGATTAAAGGTATTGAGGTTACTTTGAAGATACATTGAATCAAGACAAGTGCATCGAATCAACACACTTTCTTTAGTAAATCAAGACTCACTTTGATAGATAATTAGTTTGATAAATTGTGTTGGTTAATTTGATAAGTAGTAGTGGTCATATTTTTATCTATAACTTGTGGCCAATGTAGTCATTTGTAATCATGCTTGTGTTGAGTGAAATTGTTAGCTTTTAGCACTTTAGTTTATTATGAACTTATTGAACTTATCAAGTTTCTATACTTGTGGCTTACAAAACTTATCAGTCAACTAGGTGGTGGGGTTGATTGTGGCATTTCTCATACCAAGATTCTTGCGTCTTCTATAGGCAACAGGTCGCGGTTCTTACAACTTATACCAATTTCTTGCCTCTTATATAGGCAACGGGTCGCAGTTTTCACTATCTATACCAAGGTTCTTGCCTCCTTTATAGGCAATAGGGATTAGTCCTATATAAACAATCAATAGAACGATCGGGAAAAATGTCATCAATCTCACATTTTTTAGAAGTGATGATATCATTTGGTCTTAGAGCCTAAGAAGTCAGGTGAATGGAAAATGTGTATGGACTGTAGAGTCATCAAAAAAATTACGGTAAAGATCGCTACCCTATTCCGAGGATAGATGATATATTGGAAGAGTTGCATGGGCTAAGATAAAAAATTCATTGGAAAAGTGGCTATCACCAAATTCAAATTCACGAAGTTGATGAATGGAAAACAGATTTGAAAACAAAGTTTGGTTTGTATGAGTGGTTAGCTATGCACTTTGGACTAACTAATGCTCCGAGTACATTCATAAGGTTAATGAATCATGTTTTACGAGAGTACATTGGTAAGTTTGTCGTGGTCTATTTTGATGATATTCATAGCATGCATGTTAAAAATCAATTGGAACAGTTGCGTTTGTTTTGGAAACTTTGAGAAAAGAGTCATTATTTGCTAACTTTAAGAAGTGCACATTTTGCATGGATAAAGTTGTTCTTCTTAGTTTTGTTGTAAGTGGCCAGCGAATTGAGGTGGATGATGAGAAGGTCAAGCGAATCAAAGAATGGCCAACTCCAACAACGGTGTACGAGGTTAGAAGCTTCCATGGGCTTGCAAGTTTCTATTGAAGGTTTGTTCGTGACTTTAGTGCCATAGCCGCCCCACTTAATGAACTTGTGCAGAAGGAGGTTAGTTTTCATTGGGTAGAAAAGCAAGGAGCTAATTTACCTCTTTTCACAAAACGAGTAACACCCCTCATCGGTGATACTTTCAAATATACCCATCGGCTACCTCAAAATTGATTGGTTTGTGACTCCTGTCGTGGTAACTCTTTTGACGATCCTGAGCCACTTTCATATTTTGTCGCACTAGTCGTATCTTTTCATTCGTCTCCTGTAATAATATCGGACCAACAATCGGTGTTTCTCCTATTTCTATCTAACATGTAGGTGTTCTACACCTTCCCCCATAATGTGCCTCAAAAGGTGCTTTCTTATTGTTGCATGATAGCTATTGTTATATGAAAACTCTATCAAAGGCAAATGGTCATCCCAATTGCCACCAAGATCTAAAACACAAGATCTCATCTTACATTTTAATGTGAGGATAGTCCTTTCACTTTGACCATCTGTTTGTGGTTGATAAGTCGTACTCATTGTAATTCGGGTGCTCAACCCTTCTTGTAGCGCTAACTATAAGTTAGAAGTGAAGCGAATATTTCGATTAGACGCTATTGATTTAGGAATTCCATGAAGATCTATTATCTCACTCATATAAATTTCTGTCAGTCTTTCTAGCGAATAATTTTCCTTGATAGGTATGAAGGGAGCCTACTTAACAAATCTGTCTACAATCAGCCAATCGTCCTTCTGAGACTCCCTCGTTTTATGCTGATGACCATGCCAACACTTTTTGTTGATCTTGTGTTGTCTTCATGCATTGTCTAATCAGTTGAATGTTCTCATCCTTTTTCCAGTTTTGAATAAAACTTAACTTGTAAGTTATAGATATAATCTTTACAAGGTCCATTAACCATTTCTCAAATATCATTCTTAATTTGCTTTCATATAGAGATGCTGATTGGTTTCATGTTCTCCACTTTCCTCCAACTTTAAGGGTAGCTTCCCTCGTTATGCTAAATCATATATTTCCTTTTTATATTTACTTATTATAATGTTCTCATTAGTTACCATGTCTTTATACATACTCAATTTTCCTTATGTAACTTGTATCAACATAGGTCCCATCAAGATTACTCACACCATCTGTACATGTATCAAAACCTCTTCTTAATTTAACTCATCATGACTAATTTCTTAAGTATCCATGTCTGATTGCAATTCTTGTTATTCTATTATCTTGCATTAATCCAATTTTCATATTATATTCATTCAATTACTAAAAACTCATTATGGCCATTCTTCTTTTTTCAATACTTTAAACATATCTGATAATCAACATTAGCATTGTCAGGGCTTCGATACCTAACTGTAATTAAGTTTCTAAGTATATAAGCTACAACCCTTGACCATCTAAAAATCAAATTTCCATCTTATTAACACATACCTTTAACTATTGGAGTTACACAATAATGTAGTTTTCATTTTGCTCATATCTTATATCCTTTCAGTTAGTCAGGTAGATTACGCAAAATACTTTATGTTCATAGTCTAAATGCTCTTGTTATTTAATTTACCAATCCTAAGTTATTGTAACTCAAAAACCTCCTTAGACCCTTGATCATAGTATTAGATTTTCCTTGCTTTATAAGTATAATCCATCAGTTTCTAGAGTAGTTAACTTTTTATATTTGATCAAACCACCATAACATTGATTACGTTATCCCCATGAAGTGTTATATCCCCCTTCTGATTGATTATAGCTCACCTACATTTCAAACTTCATACTCGCATTGTATGTTCCAAATCTCATTTAAAATTAACATATGTCTTACATGTATTCTCACCCCCATATGCTTTCCCAATAATGCTTTGAATTACTTTCCTTCTACAAAAATGACACATACCAATATTGAAACAGTCTCTTCGAATCCAATTATATCATAGTTCTCATGAGCATATCGTATCATGTTATTCTTAGCTACAACCTTTTAAACTAAACTTAAAATAACATCCCAATGGACCATACAGTTTCTTTTAATAAAAGCTAATGCTACTTGCTTTATGATAACCAAGACTAATTGATGCAACTCCAATAATCAACAAAATAAAGATAAGCGGAGACGAATTAAAGATTGGCGATGGAGTTTTGACAAAGGAGCCACTTGAAGAAATGCATGGACCAATGACACGTTCGAGAAAAAAGAAGATGCAAGAAAGTCTCAACCAAATAATTGTCTCGGCCCATGCCAAAAATTATTAAAGACCCAAGGCTACAAGCCAAAGTTAATAAACCATCTTAGTGTTGTTGGGCTTGCTTTATAAAGTGTGGATTCTGTGTCTTCATGACCCATTTTGATAAATTGTCTAGCTTTTTATGGAATCTTCTAGATTAAGCTAGTAAAAGATTAAGGGTTTTTTAATTAATTTAAGATGAATGAAAAGTCTTTAGGTAATAAGTATGGGTAGTTTCAAAGGTCATCTTGTCCCTATAAATAGGTGATATTTCAAGGGTGTAATCAACACATTTTCTAATCAAATCATATTGTGAGGTTTTTCCTTTCAGTTGTAGTTCTCGTGATTGAACTCATTTGGGTCTTGCAAGACTAATTGTGCTTGCAATTCTCACTTGGCTAAAACTAAGTATTCTTCCGCTTAGTTTTTGTGTTTCGTATAACTTCGATTACTTGCTTCCGTTGTAATTAAAAGGTATTGGATTCATATATCCAATATTGTTGAATTCATACTAGTAAGGAGTTGGGTTCTTGGAAGAAAGATCATTAAGGACGATCCGATAAAATTGTGAACTCTTCAACGAAGAATTCATATCATTTGGTATCAGAGCCATGTTTCCTTGTTTGAACATTTCCTTTTATTTTGCTTGTTGTTATGTGCTTACTTTCTATTAAAAAAGTACAGTCATAACATTCTACTTATTGTTCTTCATTTCCCCGCGTCTTACCATTAGTTCTTATTATGGTCATCTAATAGCATAAAGAAAAAGAAAAAAAAGTGTCAAAAAAAAAAACAAAAAATAGCCAAAAAAAAAAAACAAAAAAATTCCACAAAAAGAAAAAGTATCCGGAAAAAAAGGACCCATTTGTAGGCCATTCAAAGGTTTGTTTACATCATTTCTGCTACCTTCTTATGTTTCTAATCTTCTCCATAATCTCTTCATATGACAATCTTTTTTTTATCTTCTCTATATATTCTTCATATTTGTTTCATGCCAAGTGTTTTATTGTTTGAGCACCTTGTAAGGGTTGAATTTGTTCTCATTAGAACTACGAAAGTGAGGGAATTCGAGTGGTGAAAAGCAAGAGTGACACATCTAAAATAAAAGCCTAACTTTAAGAGTGATACACTTGGGGTGTATAGTATAAAATTGGGAAACAAATTCTGGGGGAAGGGTGTGAGGATTAACAATTTTTTTTTTCAATTTTGTTTGTTTTTATCAACATGAAGGAGTAAAAGAAACCTTTGAACAAAAGGCTTGAAGAGAGCATTTGTTGGGACAATTCAACAAAATGATGGAAACCATGATGGAGCCAATGGATCGTTTGGAGGTGTCGATTCATAACGAAGGCACTAGTGATGGAGCCGAAACATCCAACAACAACCGAAGAAATCAAAATAGAATTGACAATAACCTTGGCAGCATCAAAATTAAGATTCCTTCTTTCTAAGGTAAGAATTATCCGGAGGCGTATCTAGAGTAGCATTCAAAGGTGGAAAATATTTTTGGGATCCATAACTACTCCAAAGATAAAAAGGTAAAACTCGCATCCGTTGAATTTTATGGTTATGCTTTAACGTGGTGGAATAAGTTGGTTTTGTCTAGAAGAAGAAATGGGGAGCGGCCTATTGAAACATGGGATGAAATGAAGGTTGTGATGAGGAGACGTTTTTTTCCACCTCATTACTACCGTGATCTTTACAATCGACTCCAAGGCATAAGTCAAGGTTCAAGGAGTGTGGAGGAATACTACCAAGAGATGGAAATAGCCATGACAAGGGAAAATGTTGATGAAGATCCCGAAGCTACCATTACAAGGTTTTTAGGAGGTCTTTGTAAAGAAATTTCAGATGTGGTAGAATTGCAACATTATATGGATTTAGAAGAGATGTTACATATGGCTGAAAAGGTTGAAAAGCAACAAAAAAGAAAATGAAGTTCTAGTAAGTTTTCTTACAACTCTTCTTCTTCCACTTCTTGGAAAACAAATAGATGGGGGAAAAATGAAGATTTTTTAAAAAGAAAAATGATTTTCAAGAGTTTGGATCCAAAAGGTCTTTTTCATCAAAAGGTGACAAGAACACTCCTTCTTCTTCTTCTCATACTTCACGGTTAACATGCTTCAAATGTTTGGGAAAAGGACATATAACATCACAATGTCCTAATTCCAAAACTATGATCATGCTTGATAATGGTATTTGTTTGAGTCAAAGCGAATACAACACCTTTAAGTTCTGACGATGAGATGAGTTAAGGGCAATTGAAAGTGGTGATGAACGTGAGGCTCTTGTAACCATGAGGGCTTTGAACATTCTAGCGAAGGAACAGGATGATCAACAACGCCACAACATCTTTCATACACGATGCCTTATCCATGATTAGGTATGCATGTTGATCATTGATAGTGGGAGCTGTACTAATTGTGCTAGTTCTTATCTTGTAGAGAAGTTGGATTTACCGACAATCAAGCATCCGAAACCATACCTTTTGCAATGGCTTAATGACCATGGAGAAATAAAGGTAAATAAACAAGTGTTGTTGGAATTTTCCATCGGAAAGTATGAAGATGAGATTTTGTGTGATGTAGTACCAATGACGATGGGGCACGTTATTATTGGACATCCATGGGAGTATGACCGTAAAACAACTCATGATGGAAGTTCAAATAAGTATCATGTTGTTTTGAAAACTAGAAGTTTCACTCTTGTACCAATGAGTCCACAACAAGTGTTGAAAGAACAAATTATATAATGAGAGAAAAAAAGGCAAAATTATGAGAGTTTGAAAAAGCCAAAAGAGAGTGGGGGTTATAAAAGCGAAAAAGAAAGAGAAAATAAAGTGTCGAGCGGGAAAAATAAAAGTGAAAAGATAAAAGCAAGTGAGACAAAAGGCGCTTTGTTTGAAAGCATGAGAGATGTTGATAGGGCTTTATCTTCTCACAAACTTCTTTTTGTACTTTTGTACCAAGAGGTTTGTTTATGTAGAACAATTCCAAATAGACCGACATATAGAACACATCCGGAAGAAACAAAGGAGCTTCAGAAACAAGTTGGTGAGTTGCTAGGAAATGGTATCATTCGTGCATCCCTTGGCCCTTGTGTCGTGCCTGTCATCTTAGTTCCAAAAAAATATGGCACTTGGCGCATGGCATTGATTGTAGGGCTGTGAATAAAATAACTATCAAGTATCGTCATCCCATTCCAAGATTAGAAGACATGCTTGATGAATTACATGGTGCTAAGATTTTTTCAAAACTTGATCTTAAATCTGGATATCACCAAATAAGAATCAAGGAAGGTGATGAATGGAAAACTGCTTTCAAAACAAAGTTTGGTGTTTATGAATGGTTAGTTATGCCTTTCGGTTTAAGTAATTCACTAAGTACTTTTATGAGGCTTATGAATCATGTTTTGAGAGACTTCATTGGAAAGTTTGTTGTCGTGTATTTCGATGACATTTTGATTTATAGTCGAATCAGGCACGTTCATGTCGAGCATCTTAAACATGTTCATGCTACCTTACATGCACAAAAGTTGTTTGCAAATTTTAAAAAGTGTACATTTTGTGTCAAAGAAGTTGTTTTTCTTTGATATGTTGTTGGTGAAAATGGTTTGCGTGTTGATGAGTCAAAGTTGAAGGCTAATCTTGATTGGCCTATTCCAAACAATGTTTCAGAGGTAAGATCTTTTCATGGACTTGCTAGTTTCTATCGATGGTTTGTCAAAGATTTTTCATCAAAAGATTCTCCTTTAAATGATTTGGTGAAAAAGAACGTTAAGTTTGGGTGGGGAGAGAAGCAACAAAAGGCTTTCTAGCAATTGAACGCGATCTAACCAATTTACTTGTTTTAGCATTACCTGATTTTTCTAACACTTTTGAGATTGAATGTGATGCTTCGGAAATTGGGATAGGTGTTGTTTTGCTTCAAGGAGGTTGTCCCATTGCGTACTTTAGTGAAAAGCTTAATGCTGCAACGCTAAATTATTCGACTTATGACAAGTTACTGTATGTTGTTGTGAGGGCTTTGGAGACATGGCAACATTATCTCATGCCTAAGGAGTTTGTGATTCACACTGATCATGAATCCCTTAAGTATTTGAAGAGACAAAGAAGTCTTCACAAAAGGCATGCAAAATGGATTGTATTCATTGAAACTTTTCCATATGTTGTGTGTTATAAGAAAGGTAAAGAGAATATTGTCGCCGATGCATTATCCCGAAGGTATACTCTCCTTACCACTTTAGATTCTTAAATCATGGGTTTTGAGTTTATTAAGGAGTTGTATGCCTCTGATAGTGATGTTGCAAATGTGTTCATGGCGTGTGAAAAATCAACTTTCAATAAGTTTTTCAGGCATTTGTTTAAAGAAAATTAGTCGTGCGTCCCTTCTTGTTCTCTATGTGATCTTTTGACTCGCGAAGCTCATAGTGGAGGCTTAATGGGCCACTTTGGCATTTTGAAAACCTTGTGATTTGATCTCACCCGATGAATGTGTGATAGATCATGATTGCCCGATTGTTCTAATGGTTGTTTCAAGTAACTTGGATAGGACCGCGACCCGTTGTCTATAAACGAGACAAGAACCTTGGTATAAGAGGAACCGCGACCCGTTGCCTATGTACGAGGCAAGAACTTTGGTATAGAGAACGCCACAATCAACCCCACCAAGTTGATTCATAAGTTTCGAACGCCACAAGCTAAAACACTCGATAAGTTCTAAAAGTTCGTAAGGAACAATAAGAGTTAAAAACTCACAGTTTACTCAAAATGAAGGATGATTGAAATGGTTACATTGAGTGCCTATTTATAGGAGAAAATATAAGACCAACTACTTATCTAGATAAGTTGCACAAGCTATGACGATAAGCTATCAAATAAGCAAGACTACTTATCAAAAGAGCATTATTGACATTTCATCACTTGAAGCTTCTAGAAGGTATTAATCATGCAAGTAAGTTCTATCCCTTTATCTCCTCCAAGTAAATGGCCATAATGTTGAGAAAACCTTCAAAATGCCTTGAATTTAATCTTTGACAAGTTAATTAACATGGACACCTTTTTGGGCAGATTCATGGACGTGGCTAATGATATATTTTGGACCTTTTTTATTCTTGAAAATATAGGAAAAAAGGCTAAGGTTGAAGTGGACTTTTATTTCACTCAAATTGGGCTTAAAATGAGGAAGTTATGGCCAAAACAATCCACATGGGTGGGCTTGGCCGAATTTTATTTATTTTTGGGCTTTTGTGGATTAAAGTGAGAACTTGGGCTCCAAAACTTGGACTAATATTAGTGTTCAACTTGGATCAACATTAGGAAGCGTGCTTGGTTGTTTTACGAACAAACGGGAGCTTGATTCCGACAATATTTAATCATTCCATTGAGAGCATACTGGAACATCTTGGATTTTGATCTTGTGAAAAGTCCAATCTTCCACCTTAATGGATCTTCGTCATCTCGGTCCTTGGATAGGTTCTCATCACCTTGTATGTTTTTAAAGAACATTTTTATTGGCCAAAAATGAAAAGGGATGTTGAACGTATTTGTGGTCATTGTCTTGATTGTAAAATGACCAAGTGAAAGTCACTCCCTCACGGATTGTACACTCCACTTCCCATTCCTCATTCTCCTTGGACCGATATTTCCATCGACTTCTGTAACATCCGGCATTAAACCAGGTTAGCAACTATGACCTAATCAGTATTTAATAGTCAATTATAACCTAATCAATGGTCATTAGCCATTAATTAAAATGATTAAAAATATTCATAAGGAAATTCAACTCAATTAGAATCAAATTCATTGGTGCGATGAATTGGGAAATCAATTAATCTGATCGATTTACCATACGAAAGATTAATTCAATTAAGTACATAATTAAATTATGATTAGTGACACTAATCATGCATTAATACACTTACTTAACATTAATTATGCAAGACTAAAACAATTCATTAAACAAATGAATTCAAAAGTATTTATGAATTTACATAAAAAGGGAAATACAATAATACATTCAAAATACATTAATACAAAAAAAATGAAAATACAAGATAATATCTTAAAAAATCTGCCCTTAGATAGTCCTTTTATAGAGTTTGACTTCTTTTTTTTTTATTAAAATAACCTTACACTATCACCATAAAATCCTCATTCATCATACCCTTTCTTTTCATCCAAATCCTTACTCAACCTCCACTTTGAAAGACCAAATTTTATCTATAAATACGGAACTCACTTCCATTCATTTTCACACCTCCAAACCACAAGAAAACACTTCATTTCACTCAAAAAAATCGGCCAAGGTGTCAACCAAAGCCAAAAGTTTGCAACTTTTGTTCTTTCAAGTGTTCTTGGTGAAATCCTTGAAGATCCATCCTTCTACTCATTTGCATTCTTATATTTCATCAAAGTAAGTAAATAATAACTCATAACATCTCATATTAATGTTTATATTAGTCTTGCATAATATATATAATCACCAACAACAAGTTTTTTAAAAACTAAAATTTATAAGTCACTAGTTTTGTTTTTAAGTTGTTTTCTTCAAATGTGTTTATAAATATATAAACACATCATGTAAGTGTAAATATTATGAAAAAAAGTTATATAAATGTGTTTTATAACCTTTTATACAAGTAGTTTTTGCATAAACAACAAGAATCACAAGTTATTTCAAGTTTATGAAATGCGGAATTTCGGCAGAAATGTTGCATCAACTTTGAAAAATAATAACTAATTCATAACTTAACAAAATGAGTTGATTCTTGTCTCAAAAGATAGATCTATGTCCTAACTAAAAATCTGGAAGTTTTCATGATTTAATATGGAGTTTAGAACCCCCAGATATTATTTGCGAACCCGAAAGTTTGACAGCTCAAAAATGGCCAACATTGGGTTTTCAACAAGCTTTTTCCCTAACCTAAACATCTTGAAAAATGGCCGTCATTGACTTTAAAAATTCTTTGTATATAGTAGTTTAATGTCCAAGAAAACCAAATCCTAAATCGTTTTGGAGCTTGGTCAAACACAACCTCAAAGTAGGCCGAAAAACCTTCGAAAAGCTGGAAAATTATACATATATAAACTTGACGTTTTAAGTGGGTTTTATTTATAAACTTGTAATGTTGGGTGATTTAAGACATAAAAACCTATATATATACATATTATCATATATGAGAGTTATTAAGTCCCTATTATCATTTAAGACTCGCTTAAACACATCCGGTGCATCACCCATCGATCTACGCTAAATTGCATTTTACACAAATATTTTGCCATCACAAGCTCGGTGAGTCCTCATAGCCCCTATTTTCACACTGTTATGTTTTGGGGTTGAATAACATGCTACGTTTTCATATGGACACGAAAACAACTTCATTTCTATTATGTATTACACATGTGGTTCCATCAGCCCTTAAAGTGAGAACTTGGGCTCCAAAACTTTGGAATAATATTAGTGTTCAACTTGGATCAACATTAGGAAGCGTGCTTGGTTGTTTTGCGAACAAACGGGAGCTTGATTCCGACAATATTTAATCATTCCGATCTTCCACCTTAACGGATCTTCGTCATCTCGGTCCTTGGACAGGTTCTCATCATTCCCCTCCTCTTGAAAGTGATTTGTCCTCAAATCTTCACCTGCATCAAGCAGAGTCAAGTCAGTTACATTAAAAACATCAGGAACATTATACTCATATGGAGGATCATGTTTGTAAGCATTGTCATTGATTTTCTACAACACTTGAAATGGTCCATCTCCGCTTGGCATTAACTTTGACTTCCGTTTTGTTGGAAACCGTTCCTTCCACAAATGAAGCCACACCCAATCTCCTGGTTCAAAAATAATCATTCTTTTTTCCCTTGTTTGCTTGTTGTTCATACTTCTTGGTGCTCTCTCCAAGCCTTTTGTTCCAAGGTTTCTTTTACTCCTTCCATGTTGATAAAAACAAACAAATTTGAAAAAAAAATTTGTTAACCCTCATACCCTTCCCCCCGAATTTGTTTCCCAATTATACTACACACCCCAAGTGTATCACTCTTAGAATTAGGCTTTTAATTTAAATGTGTCACTCTTGCTTTTTTTACCACTCGAATTCCCTCACTTTCGTAGTTCAAATGAGAACAAATTCAACCCTTATAAGGTGCTCAAAAAATAACACACTTGGCAGAAAACAAATATGAAGAGATTATGGAGAAGATAAAAAAAAAGAAAGACATATGAAGAGATTATGGAGAAGATTAGAAACAAAAGAAGATAGCGGAATGATGTAAACAAACCTTTGAATAGCCTACAAATAGAGACTTTTTTCCGGATAACCTTTCCTTTTTGAGGAATTTTTTTTTGCTTTTTTTGCCTTTGTTTGCCTTTATTTGGCTGTTTTTTTTACACTTTTTTTTCTTTTCTTTATACTATTAGATAATAAGAACTAATGCTAAGACGCGGAAATGAAGAACATTACGTAGAAAGCTATGATTGTACTTTTTTTTAGCAGAAAGTAAGCACCGAACAACAAGCAAAATAAAAGGAAATGATCAAACAAGGAGACTTAGCTTTGATACCAAATGATATGAATTCTTCGTAGAAGAGTTCACAATTTTATCAGGTCGTCCTTGATGATCTTTCTTCCAAGAACCCAACCCCTTACTAGTATTAATTCAACAATATTGGATATATGACTCCAACACCTTTGAATTACAACGGAAGCAAGTAATCGAAGTTATACGAAACACAACAACTAAGCGGAAGAATACTAAGGTGTAGCCAAGTGAGAATTGCAAGCACAATTAGTCTTGCAAGACCCAAATGAGTTCAATCATTAGAACTACAAGTGAAAGAAAAAACCTTGCAAGACCCAAATGAGTTCAATCACGAGAACTACAAGTGAAATAAAAAACCTCACAATATGATTTGATTTGAAAATATGTTGTTTACAACCTTGAAAGATCACCTATTTATAGGGAAAAGATGACCTTTGAAACTACCCATATTTATTGCATAAAGACTTTTCATTCATCCTAATTAATTAAAAAAACCCTTAATCTTTTTACAAGCTTGATCTAGAAGATTCCATAAAAAGCTAGACATTTATCAAAATGGGCCATGAAGACACAAAATCCACACTTTATAAAGCAAGCCCAACAACACTAAGATGGTTTATTAACTTGGGCTTGTAGTCTTGTGTATTCAATAATTCTTTGGCATGGCCGAGGCAATTATTTGATTGAGACTTTCTTCCATCTTCTTTTTTCTCGAACGTGACATTCTTCCATGCATTTCTTCAAGTGGCTCATTTGTTAAAACTCCATCGTCAATCTTTAATTCGTCTCTGCTTATCTTTATTTTGTTGATTATTGGAGTTCCATCAGTATTTATACCTCCAATTGGTCCATTCTTTCATGAACTTGCGTAAACTCGTCTCTCATTAATCGTCGCATTTCTTCCATGAGAGCTTTTTATGAAGATTTGGAAGGGGTTGGTCCTCCGCCATCTTATATATCTGGAAAAAAAACAATGAATAATAAAAAGATTATGACCTCACCACTCACCCTTACGTGTTTCTCTCAAGTTGATTAACCTCTCAGCACTCGTGTATGCAACAAAGGATTTTTCCCTCGATTGATCTTACAACACTGCCTTTTACCTCTCTTTTTTAATTTTTAAAGTTCAAAACAAAACTAAAAGACAGCAAAATCAAGTTAGGCTTGTGGCCTTGAGGAATTCAAAACGTACCAAACAACTTCAATAAACAAATGTAACAAACCCAAAAAGAAATAACTAAACAAAATTATTAACGTTCCTCCAACTTTTTTTTCTTTCACTTCTTTTTTTTTTCTCTACACAACTTAATATAAAGAACCCAAATATATTACTTACTAAATTCCCAACTTCTTTATTTCTTGATGATAGTAATCATGTCAACTTGTGACGAGATCTACTACTATTACATGAAATCCAAGATAAGAACAAGAAGAAACAAAAAAAAACGATACGGAAAAGAAAAGTATGATCGAAAATAAACCAATAGAAGTGGCTCTGTTACCAAATGATGTGATCTCACGCGATGAATATATGATTGATCACGAGTTGCCCGATCGTTCTATTGGATGTTATTATGATATATTGATAAAATCGTGATCCGTTGCCTATAAACGAGGCAAGAACCTTGGTATAGATAGTGAAACCGCGACCCGTTGCCTAGAAACAGGCAAGAACCTTGGTATAAGAAAACACCATAACCAACCCCACCAAGTTGATTGATAAGTTTTGAACGCCACAAGCTAGAACACTGGATAAGTTCCAAAAGTTCGTAAGGAACAATAAGAGTTAAAAACTCACAATATTACTCAAATGAAGGATGATTACAAATGAGAACTTTGGCCACTATTTATAAACGAAGATATAAGGAAACCCAATCATCTAGATAAGTAACTAAAACTATCACGATAAGCGATCAAATAAGCAAAACTACTTATGAAATGGGCCTTCTTGACATTACACTACTTGAATCTTCTAGAATGTGTCTTGGTTCATTGTATCTTGCAAAACTCTTAGTATCTGTAACAGCATGTAATTTATAAAATATAAATTATAGCAACAAACTTTGGAGATTTAAGTAATATTGCCTAATTATGTTTAATTATGTGAAGTTATGGGAAATATGTGCCTTGTATGTAAGTAATTATAATAAGTTATAATTAATTAAGGAAACTTGCTTAAATTAGCTAAGATTATTTAAACAATTAAATTTAGCTAATTGAAAGACTAATGGCTTGAGGATAATAAAAATAGAGTAAAATAATTAAATTAGCCTAAAAAGACAAGTACTAGCAAAAAGAAATACCTCCTTGCTATTTCTTGCATTTAAAATGCAAAATAAGGACAAACAGTGGTAAAAAATAGCATTTCATTAAGGGTAAATCAGTCATTTGCTAATCTGGGCTGAATCTTCGGATTTAACAAGGGAGGAAAATGCTGAAATTATTCATTCATTCATCTTCTTCCGAAAATTTAGATTTTTATGAATTGAGAGCTTCTCTTTCTAGGAACCCTCTCAATCTCAATCTTCTCTCTAAGATTTCTCCCAAATCTCTTAGCCAAATTTCGAGTTCGATATATCATTGGAAAGATATCGAAGAGTACTACAAGAATCTGCAATTGCATGTAGGATTTGGTTCGGATTTGAGGTAAGAACGCCCATAAACTCTTCGTTATTTTCGGTTTTTATGCTAAAATCAGAAATGCAAATTCTGAAACTTTTGAGGCTGTTTTTGCACGAGTTTAAAACTCTCAATTTTGATTGGAAATCATCTACAAGTGTTCAAATACTTTGACCAAGGTTAGTTTCATGTTTTCCTCTTCTTTCTTCTCGGTTTAAAGCCAAAAACGTAGCCCTTTTTGCTGCTGTGCTGTCGAACGGAAAAACAGAAAGAAAAGGGGCTGTTTGGACATTTAAATGATCTAAAAACGTGCTAGAAATAGACCTAATCTGATATTAGACATGTCCCTTAATGATCTTGTGAGTTTTGACTTTGAAATGATTGCTTAAAAGCTGAAAATTTGACCAAAAAGTCGAAGACAGCAGCAACCCTCAGCTAAGCTGTTGTCCGATATTTAAAAGGGTTAAAACCCGATTGTTAGTTGCTATGTGGCTTAAAATTGACCTAAATTTGCTTGGCTATGTCTTGTGTGTGAAATGGAATTGTTTTGGGACCAAATTAATGCAACTATAAAATTTAAATGTTTCGAATTGGTCCTTGATGCTACCGGTTTTGGACAGCCTTTTAAGGCTTTTAAAATGGTCCTTAATACTCTAGGTTTTTGACAGCCTTTTAAGGCTTTTAAATCTAAATTTTTGCACTTGTTTTATTGTTGTGAACCCTTAGAAACTGAAATGACTTGCATGGTCTTGCTGTAATTGAAAATGACCTTGAACGGACCGTAATTGGGCTTGATTAGCCTATAAAAGGACAACCATGACTTAACGACCTAGTTATGACGTGAAACTTGATATGTGCACTAAGGACACCAAATGGCTCATGTTTGACCTTGGTTGTCCCTAAGTATCCGGCCTTGGCTAAGAGTTGTCTGAGAATGGCCTATTTGGCCTATATAATTGGCCAAGGTTTAGGCCATCGCCCCAAAATCTTAACCTGCTGGACATGAGACTTTGGCTACTGAGTTGTGGGATTAAAATATGCCTTTGACCTGTATTTGACATGCTAGAATCCGAAATGGCCTTAATTGCCCTAGTAAAGGCCTAGAACCGAGACCGTGACTAGGCTAACCTGGCTAAACACTTAGGAACAGGTGGCCATCACTTGGAAACCCACTTGAATCCTAAAATAACCTATTTGACCAACTTATGGCCTGTTGTGCTTATGTGTGGTGTGCGTTTGCCTTGCTCGCCCTATATTTGGTCTTAAAACAAGGCCATACCTAGGTAAAGACTTATGACCTGTTGTGTCCTCTGAAGAAGGAAGTGACACTGACTCCTCCGACCACCATGTCAAGGTGAGACGAGAGTGCTCTTTCACTGACTTCAAAAAGTGTGGAGCTCGTACTTTCGCTGGGTTAGTCGATCCAGTATAAGCCATGGACTGGGTAGCCAACGTGGAGAAATCTTTTAAACTCTCCAAGTGTTCGGAAAAGGACAAGGTTATTTTTGCAACGGGAATGCTAGAAGATGGGGCTGGACGATGGTGGAAGTCAATCACGAATCCCATGTCTGATGCAATGGAGAAATCCATTAATTGGGATCAGTTCAAAATCCATCTAAGAGAGAAATATTGTACTAAGGATGTTATGCGTCAAATGGAGAAAACTCTGTTATCTTTTCAACAAGGTACAAGGTCTGTAACGGACTATGAGCTTGAGTTCACTAAGCTCTCCTTGATGTCTGACCACCCTGTTGATATCGACGAGAGACGTAGAGATCTGTTTGTTGATGGATTAGATCGGGAGATTAGAAAGTTTGTGAAGTCTGGTAGACCGAAATGTTACATTGAGGCGGTCGACATTGCTAGGGTAGGTGAACTTGAAATCTATCCCGAGCGTGCTTGTCCTTTTCTTTCTAAATCTAGTAAGAAAGGAAATACTAAGAAATTTGGGAAGGATAAATCTGAAAATAAGAGTGAAAGCTCGTGGAAAGGTGGAAAACAGTCTTCCAAGAAGGCTAAATCTTATGCATTGTGATCGACGCCAATATCTGCTTGTCCTCATTGCAAGCTAATTTATGAAGGAAAATGTGATCCTGCATTTGTTAAATGTTATTGCTGTGGGCAGAACGGACATGACAGGTCTGATTGTCCTAAACACGGTGAGGCTTGCCGTAACTGCATTACTATGGGGCATCATGCCAAAAACTGTACAAGGCCCCGATACAATGCTCCACCCACAACCTCCTATCATCAATCAGCTAAGGGTTCCACTGCTCCAAGAACCCAACCAAGATCCTTCCAAATGTCCGCCGAAGAGGCAAAAGAAACTGCTGATGTCGTCACTGGAACATTTATTGTCAATTCATTACCTGCTTTAGTTTTGTTCGATTCTGGCTCTAATCTGTCATTTGTTTCTGAAAAGTTTGCTAGTCAGTTTTATTTTGCTCCTGTATTGTTATCAGGGTACCTCTAGACATCGAAACTGCTAGCTCTTATTTTGTGTCTGTAAATCGAGTCTATCGTTCTTGTAATCTTGTAATCGATGACTATGCCTCGGACGTCGATCTAATACTGATGCAGATCAGAGAATTCGACGTCATTATAGGAATGGATTGGCTCATGATGAGAAATGCTGAAATCCTTTGTGCCAAAAGGATGATCAGAATTAGAACCCCCGAAGGAAATGAACTCTATGTCTATGGTGACAGAAAGTCTCGAGACTTGGGTCTCATCTCTTTGTTGAAAGCCCAAAGACAAAAGGTTGTTCCGCTTACTTAGCATATGTCATTGATGCTAATGAGATAAAAAACACCGTGTCTGACGTACCAGTTGTTCGTGAATTCCCTGATGTATTCCCGGATGACATCTCTGGACTGCCACCAGATCGACAAATCGAATTCCACATCGATCTTGTATCGGGTGCAGCTCCAATTGCAAAATCTCCGTACCGACTTGCTCCTAACGAGATGAAGGAGATGATGAGTCAGTTACATGAATTACTGGAAAAAGGGTCCATCCATCCGAGTACCTCTCCTTGGGGTGCTCGGGTCCTCTTCGTTAAGAAGAAGGATGGTACCTTTCGCATGTGCATCGACCACCAGGAGTTGAATAAAGTAACTATCAAGAACAGATATCCACTGCCCCGAATTGACGATTTGTTTGACCAACTGCTAGGAGCCAACTATTTCTCGAAGGTTGATCTTTAATCAGGGTATTATCAGCTCAAAGTATTCGAATCTAACGCTTCGAAAATGGCATTCCGAATTAGATACGACCACTTTGAATTTCTTGTTATGACGTTTGGTCTCACTAATGCCCCTGCTGCATTCATGGACCTCATGAATAGGGTATGTGGACCAATGTTGGATAACTCCGTTATAGTTTTCTTCGATGATATTTTGATTTACTCCAAGTCTGAGACTGACCATGCAAAGCATTTACGAGAATTGCTAGAATTGCTACGCAAAGAGCGACTCTACGGAAAGTTCTCAAAATGTGAATTCTGGTTGCGCCAGGTAATATCTGATTTCTCGTTGTCATTTATATACCTGTGCAACAGCTAAAACTTGTTGTACCGCTTCTAAACCTATGTGTTTAGGTACAATTCTTGGGACATGTTGTCTCAGGCGATGGAATTGATGTGGATCCATCGAAAGTTGATGCAGTCCAGAAATGGGAAGCACCAAAAAACGTATCTGAAATCCGAAGCATCTTCGGATTAGCAGGTTATTACCGGAGGTTCACCCGTGATTTCTCCAAGATTGCGGTACCTTTAACTAGCCTGACAAACAAAGACATAAGTTTAACTGGAACGAATCCCAAGAGCAAGCCTTTGAGACTCTGAAACACAAACTCATTGTTGATGCTTCAAAGAAGGGACTAGGCTGTGTGTTGATGCAACGGGATAAAGTTATCACCTACGCATCAAGGCAGCTAAAGACTCACGAAAAGAATTATCCGACGCATGACTTAGGACTGGCAGTCGTGACCTTCGCATTGAAGATCTGCCGGCATTATCTGTATGTGAAAGAAATTGTGACTAGACATGGGGTTCCTTTGTCTATCGTATCTGACCGTGACAGCAGGTTTACTTCTCACTTTTGGAAGGCCTTTTATAGTGAACTGGGTACTGAACTTAAGATGAGCACCGCTTATCACCCAGAGACTGACGGGCAAAGTGACAGAACTATCTTGACTTTAGAAGATATGCTACGAGCCTGTGTGATTGATCTTGGTGGAAACTAGGATAATCACCTTCCGTTCATGGAGTTTGCATATAACAATAGTTACCACTCGACTATTGGCATGCCTCCATATCAATCTTTGTACGGACGTCGATGCCGGACTCCAACTTGTTGGTGGGAAACCGGTGAACGTCCAGTAGCCGGACTAGCCATTCTGCAAGAGCCCCACGACCAGTTATAGTTGATTCGACAGCGGATACAGACCTCTCAAGACAGACAAAAGAAATATCAAGACCGAAGGCGCAAGGCAATTGCGTTTGAGGTTGGTGATAAGGTAATGCTAAAAGTCTCGCCAAGGAAAGGTATAGTAAGGTTCGGCAAACGGGGGAAGTTGAGTCCTCGGTTTGTTGGTCCCTTTGAAATATGTTGGGAAATAGTCTAAGTAGTTCAAGCTGTTAGTTAGACTTCTCAACCTGTTAGTAGAATTTCTATGTAAGTACAAAGTTCATGCTGTTAGTTGAAGAATCTCGAGCTGTTAGTGTAAAAGTTCAAGCTGCCAGAGTAAATCAACTCAAGCTGCTCTATTCAAGCTGTCAAGTGATTCAAACTGCTCAACAGTTTTACACACAGAAAGTGCTGATATTCAGGAAAAGATATCTACACGAAGATTCCAGCATATCTACTATCAGAGAAGTCATAGTCCTTCAAGGAAACAAATCAAGAAGCAATATAAATACATAGAATAGGTCTTTCTATTGTATAGGAGTTTTTCTGCGTATTCAAGATTGTAATTGCTTTTTGTTTGAGTTTCCATAAGCCTCTAAGGTTGTAAAACCCTAAGAACAGTTTGTGTTCTTCATCTAATCAAACAGATTAGAGGTGATTGTAATCATTGAAGTCAGCAATGCAAGTAATTTTGATTTACTTATTTATGTCTATCTGTTATGAGTTCTGAAAGCTTTTGTTAAAATAATTAACTGTTATTCCGCAAACTTCTTAATTAAACTTTGATTCAAAGCAAGATTATTGATTTATACTCTGATAAATTCAAATCAGTTAGTCTTGGTTATTTAATTTCAGATCCTGACAAAATACATGATCGTGTAGGACTGCAAGCCTACAGATTAAGACTACCTGCCGAAATGTCGGGGATACATGACGTGTTTCACGTTAGTAATATTCGAACCTGCTTGATTGACGCTGAAGCCGTGATTCCTTGGAAAGATGTGCAAGTTGACGAACAGCTGCGATACGAAGAAGAGCCTGAACGCATAGTGGATCGAAAGACTACGAAGCTGCGCAACAAGGAAATTCCAATGGTGCTAATCCAGTGGAAATACCCCAAGGGATCTACACAAACTTGGGAATGAGAGGACGAGATTAAGCAATAGTATCCAAAGTTGTTCATATCTTAGACGATTCCGAGGACGAAATTAGTTCAATGGGGGAAGTTTGTAACAACCTGTAATTTATAAAATATAAATTATAGCAACAAACTTTGGATATTTAAGTAATTTTGCCTAAATGTGTGAAATTTTGTGAAGGTATGGGAAATGTGTGCCTCATATGTAATTATTTATAATAAGTTATAATTAATTAAGGAAACTTGCTTAAATTAGCTAAGATAATTTAAACAATTAAAAATAGCTAAGTGAAAGATTAAAGACTTGAGAATAATAAATATAGACTAAAAATAATTAAATTAGTCTAAAAAGACAAGTACTAACAAAAAGAAATACCTCCTTGCTATTTCTTGCATTTAAAATGCAAAATAAGGACAAACAAGGGTAAATAAAGCATTTCATTAAGGGTAAATCAGTCATTTACTAAATAAAGGCTGAATTTCGGATTTTATGAGGGGTAAAGGCTGAAAATTCTTCATTCAACTCATTCTCCAAAATCAGATTTTTTGCAAGTGAGAGCATCTCTCTCTAAAACTCTCTCAAAATCCCAACTTCTCTCTAAGATTTATCCCAACCTACTTGGCCAAATCTTGTGTTCTTTATGTCATTGGAAAGATCATAAGGAGTACTACAGGATTCTGAAATGGCATGTTGAGTTTGGTTCGGATCTGAGGTAAGAACACCCATAAACTCTTCATATTTTCATCAATTTTGTTGAAATGGGGAAATCCGATTCTGAAATCGTTTGTGGACTATTTTTGCACGAGTTTAGGACTCGATTATTGCTTGAAAATCATTTGCATATACCCACCAAGTGTTCTAATACCTGGACCAAGGTTAGTTTGATGTTTTTCCTATTCTTCTTCTCGGCTTAAAGCCCAAAAACGCAGCTTTATGGCTGATGTGCTTTCGAACGAAAAACCTAAAGAAAAAGGGGTTGTTCGGTTGTTTAAATGAGCTGAAAATGCATAAGAATTAGACCCAATCTGATCTTAGACATGTCTCTTAACGTTCTTGTGAGTTTTGACCCGGAAACGATGGCTTAAAGGTTGAAACATTGGACAAAAAGTCGAAGACATCAGCAGCCCTCGGCTAAGCTGTTGTCTGAAATTTAATAGGGTTAAAACCGATTTTTTTTTTGTTGCTATGTGGCTTAGAATTGACCCAAATTTGCTTGGCTATGTATTGTATGTGAAATGGATTTGTTTTGGGACCAAATTAATGCAATTATCAGTTTTTAAAAGTTTAGAAATGGTCCTTAATACTCTCGATTTTGGACAGCCTTTTAAGGCTTTTAAATCTGAATTTTTGCACTTGTTTTATTGTTGTACACCCTTAGAAACTGAAATGACTTGCATGGCCTTGTTGTAATTGCAAATGACCTTGAACGGACCGTAATTGGGCTTGATTAGCCTATAAAAGGACAACCACGACTTAACGACCTAGTTATGACGTGAAACTTGATATGTGCACTAAGGACACCAAATGGCTCATGTTTGGCCTTTGTTGTCCCTAAGTATCCTGGCTTGGTTAAGAGTTGTCCGAGAATGGCCTATTTGGCCTAGATAATTGGCCAAGGTATAGGCCATCGCCCAAAAATCTTAACCTACTGGACCTAACACTTTGGCTACTGACTTGTGGGACTAAAATATGCCTTTGACCAGTATTTGACATGCTATGCCTTGCTAGAATCTGAAATGGCCTTAATTGCCCTAGTAAAGGCTCAGAACAGAGGCCGTGACTAGGCTAACTAGGCCAAACGCTTAGGAACAGGTGTCCATCACTTGGAAACCCACTTGTATCCAAAAATAACCTATTTGACCAACTTATGACCTGTTGTGCTTATGTGTGGTGTGTTTTTGCCTTGCTTACCCTATGTTTGGTCTTAAAACAAGGCCATACCTAGGTAAAGACCTATGAAACCATAGGAATCTGCTAGGGACTCAAGGTTATACATTGGTACTGACTTGAAGGAGTTCTTATGGACTTATTGGTCAGATGATAAAGATAGGCTCACTCTGGGACATTAGGAACTACCACAGACTCGGTAACGAAACATGATAATTAAACTAATTAAGACAATTAGGATTATATATAGATCATGTGTATGAAATTGTTATTGATATGTTAGAATTGGAACTGATCTGCAGGAACTGACCAATCTGACAGAGTAATACGGACAACTTAACTTGCTTAAGCACTATATTGTAATTGCATTGCTCAGGACCGCTATGAGTGAAAGATTGCATTAATTACTTGCATATGGTTCGATACTTATTGGTGATTGTTATTCACTTGTATGGAAACATCTGTTGCTTCTTGTTTCTTGATTACTTAATTGTATGCTAGGAACGTATGATAGACACTGCTGCATGTTCCTTAATTACTTTATTGTATGTTAGGAACTTACTTTTGACATTGCTGAAATTGGATATCTGATATGCCTTGGTCTGCATGCTCACTTTTACCTTCTATGTAATTACTTAGCATGCTTGCTGCTTACTTGTTTGTTGGTACATTTGCATCTGCATACTGCATTAACTGCTCTGACCGAATGCGAGATCTCCATTCACAGGAGGGAATTTTGCAGATTCCTTTCCTATCTGACCCATTTCCATACACTTCCCATAGGGCTTCGGCCCTACATATGGGAATACAGATTGGGCTGATCCCCCAAATCTTTTCCCGTCTCTGACTTGTTGACTTGCCGACATGAGCTGATAGTATGTTATATATGTGTGGTAACCAATGGAACTCTATTAACTCACTAAGCAGTGGTAGCTTACTCTGTCATGACAACTTTCTTTTCTGGAAAAGCTGACAAGGGCAAGAATATAACGGGTAGTTCGTCCCAGGCTAAGTGAACCTGGATCCTTGATGATTGTAGACTTTTGGACCTAGATGTTGATGCCTATTTTGACAAAGATATTTGCGGTCTTTGGTTGCTTGATCAATCTTCCGCACTCTGATTGAAGATTCTAGAAGCTAGAATAGACCACCATTGTATCTTTACATATTTCGTACTTATAGTATCGTAAAGTAACTTGAATAAGGCATTTGGACCTGTGGTATCAAACACTTGTAATATTTAATTATTACTTAATGCATTGCCAACTTGTAACTTAATGACGTGTACTGTTTGTGGTAACTTGGGTGTTACAGTTTTCCTTATATTTTCGTCTATAAATAGTGGCTAAAGTTCTTATTTGTAATCAACCTTCATTTGAGTAATATTGTGAGTTTTTAACTCTTCTTGTTTCTTACGAACTTTTAGAACTTATCAAGTGTTCTAGCTTGTGGCGTTCAAAACTTATCAATCAAGTTGGTGGGTTGGTTGTGGTGTTGTTTTTATACCAAGGTTCTTGCCTCTTTCTAGGCAACAGGTCACGGTTTCACTATCTATACCAAGGTCCTTGCCTCGTTTATAGGCAACGGGTAGCGGTTCTATCTAAATATCATAATAACATCCAATAGAACGATCGGGCAACTCGTGATCAATCTCATATTCATCGGGTGAGATCACATCATTAGGTATAAGTTTTAGAGCCTATAAGATCCTTTTCAATTAAATCTGGATTTGTGTTCATGAACTGATACTGTTTCATTAAAAAATTTCACTAAGTGTCAAACTTCGGATCTCAACCTCAGACCATAAGTTCAAATCCTTACACTTCAGATCCTTAACCTCGGACCACTATACGAACTTCGGATCTCTATATCCGAACATTGGGTCTTCTCTTCCCCTTAGCAATTTTTACATGCCTTTCACAATCTTCTTGTGTAATCATCCGAACTTTGGACCCCTTACACCAATCTTTGGATCTGCTACTCATCAATCTTCTTGTGTAATCCTCCATCCAAACTTTTGATCACCTATATCTGAACTTTGGATCCACTCAAAGAACTTCACATCTTTTTCACTCATTCCGTCCGAACTTCGGATCATCAGTTCATTCGAACTTAGTTACATCTGAACTTCAAGTTCATCCAAACTTTGTGAGTTTCCACTACACAAGATCATTTTTCATATGCACTAATCATTTTTTAAGTCTGTAGACTGGTCACCATCAATGATACACGTTTTTTTTATCACACTTATATGAATTCAAAAACCTCTTCTACGGTAGCCATCAATTCAATTAAACTTTCTAGATTCAGACTTTGCTATCAAATTCTAGGATTTCAATACTAAATTCGACCTTCCAATGTCTACTGTCATCCTCACGATTCAGTCTTATCTGTTTTACTAGATTCTTTCGTTGACGAACCATCACCATTAAACGAGTTCTCAAAGTCATCATCATGTCCACAAATAATCAAAATCACCATTTGATTGCTTAATGGAGTGACCACTTGATCTATCTATTCCTCCAATTGTGTCATAAATTGTGACTCCATTTCCCATTCATATACATGGCACCATGCATCACCCTACCATGTAGATTGGTGACTATCAATGATACACGTTTGTAATCATACACCTCTTTGAATTGAAAAACCTCCTCTATAGTAGCCTTCCATTCAATTAACCTTTCTGGATGTAGACTAATTCAATAAAAATCAGGGATTTCAATCCTTAATCCGGTCTTCCAACGGCTATTGTCATCCCCATGATTCTGTCTTAGCCACTCTGCCAGACTCTCTTCAGTGATGAATCGTCGTCCATGGAACGAGTTCCCAAACATCATATCCATGATAAATCTAATTCACTGTCTATTTGGCTAATGGAGCGACCACTTGATATCTGTTCTTCCATACGTCTCGTAAATCGTAACTCTAATTCCCATTCATACACATGGTACCATGTTGCTGCCCTACTGTGTAGACTACTGGTCATCAATGATACATGTTTGTAAGCACACACCTCTTTAAACTAAAAAAACCCTTTTATAGTAGCCTTTCATTCGATTAACCTTTCTAGATTCAGACTAACTTTATCAAATTCAGGATTTTGGTCTTCCCATGCTTGTTATTATCCTCACGGTATGTATTAGTCATTCTACCAGACTCTCTTTGGTGATGAACTGTCACCTTTAAATGAGTTCTCTAGGTCATCATCGTGTCCACGATTAATCAAATTCACAATTTGGTCGGTTAGTGGATTGACCACTTGATCTATTTGTTTATCCATTCATGTCGTAAATCATGACTCCAATTCCCAATCATATACATGGCACCATGCTGATACCCTACCATGTATACTGGTGTCCATTAATGATTCACGTTTGTAACCACACACTTCTTTGGATTGAAAAACCTCTTCTAGAGTAGCCTTCCATTCGATTAACCTTTCTAGATTCAGACTATCAGATTAACTCCATCAAAATTAGGGAATATAATCGTCCATCAAGCCTTCCAAAGCCTACTAACATCCTCACGATTCCATCAAATTCAGGGAATTTAGCTGTCACCATTGAACAAGTTCTAAAAGTCATCATCATGTCCACGATTAATAAAATTCACCATCTGATTGGTTAAAAGAGCGATAACTTGATCCATCTGTTCCTCTATTCGTGTCACAAATCATGGATCCAATTCCCATTCATATACATGACACTTTATTGATGATCTACTATGTAGACTGATGACAATCAATGATACACGTTCGTTATCACACACCTTTTTGAATTCAAAAATCTTTTCTACAGTGACCATCCATTTGATTAACCTTTCTGGTTATAGACTAACTCCATCAAATTCTAGGATTTCAAATTCACAATCCAGCCTTCCAATTCCTATTGTCATCCTCACGATTCCGTCTTAGCCGCTCTACCATATCATTTTCATTGACGAAACCTCACCATTGAACTAGTTCTCAATGTGAACATGATGTCCATGATTAATAAAATCCACAATCTATTTGGTTAATTGTTCCCACTTGATCTATATGTTTCTAGATTCTTGTTGTAAGTCCGCAACACCATTTCCAATACATTTGCATGGCACCATGCTGATACCCTACCATGTTGAATGGCACCAATCAATGATACACGTCCATTTATCACACACTTCTGTGTGTTGAAAACTTTTTTACAGTAGCCATCAATTCAATTAAACTTTCTACATTCAAAATAAATCCATCAAATTCTAGGATTGCAATCGTAAATAAGGTCTTCCAATGCCTAATGTCATCATCATGATTCCGTCTTAACCACTCTTCCATACTTTTTTTGTTGACTAAACGTCACCATAGAATGAGTTTTCAAACTCATCATCATGCCCTTGATTAATCAAATTCACCATCTGATTGGTTAACTGATCAACCACTTGATCTATCTGTTCCTTCATTCGTGTCATAAATTTGTGACTCCACTTCTGAGGTGATCTCACCTGATGGATATGAGATTGATCACGAGTTGCCCGATCGTTCCATTAGATGTTATTATGAGAAACAGATAGAACCACGACCCGTTGCCTATAAACGAGGCAAGGACCTTGGTATTGATGATGAAACCGCGACCCGTTGCCTATAGTGAGGCAAGAACCTTGGTACAAGAAAACGCCACAACCAACCCCACCAAGTTGATTGATAAGTTTTGAACGCCACAAGCAAGAATACTTGATAAGTTCTAAAACTTCGTAAAGAACAAGAAGAGTTAAAAACTCACAATATTACTCAAAATGAAGGATGATTACAAATGAGAACTTTGGCCACTATTTATAGACGAAAATACAAGGAAAACCGACCATCATGGTAAGTAACAAAAGCTATCACGTTAAGCGATCAAATAAGCAAACTACTTATCAAAAGGACCTTCTTGACATTTCACCACTTGAACCTTCTAGAACGTGTATTGGTTCATTGTATCTTGCAAAACCCTTAGTACCCTCGAAGTAAATGGCCATGACCTTCAAAAAGCCTTGAAATGAAGGGAAGAATTTCAAATTGCCTTGTAATTAATCTTGACATGTGCATTGAACATGGACACTCTTTCGGGTAGCTTCTTGGACGTGGCAAATGGTCCTTTATTGGGCTTTATTCTTCATGAAAAGATAGGGAAAAGGCTTAGCTTTCATTGGGCTTTAATTTGACTCAAATCAAGTTTGAAATGAGTGAGTAATAGACAAAACATGGGTTAAGTGTCGGGCTCGCCAAAATTCTTTATTCATGGACTACATTTGGATAATTGTCACACCCTGCTACCTCGGTTGGCAGCGAGGCGTGACGAGTGCGGAAGCGTAACCATAATCATAATGAACGACCACTATATGGACGTTTTCAAAAATACATCGATATAACTTTAAAAGGTAGAAATGTTTTACATAACCCGTAAATGATAAAGAGTAGTTCGCAAAGTACAGAGATTTAAATACATAATTAAATTGTCCAAAATAATGCAAATAAATCTCCGACGGTTTGAAAAAAAGGATGCGACTCCTTAAGTGCGGAAGCTTGAAAGTGGTTACTTCTGAAGGCATACTTGCCTTAATTACCTGAAAATACATGCTAAAATACGTCAACGAAAATTGTTGGTGAGCTCATAGGTTTACGCGAAAAGACCAGTTGTATGGACATTATAAGATGAGTTGAATTTATAAAATCATAAATTCCGCGTATGTATTACATAAACCATCATGCAACCGAAGCTTAATTAGAATGAGTTTGCCCTGTGCAGTATTCCCATACGTAATACC
Organism: Centrapalus pauciflorus; assembly: GCA_020465985.1. Lineage (NCBI taxonomy): Eukaryota > Viridiplantae > Streptophyta > Magnoliopsida > Asterales > Asteraceae > Centrapalus > Centrapalus pauciflorus. The sequence goes on along the minus strand of JAANYP010005325.1, from coordinate 101,421 downwards.
GTGTGTTGAATATATATGCACTCGCTGTTAGCCGAACCGAGCTAACCCGAATGGGGGACATGACTCCCGATAGATCTATCCACAATATATCCGCGCTTACAAATAAATGCAATTAACGGTTCATGATATAAGGGCTGATGGGATCCAAACATGTAATACATATAAGAAATAAACAGTTTTAATGTCCATATGAAAACAGTGCATGTATTTCCACCCCAATAGATAGTGAAAATAGGGGCTATGAAGACTCACCGAACTTGTGATGGCAAAATGTGCGCAAAAATGCAAGTTTGCGTTGTTTGATGGGTGATGAAACCGGAGATGTTTAACCGAGTCCTAAATGATAATAAGGACTTAATATCACTAATATATGATAATAGGTATATTTATAGATTTTTATGTCTTAAATCACCCAACATTACAAGTTTATAAATAAGATTTGCTTAAAACGTCAAGTTTATATATATATATAATTTTCCAGCTTTTTCGGAGGTTTTTCGGCCTACTTTGAGGCTGTTTTTGACCAAGCTCCAAAATGTTTTAGACTTTGGTTTTCTAGGACATTCAACTGCTATATACAAAGGCTTTTTAGAATCAAGAACGGCCATTTTTCGAGTTGTTTAGGTTGGTGAAAAAGCTCGCTAAAAACGCTATGTTGGCCATTTTTGAGCTGTCAAACTTTCGGTTTCCCAAATAATTTCTGGAGGTCTTAAACTTCAAAATAAATCATGAAAATTTGCAGATCTATAGGTATGACATAGATCTAACTTTTGAGACAAGAATCAACTCATTTCGTTGAGTTATGAATTAGTTATGATTTTTCAAAGTCGATATAAGTTTTCTGCCGAAAATCCGTAGTTCATAAACTTACAACAACTTATGATTCTTGTTGTTTATTCAAAGACTACTTGTATAAAAGTCATAATAGTTATAAAAACACATATATAACACATGTTTTCATAATATTAACACTTTTATAATGTGTTCATATATTCATAAACACCTTTAAAGAAACAACACAAAAATAAAAACAAGAAACTTATAAACTTGAGTTTTTTATGAATCTTGTTGTTGTAGGTGATTATATATATTATGCAATAGTTATATAAACATAAATATAAGATGAAATAAGTTAGTATTTACTTACTTTGATGTTTTATAAGAATGCAAATGCGAAGAAGTTGAAACTCTTGCAAAAGTTGCACCAAGAACACTTCAAAATATGAAGAACACTTGAAATACTTCAAGAACACCAAAAATTGAAGGTTTTTGGCTTTCGGAGGGCTTATGGCCGGTTTTTGAAGAGAGAAAAGAGGGGTTTTGGTGTGTTTAAAATGAATGGAAATGTTCTCTATTTATAGGAAAAATTGGATCTTGAAAAGATAGTGAAATGATGAAGAATAGTGCAAATCTTGGATGAATTGAAATAAAGAGGATTTGATTTTGATATGTTGAGTAAAATAAATTATTTCAAGGTCCTTTTGTCCTTCCTATTGGCTGGCCTAAGGGAGGTATTTTGGTGTATTTTCATTTATTTTTTTTTGTATAAAAGTATTTAGAAATGTATTCTTGTATTTCCCTTTTTTGTAAATTCATAAATACTTTTGGATGCATTGTTTTAATTAATTGTTTTAGTCTTGTATAATTAAGGTTAAGTAATTGTATTAGTGTATGATTAGTGTCACTAATCATGATTTAATTATGTACTTAGTTGAATTAATCCCTCATATTGTAAATTGATCGGATTAATTGATTTCCCGATTCATCGCACCGATGAATTTGATTCTAATTGAGTTGAATTTTCTAATAAGCCTTGTTAATCACTTGATTAATTTCTAATGACCATTGATTAGGCTATAATTGACTATTAAATGTAGATTAGGGTTTTGTTGCTAACCTGGTTTAGTGCCGGATGTTACAGTCTCCCCCTGTTAAGGGAATTTCGTCCCGAAATTAGCTTGTGTTCTCCACTGCTTGAGTATCCGAGAACAGGTGAGGGTATTTTTCCCGGAACTGATCTTCTCGTTCCCATGTAAACTCAGGACCTCGCTAAGAGTTCCATCTGACTTTTATTATTGGGATCCGACTGTGCTTGAGCTTTTTGACTTCTCGGTCCATTATTTCTACAGGTTGCTCAATGAAGTTCAACTTATCGTCTAACTCCAGCTCGTCCATGGGTATAACGAGTGATTCATCAGCAAGACACTTCTTAAGATTGGACACGTGGAAGGTATTATGAACGTTACTAAGCTCTGGGGGCAGGTCGAGTCGGTAAGCTACCGGGCCAATTCTTTTGGTGATCTTGAATGGTCCGATATAACGAGGATTGAGTTTTCCTCGTTTCCCAAAACGGATTACGCCTTTCCAAGGCGAGACTTTCAACATTACTTGATCTCCCACTTGGAATTCCAAATCCTTCCGTCGAATGTCTGCATAACTTTTCTGTCGATCCCGCGCGATCTTTAATCGGTTACGAATCTGGGCTATCTTTTCTGTAGTCTCTTGGATGATCTCACGTCCAGTGATCTGACTATCTCCTACTTCAGCCCAACAAAGAGGTGATCGACACTTTCGCCCATAGAGTGCCTCGAATGGGGCGGTCTTAATGCTTGAGTGATAGCTGTTGTTATAGGAAAACTCGACTAATGGCAGGTGTCTGTCCCAACTTTTGCCAAAATCGATGACACATGCCCTTAACATGTCTTCCAGCGTCTGAATCGTCCTTTCACTCTGACCATCCGTTTGTGGGTGATAGGCTGTGCTCATATCTAGGCGTGTACCCAGTGCTTCTTGCAATGACTGCCAAAATCTTGATGTGAACCGGCTGTCTCTGTCTGATATAATTGATACTGGCACTCCATGCCTTGAGACGACTTCTTTAAGATAGATTCGTGTTAACTTATCCATCTTATCAGTCTCCTTAATGGGCAGGAAATGTGCGGTTTTGGTAAGCCGATCCACAATCACCCAAATAGTGTCATAACCTCCAGACGTCTTTGGCAACTTGGTGATGAAATCCATGGTGATGTTTTCCCACTTCCACTGGGGTATTTCTGGTTGAACTAGCAATCCTGATGGTTTTTGGTGCTCAGCTTTAACCTTCAAACATGTTAAGCACTTGCTGACGTAGGTAGCAATGTCAGCCTTCATATTTGGCCACCAGTACATTCCTTTCAAGTCGTGATACATTTTATCTGCCCCTGGATGAATAGCATATCTTGTCTTATGCCCTTCATCCATGACCAGCTTTCTTGCTCCTCCGAATTTTGGTAACCAAATTCTGCCCATGAAGTGTCGACATCCATCCGGCTTGATTTCGAACTGCTTATCCATCCCTTTCAAGGCTTCATCCGGTATATTACCCTCCTTGACTGCTTCTTCTTGTGCCTCGCGGACTTGAGAGTTTAGGTTTGACTGTATTGTCATGACCAAAGCTCGGACTCTCAAGGGTTTAACCCGTTCGTTTCGGCTCAGGGCATCAGCTACGACATTCGCCTTCCCCGGATGATAACGAATTTCGCAGTCATAGTCACTAAGTAGTTCAACCCAACGACGTTGCCTCATGTTTAACTCTTTCTGGTTCAGAATATGCTGAAGGCTCTTATGGTCTGTGAATACTGTGCATTTAGTTCCATACAGGTAGTGCCTCCATATTTTGAGAGCAAACACCACTGCTCCAAGCTCCAAGTCATGAGTCGTATAATTCACCTCGTGAATTTTGAGCTGCCGTGATGCGTAAGCAATGACTCTATCCCTTTGCATGAGCACACAACCTAATCCATTGTGTGAGGCATCACAGTAGACCACAAAATTTTCAGTCCCTTCAGGTAAGGACAGAATTGGTGCACTACACAACCTTTGCTTTAACTGCTGAAACGCCTTTTCTTGCTCTTCACCCCAGATATACTTCACATCCTTTCGAGTCAATTCCGTTAAGGAACCTGCTATCTTTGAGAAGTTTTCGATAAATCGCCTATAATAACCGGCAAGTCCTAGAAATTGGCGGATTTCCGTGGGGGTTCTAGGAGTCGCCCAGTTCTTTATGGCCTCGATTTTTGATGGATCAACTTGGATTCCCTGGCTGTTGATCACATGTCCAAGGAATTTAACTTCTCGCAACCAAAATTCACATTTTGAAAATTTGGCGTATAACTGTTCCTTTTCTAGCAACTCCAAGATCAACTTGAGATGCTGTTCATGTTCTTCCTTATTTTTGGAATAGATGAGAATATCGTCTATGAACACTATCACAAATTTGTCCAGATACGGTTTACACACACGATTCATGAGGTCCATGAATACGGCTGGTGCGTTAGTCAAACCGAATGGCATTACCTGGAATTCGTAATGTCCATAACGAGTTCTGAATGTTGTCTTGGGTATGTCTTCTTCCCGAACCTTTACTTGATGATACCCGGATCGCAGATCAATCTTAGAGTAGAAGCTAGATCCTTGTAGTTGGTCAAACAGGTCATCAATTCTGGGGAGAGGGTAGCGGTTCTTTACCGTTAACTTGTTTAGCTCTCGGTAGTCTATGCACATTCTGAAGGATCCGTCTTTCTTTTTCACGAACAAGACCGGAGCTCCCCAAGGTGAGGAACTTGGTCGAATGAATCCTTTATCCATCAACTCTTGTAATTGATTGGATAGCTCTTGCATCTCAGAAGGGGCGAGTCTATATGGGGCTCTTGCGATCGGTGCAGCTCCCGGCACCAAATCGATTTGGAACTCTACTTGTCTAGTTGGCGGAAGTCCAGGCAAATCTTCCGGGAAGACCTTCGGATAGTCACAAACCACTGGAATATCCTCAAGTCGCTTCTCCTCCGCCTCTTTTTCTACAATTTGCACCAGTACTGCATGACAACCTCTCCTAAGGCACTTTAATGTTCTTAGGCCGGATATGACATTCAACTGTCGGTTCTTTCTTTCTCCTTGGACTGTTAGGAACTTCTTCTTGTGGAGTGGTATCCGTACCACTTTCTTACCACACAAAATCTCGGCATGATTGTGTGACAACCAATCCATACCAACTACTACGTCGAAACTTCCGAGTTCTATAGGCATCAAGTCTATTTTAAAGGGATGATCTGCCAGCTTCAGTGTGCATTCCTTAATGATACTACTTGCCTCTATTATTTTACCATCAGCCAGTTCTATAGTATAAGAGTTGTCTAAGGGAAAAGGAGCGGCATTCAATTGCTTACTAAACTTATCAGATATAAAACTCCTATCAGCCCCAGTATCAAAGAGTACGTAAGCATAAATGTCGTTGAATAAAAACGTACCTGATACCACGTGGGGATCATGACGAGCGTCACCTGCTCCCAACACAAAAGCTCTCCCCTGAGCTCCTCCACCATTCCTCAGTTTCGGGCACTCACTCTTGAAGTGCCCAGTAGCTCCACATTCAAAGCAGCCTTTTTGATTGCTGCCACTGGTTCCCGGGGCTCCTGTCTTACAGTCCTTGGCCATATGCCCCAAACGTTTGCATTTCTCACAGTGGGTTGGACAGGGACCCTGGTTGTGATGGAAGGTGCATTTAGTGCAGAAAGGCTTGGTACCGGTATAACCTCTTCTTGGCTCAGTTCCAGCTGCGTAAGCCTTAATGGTCTCGGGCTTTTTGGATTGTGAACCCGCATTCTTCCCCGTCTTGTCTTCCCACTTCCTTTTGTTCTCCCCGGCCTTGGCTTCATTCCTCCGGGCTACTTGGTCCATAAGATTATTGGCCATCCTGATGGCATCCTGCAGGGTGGATGGGTTTGAGGCAGTCACGTTACCTTGAATTTGAGGAGCGAGTCCCCAAATGTAACGTTCAATCTTTTTGTACTCCGGGGTCACCATTTGAGGGCACTGAATGCTTAGCTCATGAAATCGGTTGGTGTACCCCATCACATCTGTTCCCTTCATCGACAGGTTCCAGAACTCTGATTCCATTTTCTGGAGTTCGTTCCTCGGACAGTACTCGTCCGTCATCATTTGCTTTAACGCGGACCATGTGAGCTGGTAGGCTTCATCGATACTTATAGACTGGACATAGGAATTCCACCAAGTGAGGGCGCTATCATGTAGAGTGTGAGTAGCAAACTTCACCTTATCTCCCTCAGCACATCCGCTGACGCGAAAGACCGATTCTAACTTCTCAAACCATCGTATCAATCCAACGGCTCCTTCAGTTCCGTTGAAATACCGGGGTTTGCAACTTAAAAACCCTTTAATTCCACAACCCTTTGCATGGATTTCCGTTCCTCCCGTGGTGCGGCTAGCACCACCATCTCCATTTGCTGAGCTATTCCTATTTGCCTCATACGTGGCTATAGCGGCAGCCACTCTTTGTGCGACTAGCTCTTCAATGTCAGCAGCGCTCATTGCTCGTTTTTGCGGCATTATCTTAAAATTTTAAAGAAAAAGCATAGTGTAAGAAGTTGAATCTTAAAGAGATAAATTTCCCTCAAAGCACAATACTATAATCATCAAACACAGTTTCATAAATAAATTGCAATTTTCATTCATTAATCAATCGAAATTTCCTTACATTAGGGGCGGGTTATTACCTGAAAATCTTATCTTATGCTATTACATGATATTTTCCTACCATTACAAAGATAGACAGAAGTGCACTAAGTGTGGGAGTGATCGGGGGTCTCTCCCTTTTCCATTGCGTTGAGGCGCTGAGTCAGCTCCTCGATCCGGGCTTGGCTCTCGGCTAGTTGCTGCCGGAGCTCATTCAGTTCGTCCTGCTGTATAGCAAGGGCGTGCTGGTTGGCCCAATATATGTTGGAGTTTTGCAACTCCTCCCGCTCTAAACGAGCGGTCATCTCCCCGATATCCAAGTTAAGTGACCGGATCTGGTGGTCATGCATGGTAGACCTTGCGATCAAAAGTGGTATGGTCTGATCGGCGGGCTCTTGAGTGAGCGATGAGACAGGTGCGGAGGATGGTCCTCCGATCTCGAAGTTTGGAGGAACTCCCTCCATCAGCCTCCATTCGCGGAGGGTCTCCGGTATCCAAGTCCATCGTCGGGCGTCTACCCGTCGGTGTGGTGTCGGGGGATTGGGTTGTGGAGTTGGAACAGGAATAGACTCCCTTCTTGGTATGTTTACCCGTTTCCGGGGTGTGTACAACATCTTTAGGCCGTTAGGATAAGGCCTATACGGCTTATAGGATGGTTCGGCCGGGTGATACGGGACGCGAGCAGGGGCCGTCGGTGGTGAAGGATCCTCTTCCTCCATCGGTTCTTCCTCCATGGGTTCTTCCTCGGATTCCTCCATCGGGTCCTCGTCCTCCGAGGGGTCTTCCTCCTCGGTCGGGTCCTCCTCAGAAAATACTTCCGGATTGCATGGGCTAGTAGGGGTATACTCCTCTTCTGAGTCGGACAAGATGATTATCTCTTGGTGAGACATGTTTTCTGCTATCAAGGTCCATGCATACTCAATCAGTTAGTTACAAGTTACAAAATATTTCTAAAATCAGTAAATCTTATGTACAGTTATAGTCTAGGGTACTAATGCAACCTAGTTCACTATAACTATGGCTCTGATACCAATCTGTCACACCCTGCTACCTCGGTTGGCAGCGAGGCGTGACGAGTGCGGAAGCGTAACCATAATCATAATGAACGACCACTAAATGGGCGTTTTCAAAAATACATCGATATAACTTTAAAAGGTAGAAATGTTTTACATAACCCGTAAATGATAAAGAGTAGTTCGCAAAGTACAGAGATTTAAATACATAATTAAATTGTCCAAAATAATGCAAATAAATCTCCGACGGTTTGAAAAAAAGGATGCGACTCCTTAAGTGCGGAAGCTTGAAAGTGGTTACTTCTGAAGGCATACTTGCCTTAATTACCTGAAAATACATGCTAAAATACGTCAACGAAAATTGTTGGTGAGCTCATAGGTTTACGCGAAAAGACCAGTTGTATGGACATTATAAGATGAGTTGAATTTATAAAATCATAAATTCCGCGTATGTATTACATAAACCATCATGCAACCGAAGCTTAATTAGAATGAGTTTGCCCTGTGCAGTATTCCCATACGTAATACCGTGTGTTGAATATATATGCACTCGCTGTTAGCCGAACCGAGCTAACCCGAATGGGGGACATGACTCCCGATAGATCTATCCACAATATATCCGCGCTTACAAATAAATGCAATTAACGGTTCATGATATAAGGGCTGATGGGATCCAAACATGTAATACATATAAGAAATAAACAGTTTTGATGTCCATATGAAAACAGTGCATGTATTTCCACCCCAATAGATAGTGAAAATAGGGGCTATGAAGACTCACCGAACTTGTGATGGCAAAATGTGCGCAAAAATGCAAGTTTGCGTTGTTTGATGGGTGATGAAACCGGAGATGTTTAACCGAGTCCTAAATGATAATAAGGACTTAATATCACTAATATATGATAATAGGTATATTTATAGATTTTTATGTCTTAAATCACCCAACATTACAAGTTTATAAATAAGATTTGCTTAAAACGTCAAGTTTATATATATATATAATTTTCCAGCTTTTTCGGAGGTTTTTCGGCCTACTTTGAGGCTGTTTTTGACCAAGCTCCAAAATGTTTTAGACTTTGGTTTTCTAGGACATTCAACTGCTATATACAAAGGCTTTTTAGAATCAAGAACGGCCATTTTTCGAGTTGTTTAGGTTGGTGAAAAAGCTCGCTAAAAACGCTATGTTGGCCATTTTTGAGCTGTCAAACTTTCGGTTTCCCAAATAATTTCTGGAGGTCTTAAACTTCAAAATAAATCATGAAAATTTGCAGATCTATAGGTAAGACATAGATCTAACTTTTGAGACAAGAATCAACTCATTTCGTTGAGTTATGAATTAGTTATGATTTTTCAAAGTCGATATAAGTTTTCTGCCGAAAATCCGTAGTTCATAAACTTACAACAACTTATGATTCTTGTTGTTTATTCAAAGACTACTTGTATAAAAGTCATAATAGTTATAAAAACACACATATAACACATGTTTTCATAATATTAACACTTTTATAATGTGTTCATATATTCATAAACACCTTTAAAGAAACAACACAAAAATAAAAACTAGAAACTTATAAACTTGAGTTTTTTATGAATCTTGTTGTTGTAGGTGATTATATATATTATGCAATAGTTATATAAACATAAATATAAGATGAAATAAGTTAGTATTTACTTACTTTGATGTTTTATAAGAATGCAAATGAGAAGAAGTTGAAACTCTTGCAAAAGTTGCACCAAGAACACTTCAAAATATGAAGAACGCTTGAAATACTTCAAGAACACCAAAAATAGAAGGTTTTTGGCTTTGGGAGGGCTTATGGCCGGTTTTTGAAGAGAGAAAAGAGGGGTTTTAGTGTGTTTAAAATGAATGGAAATGTTCTCTATTTATAGGAAAAATTGGATCTTGGAAAGATAGTGAAATGATGAAGAATAGTGCAAATCTTGGATGAATTGAAATAAAGAGGATTTGATTTTGATATGTTGAGTAAAATAAATTATTTCAAGGTCCTTTTGTCCTTCCTATTGGCTGGCCTAAGGGAGGTATTTTGGTGTATTTTCATTTATTTTTTTTTTGTATAAAAGTATTTAGAAATGTATTCTTGTATTTCCCTTTTTTGTAAATTCATAAATACTTTTGGATGCATTGTTTTAATTAATTGTTTTAGTCTTGTATAATTAAGGTTAAGTAATTGTATTAGTGTATGATTAGTATCACTAATCATGATTTAATTATGTACTTAGTTGAATTAATCCCTCATATCGTAAATTGATCGGATTAATTGATTTCCCGATTCATCGCACCGATGAATTTGATTCTAATTGAGTTGAATTTTCTAATAAGCCTTGTTAATCACTTGATTAATTTCTAATGACCATTGATTAGGCTATAATTGACTATTAAATGTAGATTAGGGTTTTGTTGCTAACCTGGTTTAGTGTCGGATGTTACAATATTTAACCACAACTTGGGCTATGAAAACAAGGGCTAATCTTCGGCTTCAACTTTTGGCAAAACTAGGAAGTTTGCTTGATTATTTTACGGAGACACGGGAGCATTATTCCGGCCCAAAAGGGTGATTAGACCTTGTGATAGGCCCGATCTTCCACCTTAATGGATCTTCATCGTCTTGACCATTAGAAGGGTGACCATTGGATGGGTTCTCGTCGTTCCCCCCCATCTTGAGAGTGATTTGTCCTCAAATCGTCACCTGCATCAAAAGGACTTAAATCAGCCGCATTAAATACATCACGGACATTATACTCATTAGGAAGATGAAGTTTGTAAGCATTGTCATTGATTTTATGCAACACTTGAAACGGTCCACCTCCTCTAGGCATCAACTTCGACTTCCTCTTTGTTGGAAATTGTTCCTTCCACATATGAAGCATCACCCAATCTTTTGGTACAAAGTGACCTTTCTTTTTCCTTTGTTCGCTTGTTGTTCATACTTCTTGGTGCGCTCTTCAATGTTTTGTTTTGGCTTCTCATGGATTTGCTTGACAAATTCTGCCTTCTTCTTGCCATCTAAATTCATATGCTCATTCACAGGCACATGAGTTAAATCCATAGGAGTTAATGGCTTAAATCCATGCACAATCATGAAAGGTGAAAACTTAGTAGCGTAATGCACATTTCGATTATATGCAAACTCAACATGGGGTAAGCATTGCTCCTAAGTTTTCACATTTCTCCCAACTATTGATCGCAACAAAGTACCAAGTGCACGATTCACAACTTCGGTTTGTCCATCCGTTTGGGGTGACAAGTCGTACACAACAAAAGCTTTGTTCCAATTTCACCGACAAAGTTTTCCAAAAATAAGTTAAAAATCTGGTGTCCCGATCAGACATGATAGTTATTGGCATACCATGCAATCTAACCACTTCTTTGAAAAAAAAAAATTAGACATAAGTGAAGCATCATTGGTTCGATGGCATGCATTGAAATGAGCTATCTTAGAAAATCTAGCAACAACCACAAAATTGAATCTTTGCCACTTGTTGTTCTTGGCAAACCCAACACAAAATCCATAGAAAGATCAACCCATGGTTCACATGGTGATATGATCCGAACCATGGGCAAAGAAGATGTGGATCCAAGTCAAGTTTCAAAAAATAATGCTCCCATTGTTTCACAAAATAATTAATAATCACAAGTTAGGCTCCAAAACAAAGGTTAATCCTAGTTCATTACTTGGATTGAAAATAAGAAACATGTTTAATTATTTAGTGAAACAATGGGAGCATTATTTTTTGAAACTTCACATGGATCACATCTTCTTTGCCCATGGTTCGGATCATATCACTTGGTATAGGAAGAGGAGTGTACAAACCATGAGGTTGAACCTTTGATTTGGCTTGTTTACAAACAATGCCACACCAAAATGACCCATAAGGCCCCACCATGTGCTTTCCGAACCAAAAGCTCACGTAAAGACGTGTTTGGAATGCAAAGCTTTGATTCTTTGAACAAAAACCCATCATGTATAAAAAACTTGTCAAAAAGAGCTTCTTTCAGATGTTTGAAAAATCATACCAAAATCCACATCCTTATGATAGAACTCTTTGATTTGTTCGAAACCAATAATTTTAGAGTCTAGAGAAGAGAGTAAAGAGTACCTCCTTGAAACTGCATTAGCTACAATATTTTCCTTACCTTTCTTGAATCGGATGACATAAGAAAATGTCTCAAGAAACACCATCCACCTAGCATGTCTCTTATTCAACTTTTGTTGCCCCTTCAGAAACTTCAAGGACTCGTGATCAAATTGAATTACAAACTCTTTGGTCCACAAGTAATGTTGCCATGTTTTCAGTGCACGAACCAAGGCATACATCTCTTTGTCATAAGTGGGATAATTCAAAGTTGCGCCGCTCAACTTTTCACTAAAATATGCCAATGGTTTCCCTTCTTGCATTAAAATCGCACCAATTCTAAAACCTGATGCATCACACTCAATTTCAAATGATTTATCAAAATTTGGCAAAGAAAGCAAGGGAGCATGAGTTAGTTGAAACTTGAGTTTTACAAAAGCTTGCTCTTGATCTTCGCCCCATTGAAAACCAACTTTCTATATAATGACTTCTGTGAGTGGTGATGCCAAGGTGCTAAAATTCTTCACAAATCGACGATAAAAACTTGCAAGACCATGGAAACTTCGCACATCACCAACACTCTTTGGAAACAACTTTGAACCATGCAATACAACAAGCCTATCAACTAGTCGATGGATTGGATGGCTATACTATACCGTGATATTAATGATGGCACGACAGTCTATGCACATCCTCCATGACCCATCCTTTTTAGGTACAAGAAAAACTGGAACAGTACAAGGGCTCATGCTTTCTTGAATCCATCCTGTAACATCCTCGGATTTATTTTGATGTATTTTGGTTAATTAAGCGGAAAAGTTATATAATTGAGTTGAATTTGGGCAATTATTATGTATTTGGATATTTAGCAAGTTGGTTGCTATTTTTAAGAAAATTGAACTCAGAAACAATTTTGTGGATTATTATGAATTTAAAAGTTATTTATGATATATCTAAGATTAAATCAGTATTTTATGGAACCGGTTAAGTCGAGTGGTGAAATGTGCAAAATGACGAAAGTAGTATATAAAGGGCAATAGGCTTCATTTTCTAGTTTACACCATCTCACTACTTTATCTCTCTAGAAATTTTCTCTCTACATCTCTCTAAGATATATCACAAACCGACCGTCGGATTTTCGAGAATTATACGTCATCGGAAAGGTATCGAGGAGTACAACAACAATATACAAACGGATTTCAGAGTTCGTGCAAATTGAGGTAAGAATCGAATCTTTTAAGTTTATAGTTTCGGTTTTGAAGTTAACTAGAATTCGAATCTGTCATTTTATGCAAATTTAAGCTTGTTTTGCTCGAAACATTGTTGGAATGTGATAATATATGCATAGTAGAATCGAATCTAGGTATCATACATGATATATGCATGATTTTTGACTTAGAAATGTAGGATTTAAGTTGAAATGATGAACAGACTCGAATATGTCAAGAACAGAGTCGAAATGCAAGAACAAACTCGAGTTTGGTGCTAGATTCGAAGGTGTACTATTAGATTCTAAGGGGGGGGGGGGCTTCGAATCTAACCATAGAATCAAAGTGTAGTTCGAATCTAACCATAGATTCGAAGGGTAGGTTCGAATCTAACATAAGGGGTTCGAATCTAATGTATAAATTTCGAATCTGATGCTTGATTTCGAATCTAACCTATTAAATTCGAGTTTAATGCCAAAAATTTAGAACACTACTCCCTAGACTCGTGTATTTTGAATGAAACTTATAAACAACACGTAAAATGGCAAGAATTATTCAAAGGACAAGTTATGAACTTGAGATGGGTTCAACTCAATGGTAATATGGATTTGAACATAGACCAAAAAGGGAAATATTGCAAAACTTACAAAACATGGTTTTATGGATTTAAACGGTTAATGATATGAGGAATTGTTGTAATTGATATGACAGGTCCCTTGTGGTGTTGTTTAACCCACAGTGGGGTACTTGGTGGAATCCGGTTGAAAGCCCGAAGAGAAATAATATCGGTTAAAAGATAATTACGCACCCACTGTGAGTACAGTAGATTTCGCATGGTTATATTTGTTTTATGTAAGCTTTGCCTGCTGAGACCTGTTGTTTCATTGATTGTTTGGAATTCTACTAACTTGCGTAGATTTAGATGCACATTCTTACTTGTTGCATGTCCTTTCGGTTGTTGTGCATCTAGTGATGGACCGGTGGGTCGCATCGATTATTCTGATGTTACTGTGCTATATGACCTGGAGCTGATCCCTCCTAGGCCCGGTAGGCAGTATGTCATCCCCGATCATACGTTTGTCTCAGATGGTATGTCTAAATGCCGAGCTGTGAGCTCGAAGGGGCTGCGGCTCTGGTCCGTACTTGGTGTACGAAGAGTGTATACGACGTTCGTCGTCGGGATACTCTTGGGCTTCATAAAGACTTATAAAATGCGCAATCTATGTATTCACTAAGCATTCGCTTACGTTTTAGTTGTTGTATTTTTACAGGCAAAGGAAAATCTACTGCTGGACCTTCTAGTTAGGTCGTTTGGAAGATTTTGGAGATTCGGCACTATTTTATCGGTAATTTATGTTACGAGACAATGTTGTAATATTCTGGATGATTGTAATAAATGTATGGGTGTGTAGACTTAGACTTGGTACCTTATAGCACCGTAGGGTGTTTAACACTTGTTGCACTATTTCATTTATGTTTTAATGCTTCCGCACTAAATTTAGGTTATCAGATCATTATGTTATTGCATGTTGATGATTAAATCCTGGGTGTATTGTAATTGGTGGTTGTTGTGGCAAGGGTGCCACACGAGATGGTATCAGAGCAGTTGTTTGAGATTCAAGAGTCCGTGAGGTCTTGATCTCAAACATTAGGTAATGATATGTAGTGGTTTAAGTAATGATCTGAACTAAGATAGGTTATGATATAGTAATTATAAGAGATTGACTATCATACGGGACAAATGAGTGGTGTCTTTAAACTGATGACATGTTACTAAACAAGTTATATGTTTATATTTTCAGAACATGTCTGGAGGAATGACACCTGAAGAGACGAGAGAAATGATGCTAGCCATGATGGCTGAGCAAAGAGAGATGATTCAAGAGCAGTTTCGGGCTCGAGATGAGGCCGAAACTAAGCGAAGGGAAGATAAAAGGAAGAACAAAGAAAAAGAAAGAGAAGGAAATAATGAGGAACAAGATGACAACACTGGGTCATCTAATAAGCCCAGGGGTTGTCGGTTTAAGGATTTTAAAGGAAATGGAGCTGTAGAGTTTAACGGTTTAGGGGATGCTGTTGCCGCACTGGAATGGATAACAGCAACTGAGCGAACATTCCGAATCAGCGACTGTGCTGAGAAGGACATGGTTCGTTATGCAACTGCTATGTTCACGAATGATGCAATCATGTGGTGGAATGCCATGGTGAACGCTTTAACATTGGAGAAAGTTTCGGTTATGAAATGGGCTGAGTTCACGGACTTATTCACTCAGCAATACTGTCCGATTGATGAGCGTCGGAGATTAGAGGCAAGGTTTATGGCACTGGTACAGGGGACGAAGACGGTGTCCCAATATGCTGTGGAGTTCACGAGGTTAAGTCTGTTCGCACCTCATCAGGTGGACACCGAAGAAAGGAAAGTGACCAGGTTCGAGGCTGGTCTTGACATAGAGATTAGGAGGGTTATGAGCAACATCCGCTACCCTACATTTGCTGGCTTACTTGAGGCTGCCAGAAATGTAGAGCAGATTTTGATTATGTCGGGCTACTCTGTTGGCTCTGCTGCTGCTTCCACCAATCCAACACAGCCGTCACCGCCGAAGCGCCAAAAGGAGGGAGGATACTCGGGATCTTCCCGGTCTTCACAATACTCATCACAGCAGTCTTTTCGCCGACCATCTGGTTCTTCTGATCGTGGTCGTGCTCGTGCATACTCTATCAACACCGAGCCACAATACTGCAACAAATGTCACCTGGAACATTTTGGTAAATGCCCTAACGGACGTGCTTGCTTTTGCTGTGGAGAACTGGGACATTTTCAGAATGACTGCCCCAGGAAGGGTGATGCTTGCTATAAGTGTGGAGTGTGGGGTCACTATAGCAGGAACTGTAGAAAGAATGCTCCAACGGCTGCTGTCCCATCATCAACACGATCGTCTGGAGGTTCGAGTGGTGGTTCAGTTAACCGCCGGGGTCAGTCACAGAGGGCACCTGCTCGTGCTTTTCAGATAACTGCAGAGGAGGCAAGGGAAAACCCGGAGGTCGTCACGGGTACGTTTATAGTTAATTCTATGCCAGCACGAGTTTTATTTGATTCGGGTGCCAATAGGTCGTTTGTTTCTACTGTGTTTGCACAAAGACTTGCTATGCCACTGTCTAAGTTGTCTGCTATACTTGATATTGAAACTGCTAGCAATACTTTAGTTAAGGTAGATCATGTATACCGAAATTGCACGTTAGTAATTGAAGATGTAGTCTTCAATTTAGATCTGATTCCGATAGAGTTCAGCGAGTTTGATGTGATAGTCGGAATGGACTGGTTGATCGAGAATGAAGCCCATATAGTGTGTAAGAGCCGAATGATAAAGATAACTACCCCGGAGGGGCGTGAGATATGTATATATGGGGATAGGAGAAGCGGGGATCTGTGTTTGCTGACTATTGCAAAAGCTCGAAAGCTTGTTGCAAAGGGATGTGATGCATACTTAGCATATGCGATTGATGCTAAGGCAGAGAAGAGAACTTTGGCCGATGTGCCGGTTGTTTCACAATTCCCGGATGTGTTTCCGGAAGACTTGTCTGGCGTGCCGCCTGAGAGACAAGTTGAGTTTCGAATTGATCTGATCCCCGGAGCTGCACCGGTAGCTCGTTCTCCTTATCGTCTTGCCCCAACCGAGATGAAGGAAATGATGACACAGCTGCAAGAATTGTTGGATAAGGGCTTCATTCGGCCGAGTTCATCGCCGTGGGGAGCCCCGGTGCTGTTTGTAAAGAAGAAAGATGGTACGATGAGAATGTGCATAGATTACCGGGAGCTGAATAAATTGACGATTAAGAACAAGTATCCTCTGCCGAGGATAGACGACTTGTTTGATCAGTTACATGGCGCTAGTGTATTTTCTAAGATTGATCTGAGATCGGGATATCATCAGCTGAAAGTAAGAGAAGAAGATGTACCGAAGACAGCATTCAGGACTCGGTATGGCCATTACGAGTTTCTGGTAATGCCTTTTGGATTAACTAACGCCCCAGCTGTCTTTATGGACTTGATGAATAGGGTTTGTAGACCGATGTTGGATAAGTCGGTGATAGTGTTTATCGATGATATTCTAGTATACTCTAAGTCTGAGGCTGAGCATGCTGAGCATCTCAGGGAGCTGCTAGAGTTGTTGAGGAAAGAAATGTTGTACGCCAAGTTCTCAAAATGTGAGTTTTGGCTGCAACAGATACAGTTTCTAGGGCATGTGATTTCGGGGGCTGGGATTTCTGTGGATCCAGCCAAAGTTGAAGCAATAAAGAACTGGGAGCCGCCTCGTTCAGCTACTGAAGTTAGAAGTTTTCTGGGGTTGGCAGGATATTATAGGAGGTTTATAAAGGATTTCTCAAAGATTGCAGTTCCTTTAACTGCATTAACCAAGAAGAATGCACCATTTATACGGGAAACTGTGCAGCAGGATGCCTTTGAAGTTCTGAAGAAGGCGTTAAGCGAGGCTCCGATACTTGCCTTACCGGAAGGCAATGACGATTTTGTGGTTTATACTGATGCATCAAGGTTAGGGTTAGGCGCTGTATTGATGCAACGTGGGAAGGTTATAGCGTATGCTTCAAGACAGTTGAAGCAGCATGAGAAGAATTATTCGACTCATGATCTGGAGTTGACCGCAGTAACATTTGCTTTGAAGTTATGGAGGCACTACCTGTACGGTACTAAGTGTCAACTTTACACGGACCATAAGAGCTTGAAGTATATCTTTAGCCAGAAGGAACTTAATATGAGACAACGTAGGTCTATGGAGCTTATTAAAGACTACGATTGTGAGATACTGTACCATCCCGGAAAGGCTAATGTGGTAGCCGATGCCTTGAGCCGAAAGGCTTATGCTAAGGATTTCTGTTATATGATGACGTCTACAATGCTGACCTCCACGATAATTGATGATGTCAAGGCTGCTCAGAAAGAAGCCTTGAAAGAGGAGAATATTGGTGCTGAGGATGTTAGGATACATTTAAAGAATATGGAAACGAGCGAGTCTGGTATAAAAGGTGTGTACGGAAGAATTTGGGTGCCGAAATATGGTGGTATGAGAAATGTGATCGTTGAGGAGGCACATCAATCTAAGTTTTCTGTACATCCCGGGAGCACAAAGATGTACAACGACTTAAAGGCAGACTTTTGGTGGCCGGGATTGAAGAAGGATATCGGTCAGTATGTTGAAAGATGTAGGACTTGCCGGTTGGTAAAGGCCGAACATCAACAACCGTACGGCAGTATGCAGCCGCTTCCCATTCCGGAATGGAAGTGGGAGCACATTACTATGGATTTTGTTACAAAACTGCCGAAGACTAGGCGCCAACATGATGCAGTTTGGGTGATAGTCGATAGATTAACTAAGTCCGCACATTTTATACCGATAAGAGAAAGTTACTCCTTAGAAAAGTTGGCTAAAGTTTATATGGACGAGATTGTTTCTAGGCATGGAGTGCCTAAGTCCATAGTATCGGACCGGGACAGCCGGTTTACTTCAAATTTTTTGTCGGCTTTGCAAGAAGGGTTAGGGACAAGAATAGCAATGAGTACAGCTTACCGCCCGCAAACTGATGGCCAGAGTGAGCGGACCATCTTAACGCTTGAAGACATGATGAGATCGTGTGTGTTAGATCTCGGTGGCAATTGGGACGATCATCTGCCACTCATAGAGTTTTCGTATAACAACAGTTACCACGCTACAATCAAGAAAGCTCCGTTCGAGGCTTTGTATGGAAGGAAATGTAGGACTCCTACATGTTGGAGAGAAACGAGTGAAACACCGATCGCTGGGCCGGCCTTGCTTCAAGAAACAAACGAGAAGATACAGTTGATTAGGCAGAACATGAAAGCGGCCCAGGATCGTCAGAAAAGTTACTATGATCGGAGGCACAAGCCGATAAATTTTGAAGTGAATGACTGGGTCTACTTGAAAGTATCACCCATGAGGGGTGTTACTCGTTTTGTTAAAAGGGGAAAGTTGGCTCCGAGATTCGTCGGACCATTTAAGATAACCGAAAAAGTAGGAAATCAGTCATATCGTTTGGAATTGCCTGACGAGATGTCGGGCATACATCCGGTGTTTCACGTTGGAAATCTTCGAAAGTCATTTACTTCTAGTAACGAGGATTGGGCCGACCATACTGAACTGCAAGTTGATGAAAGGCTCCGGTATGTTGAAGAGCCGGAGTGTGTGTTAGATACTAAGATGAAGAAATTGAGAAGCAAGGAGATAGAAATGGTGCTTGTACGTTGGAAGCATCATAAAGGAGCAAATCATACATGGGAAACTAAGTCAAAAATGTTAAGAAAATATCCGAAACTGTTTGAGACCGAGTAACTTCGAGGACGAAGTTGAGCGTGGTGGAGCCCATGCTGTAACATCCTCGGATTTATTTTGATGTATTTTGGTTAATTAAGCGGAAAAGTTATATAATTGAGTTGAATTTGGGCAATTATTATGTATTTGGATATTTAGCAAGTTGGTTGCTATTTTTAAGAAAATTGAACTCAGAAACAATTTTGTGGATTATTATGAATTTAAAAGTTATTTATGATATATCTAAGATTAAATCAGTATTTTATGGAACCGGTTAAGTCGAGTGGTGAAATGTGCAAAATGACGAAAGTAGTATATAAAGGGCAATAGGCTTCATTTTCTAGTTTACACCATCTCACTACTTTATCTCTCTAGAAATTTTCTCTCTACATCTCTCTAAGATATATCACAAACCGACCGTCGGATTTTCGAGAATTATACGTCATCGGAAAGGTATCGAGGAGTACAACAACAATATACAAACGGATTTCAGAGTTCGTGCGAATTGAGGTAAGAATCGAATCTTTTAAGTTTATAGTTTCGGTTTTGAAGTTAACTAGAATTCGAATCTGTCATTTTATGCAAATTTAAGCTTGTTTTGCTCGAAACATTGTTGGAATGTGATAATATATGCATAGTAGAATCGAATCTAGGTATCATACATGATATATGCATGATTTTTGACTTAGAAATGAAGGATTTAAGTTGAAATGATGAACAGACTCGAATATGTCAAGAACAGAGTCGAAATGCAAGAACAAACTCGAGTTTGGTGCTAGATTCGAAGGTGTACTATTAGATTCTAAGGGGGGGGGCTTCGAATCTAACCATAGAATCGAAGTGTAGTTCGAATCTAACCATAGATTCGAAGGGTAGGTTCGAATCTAACATAAGGGGTTCGAATCTAATGTATAAATTTCGAATCTGATGCTTGATTTCGAATCTAACCTATTAAATTCGAGTTTAATGCCAAAAATTTAGAACACTACTCCCTAGACTCGTGTATTTTGAATGAAACTTATAAACAACACGTAAAATGGCAAGAATTATTCAAAGGACAAGTTATGAACTTGAGATGGGTTCAACTCAATGGTAATATGGATTTGAACATAGACCAAAAAGGGAAATATTGCAAAACTTACAAAACATGGTTTTATGGATTTAAACGGTTAATGATATGAGGAATTGTTGTAATTGATATGACAGGTCCCTTGTGGTGTTGTTTAACCCACAGTGGGGTACTTGGTGGAATCCGGTTGAAAGCCCGAAGAGAAATAATATCGGTTAAAAGATAATTACGCACCCACTGTGAGTACAGTAGATTTCGCATGGTTATATTTGTTTTATGTAAGCTTTGCCTGCTGAGACCTGTTGTTTCATTGATTGTTTGGAATTCTACTAACTTGCGTAGATTTAGATGCACATTCTTACTTGTTGCATGTCCTTTCGGTTGTTGTGCATCTAGTGATGGACCGGTGGGTCGCATCGATTATTCTGATGTTACTGTGCTATATGACCTGGAGCTGATCCCTCCTAGGCCCGGTAGGCAGTATGTCATCCCCGATCGTACGTTTGTCTCAGATGGTATGTCTAAATGCCGAGCTGTGAGCTCGAAGGGGCTGCGGCTCTGGTCCGTACTTGGTGTACGAAGAGTGTATACGACGTTCGTCGTCGGGATACTCTTGGGCTTCATAAAGACTTATAAAATGCGCAATCTATGTATTCACTAAGCATTCGCTTACGTTTTAGTTGTTGTATTTTTACAGACAAAGGAAAATCTACTGCTGGACCTTCTAGTTAGGTCGTTTGGAAGATTTTGGAGATTCGGCACTATTTTATCGGTAATTTATGTTACGAGACAATGTTGTAATATTCTGGATGATTGTAATAAATGTATGGGTGTGTAGACTTAGACTTGGTACCTTATAGCACCGTAGGGTGTTTAACACTTGTTGCACTATTTCATTTATGTTTTAATGCTTCCGCACTAAATTTAGGTTATCAGATCATTATGTTATTGCATGTTGATGATTAAATCCTGGGTGTATTGTAATTGGTGGTTGTTGTGGCAAGGGTGCCACACATCCTCTCTTAAGTAATTCCAAAACTTGACTTTGCAAATCCTTGGTTTCCTCTGGATTTGGTCTATATGCCGGCTTGTTTGGAACGGAAGCCCCGGGAACAAATTCAATTTGATGTTCAATCCCGCGAATTGGTGGCAATCCATTGGGAACCTCCTCGGGAAACAAGTCTTCAAATTCCTGCAAAAGAGATTTAATATTCCTTGAAAGAGTACCGGCCAAATCATTAGTGGTTAATTAAGCCTCTTCATTTAAAAGAAGCACAAAAGACATCTCTGAATTCAAGGCTTCTTTTATTTCATTCCTTTTTGCAAGTGCACAATATTGACTCTCCATTTCACCCACCAAACTTTTCTTATCTTTTTGTTTTTCGTTTGAACCCTTCTTGTGTTCATTTCTTTCATTGGACTCGACGTCTTTGTTCTTCGCATCTTTTTGAAGTCGGACTTGATTCTCATAAACTTGACTGGATGACATTGGCACAAGAGTTATGGGCTTGATTTTGTGAAAAAGGGTGTACCTATTGGTGAAGCCATCGTGTTTTATGTGCCGATCATATTGTCATGGCCTACCAAGTAACAAATGGCTTGCTTGCATAGGTACAACATCTCATAGGACTTCATCTTCATACTTACCGATACGAAACGACACCAAAACCTGCTTTGTAACCCGCACCTCACCACTATCATTAAGCGATTGGATTTTATACAGCTTTTGATGCTTTATTGTCGGTGACCCTAACTTTTCAACCATGGAAACACTAGCCACCTTAGTACAACTCCCACCATCTACTATAACACTACATACCTTGCCTTGAACATAACGCCGGGTGTGAAAGATAATCTCCCATTGTGCATCATCTTCTTCCTTAAAATGGGTGCTTAAGGCTCCTCTTGCCACCAAATTGCTAGCTCTTCTTCCCAATCCGTATCTTCGTGTAAGGTTCAGAAGCATCTGTTTTGATTTCTCCATTCTCTCTAATCACCATTGCAAGCTTGTTTGGACATTGACTTGCAATATGACCTCTGCCAAGACATTTAAAACATTTTATATCACGAGTCTTAGGAACTTTAGAACTAGTTTTCTCCTTTGAAGGGTTTTTTGTTCCATATTTTGGATTAGAAGAGTATGAATTTTCAGACCTTTTAGAGCTACTTATTTTCCAAGCATTCGTTCTTGACCCCACCCCCTCTCTTGAGATGCTTTCAATCTTTACTGCCATATGAACCATGTCCTTTATCTCAACATAATGGTGCATCTCAACACAATCTCGAATTTCATAACTGAGACCATTTAAGAACCTCGCCATGATAGCTTCTCTATCTACTTGAATATTCGCCTGGATCATAATAACCTCAATTTCTTTGAAGTAATCATCAACAGACTTACATCATTGCTTTAGACTTTGAAGTTTGCTGTGAAGGTCACGGTAGTAATGACTTGGTATAAAAGGTCGTCTCATGACCCTCTTCATTTCTTTGCAAGTATCGATGGGTCTCTCTTCATTTCTTCGTCTACTAATCACAAGTTAATTCCACCATTTTAGTGCATAATCAGTAAATTCAATAACGACGAGTTTTTCCTTCTTTTGGTTGGAGTACTCTTGGCAATCAAAGATGAATTCCATCTTAGTCTCCTAATAGATGTAAGCTTCTGGATCTGACTTTCCTCGAAAAGATGGAATTTTCATTTGTATTGAACTCAAGTTGTGGTCTCTATGTTGCCTTCCTCTAGGTGGTCTTCTTTAAAATTCCTCATCCCATTCATCACCTCTAGAACAGTAATCATGATTTTCATAAGAAACTTGTGATCGTGTTCGTTCACGAGGTATTTGTGTCTCCAATAGTTTCATTATTTCATGAATTTGTGTGAACTCGTCTCTCATTAATCGTCGCATTTCATCCATGAGAGCTTGAACTTGAAGACTTAGAAGGGGTTGGTCATCCACCATCTTATATATCTGCAAGAAAAACAATGAATAAAAAAATGATTATGACCTCTCCACTCCCCCTTACGTGTTTCTCTCAAGTTGAATAAGCTCTCAACACTCGCGTATGCAACAAAGGTTTTTTCCCTCGAATGATCTTACCACACAACCTTTTACCTCTCTTTTCAATTCTTAAAGTTCAAAACAAACTAAAAAAAGCAAAATCAAGTTAGGCTTCTGGCTTTGAGGAATTCAAAACGTACCAAACAACATCATTAAACAAGTGTAACAAACTCAAAAAGAAAAATAATACTAAAAAAAATTGTTAACGTTCCTCCAATTTTTTTTCTTTCACTTCTTTTTTTTCTCTACTTCTTTCCAATTCTTTTTTTTCTTTTTACTTTGATAGCTTTCTTTTATACCTTTCTTTTTTACATTGATACCTTTCTTTTCTTTTCACTTTTATTATTTTTTTTTTTGACGAACAAAACTACACGAACTAATATAAAGAACCCAAATATATATAACTTACTAAAATCCCAACTGCTTTATTTCTTCATAATATTAATCAAGTCAACTTGTGACGAGATCCACTACTATTACTTGAAATTCAATATAAGATCAAGAAACAAAAAAAAAACAATACGAAAAAAAATAAAGTATGATAGAAAACAAACCAATAGAACTTGGCACTGATTACAAATGATGTGATCTCACCCGATGAATATGAGATTGATCACGAGTTGCCCGATCGTTCTATTAGATGTTATAATGAGAAACGGATAGAACCGTGACCCGTTGCCTATAAACGAGGCAATGACCTTGGTATAGATGGTGAAACCGCGACCCGTTGCCTATAGTGAGGCAAGAACCTTGGTATAAGAAAACGCCACAACCAACCCCACCAAGTTGATTGATAAATTTTGAACGCCACAAGTTAGAACACTTAATAAGTTCTAGAAGTTCGTAAGGAACAAAAGGACATAAAAACGCACAATATTACTCAAAATAAAGGATGATTACAAATGAGAACTTTGGCTACTATTTATAGACGAAAATATAAGGAAAAGCAACCATTTAGGTAAGTAACAAAAACTATCACGATAAACGATCAAATAAGCAAAACTACTTATCAAAAGAAACTTCTAGACATTTCTCCACTTGAATCTTTTAGAATGTCTCTTGGTTCACTGTATCTTGCAAAACCCTTAGTTTCCTCCAAATAAATGGCCATAACCTTCAAAATTCCTTGAAATGAAGAGAAGACTTTCAAATTGCCTTGTAATTAATATTGACAAGTGCATTGAACATGGACACTCTTTTGGGCAGCTTCTTGGACGTGGCAAATGGTCCTTTATTGGGCTTTATTCTTCTTGAAAATATAGGTAAAATGCTTGGATATCATTGTGCTTTTATTTGACTCAAATCGGGCTTGAAATGAGTGAGTTATGGACAAAACATGGGCTAAGTGTGGGGCTGGCCAAAATTCTTTATTCATGGACTACATTTGGGTAATTAACCACAGCTTGGGCGATGAAAACATGGGTTAATCTTAGGCTTCAACTTGTAGCAAAATTAAGAAGCTTGCTTGGTTATTTTGCGGAGACACGAGAGCGTTATTCCGGCAGTATTTAATCAGTCCATTGGTAGCATCTCGGAACATCTTGGATTTAGACCTTGTGATAGGCCTGATCTTCCACCTTGATGGATCTTCATCATCTTGACCATTGGAAAGGTGACCATTGGATGGGTTCTCATCAACTTACCATTCATATGTGTGGCAACATGCTGATTCCCTACCATGTAGACTGGTGGCAATCAATGATACATGTTCATTATCATACACTTTAAATTGAAAACCTCTTAAATAGTAGCCAGCCACCAATTCGATTAAACTTTCTAGATTCAGACTAACTCTATCAATATCTAGGATTTCAATTGTAAATCGGGTCTTCCAATGGCTACTGTCAGCCTCACTATTTCGTCTTAACCGTTCTACTAGATTCTCTTCGGTGACAAACTGTCACCATTGAACGACTTGCCAAAGCCATCATCATGTCCACGATTAATCAAATTCACCTATGATCGATCAATGGAGTGACCACGTTATCTATCTGTTCCTCCACTCATGTCGTAATTCATGGCTCTAATTCCAATTCTAATCCATGAGACCATGACGATGCCCTACCATGTACACTAATAGCCATCAATAACACATGTTCATTATCACACACCTTTTTGAAATGAAAAACCACTTCTACTGTAGCCATCCATTCAAAAATGATTTCTTTCTTCAGACTAACTCCTTCAAATTCTAGGATATCAATCATAAATCTGGCCATCTATTTCCTATTGTCTTTGGCACGAATCTGTGTTAGCTGCTCTACCAGACTCTCTTTGGTGACAAATCGTCACTATTGAACAAGTTCTTAAAGTCATCATCATGTTAATAATTAATCAAATCCACCAATCGATTGGTTAATTGAAAGACTACTTGAGCTATCTGTGCCTCAATGCATGTCGTAAATCATGGCTTCAATTCCCATTCTTATATATTGCACCATGTTGATGCCCTACCATGTAGTTTGGTCGCCATTAATGAGGATACACTTTCATTATCATACACCTCTTTGAATTGAGAAACCTCTTCTAGAGTAGCCATCCATTCGATTAACCTTTCTGGATTCTATTAAACTCATCAAATCCAATGATTTCAATCATCAATCCGACCTTCCAATGTCTACTTCCATCCTTATGATTACGTCTTAGCTGCCCTGCCATACTCTCTTCAGTGATGAACACCGAAGCCTTTAAACAAGTTCATAAATCATCCTCAGGTCCACGATTAATCAAATTCAGCATCTAAATGGTTAGTGGATGATGAGAACCCATCCAAAGGTCACCCTTTCAATGGTCAAGATGATGAAGATCCATTAAGGTGGAAGATCGGGCCTATCAAAAGGTCTAATTCCAAGATGCTCCGAGATGCTACCAATGGACTGATTAGCCCTTGTTTTCATAGCCCAAGATTAGCTCTTGTTTTCATAGCCCAAGTTGTGGATAATTACCCAAATGTAGCCGATGAATAAAGAATTTCAGCCATCCCCACACTTAGCCCATGTTTTGTCCATTACCCACTCATTTCAAGCCCGATTTGAGTCAAATAAAAGCCTAATGAAAGCTAAGCATTTTTTCTATCTTTTCAAGAAGAAAAAAATCCCAATATAGGAGCATTTACCACGACCAAGAAGCTGCCCAAAAGAGTGTCCATGTTCAATGCACTTGTCAAGATTAATTACAAGGCAATTTGAAATCCTTCTCTTCGTTTCAAGGCATTTTGAAGGTCATGGTCATTTACTTGAAGGATACTAAGGGTTTTGCAAGATACAATGAACCAAGACACATTCTAGAAGATTCAAGTGGTGAAATGTCAAGAAGGGCCTTTTGATAAGTAGTTTTGCTTATTTGATCGCTTATCGTGATAGCTTTTGTTACTTATCAAGATGGTTGGTTTTCCTTATATTTCCGTCTATAAATAGTGGCCAAAGTTCTCATATGTAATCATCCTTCATTTGAGTAATATAGTGAGTATTTAACTCTTCTTGTTCCTTACGAACTTTTTTAACTTATCAAGTGTTCTAGCTTGTGGCGTTCAAAACTTATCAATCAACTTGTTAGGGTTGGTTGTGGTGTTTTCTTATGCCATGGTTCTTGCCTCTTTCTAGGCAACGGGTCGCGGTTTCACTATCTATACCCAGTGTTATTGTCTCGTATATAGGCAACGGGTCGCGGTTCTATCCATATATCATAATAACATCCAATAAAACGATCGGGCAACTCGTGATCAATCTTATATTCATCGGGTGAGTATCACATCATTTGGTGTCGAAGCCAGGTTCTATTGGTTTGTTTTTCGATCATACTTTTTTTTTCGTATCATTTTTTTTTCTTCTTGTTCTTATCTTGGATTTCAAGTAATAGTAGTGGATCTCGTCACAAGTTGACTACTATTATCAAGAAATAAAGAAGTAGGGATTTTAGTAAGTAATATATTTGCGTTCTTTATTTTTAAGTCGTGTAGTTTTGTTTCTCAAAAAAAAGTGAACAGAAAAAGAAAAGTATAAAAAGCTATCAAAGTAAAAATAAGAATTGAAAAAAAAAGTAGAGAAAAAAAAAGTGATAGAAAAAAAATTGGAGGAACGTTAGTAATTTTGTTTAGTATTATATTTCTCTTTGGGTTTGTTACATTTGTTTATTGAAGTTGTTTGGTACGTTTTGAATTCCTCAAGGCCACAAGCCTAACTTGATTTGCTTTCTTTTAGTTTGTTTTGAACTTTAAGAATTAAAAAGAGAGGTAAAATGCATTGTGGTAAGATCAATCGAGGGAAAAAGCCTTTGTTGCATACACGAGTGCTGAGACCTTAATAAATTGAGAGAAACACGTAAGGGAGAGTGGAGATGTCATAATGTTTTTATTATTCATTGTTTTTTTCCGCAGATATATAAGACGGCAGAGGGCCAACCCCTTCCAAATCTTCAAGTTCAAGCTCTCATGGATGAAATGCGACGATTAATGAGAGACGAGTTCACGCAAGTTCATGAATGAATGGACCAATTGGAGGCACAAACACCACGTGAACGAACACCTTCACAAGTTTCTTATGAAAAATCATGATTACGGTTCTAGAGGTGATGAATGGGATGAGGAAATTCAAAGAAGACCACCTAGACGAAGGCAACATAGAGACAACAACTTGAGTTCCATAAAGATGAAAATTCCATCTTTTCAAGGAAAGTTGGATCCGGAAGCTTACATCGATTGGGAGACTAAGATGTCATTCATCTTTGAATGCCATGAAAACTCCAACCGGAAGAAGGTAAAACTCGCCGTTGTTGAATTTACTGAGTATGCACTAACATGGTGGGATCAACTTGTGATTAGTAGACGAAGAAATGAAGAGAGACCCATCGATACTTGGGAAGAAAAGAAGATGGTCATGAGGCGACGTTTTGTAGCAAGTCATTACTACCGTGACCTTCACCACAAACTTCAAAGTCTAATGCAAGGAAGTAAGTCTGTTGATGATTACTTCAAAGAAATGGAGGTTATTATGATTCGGGCGAATATTCAAGAGGATAGAGAAGTTACCATGGCGAGGTTCTTAAATGGTCTCAGTTATGAAATTCGAGATCATGTTGCGATGAACCATTATATTGAGATTGAGGACATGGTTCATGTGGCAGTTAAGATTGAAAGCAACTCAAGAGAGGGGGTGGGTCAAGAATGAATGCTTGGAAAGCAAGTAGCTCCAAAAGGCCCGAAAATTCAAACTCTTCAAATCCCAAATCTGGAACAAAAAACACTTCAAAGGAGAAAACTAGTTCTGAAGTTCCTAAGACTCGTGAAATAAAATACTTTAAGAGCCTTGGCATGGGTCATATTGAAAGTCAATGTCCAAACAAGCTTGCAATGGTGATTAGAGATGATGGAGAAATCGAAACACATGTTTCTGAATCCTCACACGAAGACACAGATTGGGAAGAAGAGCTAGCAGTTCAAGGAGAATTGTTGGTTGCAAGACGAGACTTATCTTTTTTGTTTTTCGTTTGAACCCTTCTTGTGTTCATTGCTTTCTTTGGACTCACCGTCTTTGTTCTTCGCATCCTTTTGAAGTTGGACTTGATCCTCATGAACTTGAATGGGTGACATTGGCACAAGAGTTATGGACTTGGATTTGTGAACAAGGGTGTACTTGTTGGTGAAGCCATCGTGTTTTATGTGCCGATCATATTGCCATGGCCTACCAAGTAGTAAATGGCTTGCTTGCATAGGTTCCACATCACATAGGACTACATCTTCATACTTACCGATACGAATCGAGACCAAAACCTGCTTTTTAACTCGCACCTCAGTACCATCATTAAGCCATTGGAGGTTAATGGCTTTTGATGCTTCATTGTCAGTAACTGATGAGAACCCATCCAATGATCAAGATGATGAAGATCCATTAAGGTGGAAGATCGGGCCTATCACAAGGTCTAAATCCAAGATGTTTCGAGATGCTACCAATGGATTGTTTAAATCTTTCCGGAATAATGCTCCCGTGTCTTCGCAAAATAACCAAGCAAGCTTCCTAATTTTGCGACATGTTGAAGCCCAAGATTAGCTCTTGTTTTCATAGCCTAAGTTATGGTTATTTACCCAAACATAACTCATGAATAAAGAATTTTGGCTAGCACCACACTTAGCCCATGTTTTGTACATAACTCACTCATTTCAAGCCCAATTTGAGTCAAATAAAAGCCCAATGAAAGCTAAGCCTTTCTCCTATCTTTTCAAAAAGAATAAATCCCAATAAAGGCTCATTTGGCACGTCGAAAAATCTACCCAAAAGAATGTCTAAGGTTCAATGTACTTCTCAAGATTAATTACAGGATAATTTGAAAGCCATCTTTTCAATACGAGGCAATTTGAAGGTCATGGTCATTTACTTGGAGGATACTAAGGGTTTTACAATATACAATTAACAAGACACATTCTAGAAGATTCAAGTAGTGAAATGTCAAGAAGGCTCTTTTGTTAATTAGTTATACTTATTTGATCGTTTATCGTGATAGTTTTTGTTACTTATTTAGATGGTTGGTTTTACTTATATTTTCGTATATATATAGTGGCTAAAGTTATAATTTGTAATCATCCTTCATTTGAGTAATATTGTCATTTTTTAACTCTTATTGTTCCTTACGAACTTTTAGAACTTTTCAAGTGTTCTAGCTTGTGGCGTTCAAAACTTGTCAATCAACTTGGTGGGGTTGGTTGTGGTGTTTTCTTATACCAAGGAAAACATTGAACACAAGAAGGGTTCAAACGAAAAACAAAAAGATAAGAAAACTTTCGTGGGAGAAAAGGAGAGTCAATATTGTGCACTTGCAAAACGGAGTGAAATAAAAGAAGCCTTGAATTTGGAGATGTCTTTTGTGCTTATTTTAACTAAAGAGGCCCAATTAAGCACTAATGATTTGGCTGGTATTCTTCCGAGCAATACTAAATCTCTTTTTCAGGAATTTGAAGACTTGTTTCCCTAGGAGGTTCCCAATGGAATGCCACCAATTCGCGGGATTGAACACCAAATTTACTTTGTTCCCGGCGCTTCCATTCCAAACAAGCCGGCGTATAGAAAAAATTCAGAGGAAACCAAGGAGTTGCAAAGGCAAGTTGAGGAATTACTTGAGAAAGGATGGATTCGAGAAAGCATGAGCCCTTGTGATGTTCCAGTTTTGCTTGTTTAGAAATAGGATGGGTCATGGAGGATATGCATAGACTATAGTGTGAGATGATCCAAACCATGGGCAAAGAAGATGTGGATCCATGTAAAGCTTTGCAAAATAATGCTCATGTTGCTTTGCAAAATAATCAAACAAGTTTCTTATTTTAATCCAAATCATGGACCAAGATTGGTTTTAGTGTTTGTAGCCCAAGTTGTGTTGCTTTCATTTATAAAGGCCCATAAATAAATAAAATTCGGCCAACCCAACACAAGGCCCATGTTCTGGCTATATCTCACTCATTTGAAGTCCAGATAAAGTCAAATCAAAGCCAACTTCAAGCATAATCATTTTCCTACACTTTTCAAGAATAGAAAGGTCCAAAGTATGCCAAAGCCACGTTCATAATTCTGTCCACACCCTTGTCCATGTTGAACGAACTAGTGAAGTTAACTAGAAGACATTTTGAACGTCAAGACTTCATTACAAGACATTTTGAAGGGTTCTCATCATCATGACCATTTATTTGGTGAATATTAAAGGATTTACGGTTACTTTGAAGATGCATTGAATCAAGGCACTTTCTTGAGTGAATCAAGACACATTTTGATGGGTAATTAGTTTGATAAGTTGTCTTGGTTATTTTGATAAGTAGTTGTGCTTATAATTTTATCTATAAATAGAGGCCAATGAAAATATTTGTAATGATGCTTGACTTGAATGAAATTGTGAGCTTTTAGCTCTTTAGTTCATTATGAACTTCTAGAACTTATCAAGTTTCCATACTTGTGGCGTTTGATACATATCAATCAACTTGGTAGGGTTGTTTGTGACGTTTTCTTATACCAAGGTTCTTGCCTCATTATAGGCAACGGGTCGCCGTTTCACCATCTATACCAAGGTTCTTACCTCGTTTACAGGCAGCGGGTCACGGTTTCACCATATATACCAAGGTTCTTGTCTCGTTTATAGGCAACGGGTCGCGGTTCTATCCATTTCCCATAATTACATCCAATAGAACGATCGGACAACTCGTGATCATTCTCGTAGTCATCGGGTGAGATCACATCATTAATGATTGAAATCAAAGAAATTGATAGGAGTTAGTCTAAATCTAGAGAGGTTAATCGAATGGATGGCTATTGTAGAGGACAATTTTCAATTCAAAGAGGTAAGTGATAACGAACGTGTCCCATTTAAGGCCACCAGTGATGTGATCTCACCCGATGAATATGAGATTGATCACGAGTTGCAAGATCGTTCTATTGGATGTTATTATGATATATGGATAGAACCGCGACCCGTTGCCTATAAACGCGGCAAGAACCTTGGTATATATAGTGAAACCGCGTTTCGTTGCCTAGAAAGAGGCAAGAACCTTGGTATAAGTAAACACCACAACCAACCCCACCAATGTAAGGTCTACACACTACGGATCTATCTAGACGCGAGACCGTCAATGAGTGTGGAATCCTCGTTAACGGGTTGACGGAAACAACTCTCACTCGGAACACGGAGACTATCAATAAGTTGTACGAACTACGACGGACGCATCTACGAATTGATTCTCTCCGAAACAACACTAATAACTCTGATAAACTCGAAATCGCCTTTGGCTTAATCTCTCTCGAATTCTACAAAAAGTCTGATAATTATTCGAGTTAATCCCTAATTATAGAGGCTAATTCGAGTCTGCCATGGGCCAAACTCGAATCAGGCCCAAGGCCAATTCGAGTTTATCCTCTGGACACTCTCGAATCTACCTTATGAGGAACATTCGAATCTGTCTAAGTGATACATTCGAATCTGTCTTAGATTCGAATGCCAATCCTTAGTGAATTCGAATTTATCTTTGATCTTTATGTTTGAACTTCTTGTAATACGTTACATCAAGTTCAAACATACAATCAATAATAATTATCAAACATATATAAACATATATATCAAACACTTGCTAATTCTCAATACTTTGAATATTACTTAAACCAAAATGCTAGATTGCTTAGACTGCTATCGTCACACAGGGTGTACCAACAGACTCCCCCTTGACGATAGCTTGTAACTATTTACATCTTGATTAAGTACTAGAGCTATATATACTACTACCTGCGTATATACCAGCATCTATGCATACTCTAACTACTTTTTGGAACTTTCTGGCTTCAGATCTCCATCCTTCATGAAAGAAGATATGCTGACCATGAAGCTTCTTCAGATCGTGCTTTGACAGATTTATCAGATGCAGTGGATCATACACTCTCAAAATAACTTTGTCGTCTTGATCCTCCATGATAGCTTCAGCAGTTTCATTATCAATGTACCACCACTTCATGTTGCCCAAAATATCTTGTGGCATCTTCTTCATTGGCACCCTTCTTAAGCATTTAACAGGCTTGTAAACCATTTTCGCCCATGGTCATCCTGTATGAGGATCTATTCTTGAAGTATCCTCGACTCTTTTTCCAGAGCTTGGTTTGAGTCTTTCGAAACTTCCAGATCTCCCCTCTCGTCTGATTATCTTAGCGATCACTTTAGCATAGGGATCATTTCCGATATTGATCAACTCTTTCCATGCTAACTCCTTCACCTCTACCTTCGGCAATGTGTTGAATACTTTAAGCTTGCGCCTCAGGTATTGGAGACCATCTCTTCTCTTTAGAATAAAAAGCTACAGTTCCCTTTTGAAGAACCAGCTAATAATGCCTCCCGAGAAGTTTCCTGCTCCTGGAATCCTCATATTCTTCTTCATTTTCGGCTCAGTTTTCTTCTCTTCCTTGCGGAACCATAGATTTAACAATTCGGCTCTGCAAGGCTCTCTTTCAGCCTCTTCCAGTTCTGAATCATCTACTGAAGCCAATTTCACTTCATCAATATCTATTACATGTTGATCACTTTGCTCATATTGTTCTGTGACAGGATGTGATTGAATGATTACTTCATTTACATTGTCGTCTTCATCTATCACAACCTCATCATCAGACTTCCACTCAGCAATGTCATCTGGAACAAACTCTCCTTCTTCTAGATCTTCTATATCATCTTCAAAATCGAATTCAAGGTCTAGAGGGGCTTCAACGATGTCCATCAATGCTTCTATTATCTCCCATACTTCAGATTCTGAGGCTTTTGAAGAACTGGCCTCTCCTCGTACAGCTCCGATTGACCTGGCTCCCCCTGAGTTTCAGCATGCTGAGCAGCAGAAAAATCTACTGGCTCATCTCTTTGCGCACTGGGATCATTGCCATCATTATCATCATCCCTGGGCAGCTCTATTTGATCTCGGCAGCTTGTCTCCCCCTGAGCCTTTAGATTTTTCGTTAATTGCTCAATCAGGGAGCGCATCGATCTTATTTCGGCCGCTTGATCAGCTACAAAGGTTTTCAGCTCCAAGTTATCTTCATGAACCTTATCCACAGTCTTCTTCAGCTCGGCATTCTCAATATCTAGATTGGCATTATGCTTTTGTACTTCACCGAGAGCCGTTGTCAACCCAAAGATTTGAATTTGCTGGAAGTCAACTCTGCTCTTCAGTTCCAAAAACCTTTGATTCTCTGCGAAGGTGGATGAGGTGGATGGAATGGATTGTATTGGGGTCGGAATGATTGGAGATGGAATGTACGGTTCAACGGGTGGTGGTGGTGGTGGTATGGTAGTTTGAACGGATGGAGGCTGAGGGATTTCTGGCTGAGCAGTAGAGGCTGAGGTAGCTCCCTGCATAAAACGGTGTCGTTTAGCCCTTTGTCTTGTTATCAATGGAGCAACTTCTTCTTCCTCAAAATCAGAGTCATCAGACTCCCTTGATGCTCTTCGTCTTGTACCTTCTTCAGTCACCACTAACCTTGGTCCATATGTTCCCATCTGGACAGATGGTTCCTCGGTTACAGTCTCTGGAACTTCAACCTCAATCTCTTCCATCTCTTCAGATTCTGTAGCTGATGTGGACTTGTCATCAGCTGCTCGCTCAGGTTGATATTCATCAATTTGTCTGAATACATCAATCTCTCCTTCTGGAGGTTCCAGAAGTTGATCAACAAGCTCAGCTGTTATCTGTTCATTAGCATTAGGCCGAGATGCCCAGATTTCTTCCAATGTTTGTGCTATTTGCTCAGATTCGGGTGGTGCACTTGAAGGCCCTGCCTCTTGTGCCTCTTGAGGTTGACTAGTAGAAGGCCTACTTGCCTGAGTTTGACTCGCTGAAGATCTTTGGCGTCTCCTCTGTTGCTGAGGGCGCGGTTGTTGCTGTTGTTGTTGTGGCTGTCTATGCTGAACTTCCACCTCACCTGCCCAATTGGCATCATCAGGTGCTACAAAGTTCCGTTCTATTACAGCCCCAAACAAAGGTCGCTCTACCGGGACTGCTAACCTTCCTCTATGAGCAGAGCAATCAGCAAAAATCTTTTTATCGATAACCGATACACTTTGAATGTCATTAAGTTGCGGAAAATTTGGCAAGAAGTGCCTGATGAGCATCATCACAAAGCGGGGGTAAAGTAACAATCTTTCTCGTTCATGAGCAGTTATTTGATGAACAAACTCTGAGAAAAATATTTCTGAAAAACTGAAACGCCGATTATAAACCAATGCGATAATCCCTGATTGGATCTTCGATACAATATAATCAAATCCTGCTTTCTTCGCTGCAAAACATACCATGAACACGTGCGCCAGAAATCTCCATTGCCCAATGAGTCCACTCTTCATATAGGATGCCTTAGTAACATCCAAACTATAACCCATCCTCACAAAGGCAGCCTGCCTAATACTTAACGGGAAATCTATAGGTCCATTCTCTTCCTCCTGAGTTCCCAGCTGCAGAACTTGACGTAACATATCAGCAGAAAATACCAACGGCTGTTCTGCTATCCTTGTCCTTAGTACTGTTAGGGTGACAGTACAATCGACTTGCAAATGTTCATAAAATTGCCGCACGTAGGGAATAACGATTTGGATGTTATGGGATAATGCAAACGAGATCCTGGACTCCACCAGGAAATCCACCATCTGGCGGAAACCCTGCGCTTCAGGGATATTATGGTCTGGGGGAATGACCATATTATGCTTTGGAACAAACACTCTATCTGCCATGTCTGCACAATAAAGAAAATATTAGAATTATTAAAGATAAATAAACTTGGTTAAACTCAAATTTGTTTTATTTTGAACTTGTGTAAGTACAAAATCCAACACATATGAATTTCTACAAGCTCAAGTAAAATTTAAATTAAATAATTCAAATATATTGACAGACTCGAACAAACAGATTCGAAGTAACATATTTTCGATTTTAAAGTACCATTCGAGTCTAATGACAAATTCGAGTTTACTGACAAACTCGAATCATACCATGAACAGATTTGAAGGAGTCGGCCATAACCATCACTAAAATCCATGATTTTAACCATTTTGGACTCAAAAAATCAAATCTATTAGTCCTACTAGGTTCTAATCAATGATATTAGTAGTTAATTTGAGTTTTTACCGGTTCAAAGTTTGTAATTTTGAAAAACAAACCTTCTACCAATAAAACTTTAAAATTCAGAGATTTTGGCATAAATGGTGTATAAAACTACTTAAATCTTGTACAAAACACTTGTTTATACCTAGATCAATGAGTAGTATCGAACCCACACAGAAAGAAACTCGACAAATAGTTGATTTTGTGAAATCGGCAAACTCGAGCAAATAGATTCGAAATCGCTAGACAGACTCGAAGGAACAAATTCGAAAATAGATGACTTAATGACCATTACTGTTAACCTATTTATACCACCTACCTTCGAGCCTATTGCCACTTTCGACTCTACTGACAGATTCGAGACCGTCTAAATTCGAGTTTAACCTAAACTCGAATTACCCCCTGAAACTTTGAAAATTTCGAAAATTTTTAAATAAAATCAACTTTTTCAACTTTTTCACCCTTATTGTGTAACGGAATAAACTATGCCAAATCTTTTACCCTAAGCACAAGATTTTCACGCAATGTTTATTTTATTCAACTATGAATGCACACTCAGTAATTTTTGACCTTTTTCCTAAGTAAATTAAAAATAAAATAAAATAAAAATAAAAAAAAATAAAATAAAATAAACTAAAAATTTAAAATTTTGAACAAAAATTAACTTAGACTTAAACTACACTTATTAAAATTTACAACACTTAACAAATTATTTTTGACGAGCATAGTCAAAGAAATGTTCAATCAGATAGCGGTGTCAGATACTCACTTTCAGTGCTTAAACTTTCACACTTAGGAATTTTTGATTCCTTTGATTGTTTGGCGTGACATACCCATTTAGCCGATTGTCGGTATTTACCCCTTTAAACATGCTACATTTTAGAATATCCCTTGGCATTTTTATTTATCATGAAATTATCTTACGTGACTCAGACATAGACATACTTTTATGATCAAGGCATACAGACAATGATTCTAACTTGTTGGTATTTGCAAACTTTCTTTAAAAGACAAACATCGGACACAGGTCTGTATTTTCATACAACAAAGTGTCTTAGTTTGACTTAAGGTTTATTTTTAAAGCTAGCAAGACAGCGGTGACAGCTCTGTACCGACGTACAACAAAGCGACTTATCTTGCTAACCCGAATCAAAACAGAGGCAACAGGTCTGTACTTACGTACAACAGAGTTACATGTTTTTGACTCTCAATTTTTGTATGATTTTTCTATTCTTTCCATTTTAAGATGTATTTGATGTTGCTATACATCCCCAGAAAGTTTGCATACCTCATTTAGACTCAAAGTTTGTATGTCTTGTAAATAAAAATTAAGACCGATTGGTCATACATCTAAGCTAGGGACACGTTTGACTTTTTGTTGAATATTTTATTTGCCTTGGGACTCCCTATATGTATTATGCCTACCAACACATCAAACTAAAATAAAGTATAACACTTAGAATTTTAGGTGCATTATGTGTGAAAGCCTAAACACTTAGAGTTTGTAACGACTGTGCTAATTTTCGTCACCTTGAACCTATGCATCTAAGACTTTAACTCTTTTTCTGATATTCTCTTTTTTTTTTTGAATTTTTATAGTTTTCTCTCTTTTTTTTTTGTTTTTCATAAGAAATAGCAATAAAAGAAGATAACCTACTAACTTGCTAAAAATAGAAACTATCCTAATTTAACAGACTTACTATAAAAAGAAAGAAATACTACAGCTATAAAAGGAAATAAAGTTCTACTAAGGTCAAATTACTCTGGGTTGCGCATTCAATTTAGTTGAATCAAATATTCAAACCGTGACTTATCAAAGGTTTAAGTAAATAAATCAGCATTATTATCGTCCGTTGCCACTTTTACCAATTTGATTAAGTTCTTTTCAGCCCAATCACGAATAAAATGATGCCTTATGTCTATGTGCTTTGTTTTACTGTGTTTAACTGGATTATTTGTTATAACAATTGTAGATTGGTTATCTATCCTAATGGGAGTTTGAGTGTAAGCCAAACCGTAATCCCGCAATTGTTGTTGTATCCACAGAACCTGGGAGCAGCAACTACCAGCAGCAACATACTCGGCCTCGCACGTTGACACGGCTACCGATGTTTGTTTCTTGCATTGCCAGGAAACCAGTCTCCCTCCTAGAAATTGACAACCTCCAGTTGTTGATTTGCGCGTCAAGCTGCATCCTCCGTAGTCAGAATCCGTGAACGCCTCCAACTCTAGATCTCCCTCCACGTGATACCAAAGTCCCAGCTTCGGTTTCGACTTGAGGTATCGTAGAATCCGCTTCACAGCTTTCATGTGCATCTTCTTCAGATTAGCTTGAAACCTAGCACAAATACACACAGCAAACATGATGTCAGGTCTTGAAGTAGTTAAATACATAAGTGATCCAATCATGGCCCGATATAACGTCGGATCTACATCGGTATCACTTTCAGTACCAGATCCGAGATTGTGATTCACTTGAATCGGCGTGCTGAAATGGGCAGTCAGTTTCGTCCTTTCCATCCCGAAGCGATCCAATATGTCATAGACATACTTCGTCTGATGGATAAACATACCTTCCTTCTTCTGGTCAACTTGTAACCCCAAAAAGAAATTTAACTCTCCCATTGCACTCATCTCGAATTTCGACTTCATCACCTTCTCGAAATCTTTGCACATTTGTTCGTCTGATGATCCAAAAATGATATCATCGACGTACACTTGTACCAAGATGAAGTGTTCTCCCTTTCTCTTAACGAACAGCGTACTATCTATCCTACCCCTTTCAAACATGTTCTCTAATAAATGGTTGGATAAAGTCTCGTACCATGCCCTTGGTGCTTGATGCAATCCATATAGAGCCCTATCTAAACGATATACTCTATCTGGATAGTTTGGATCTGTAAATCTGGGCGGCTGTTCTACACACACCAGCTCCTTCCCTTTCCCATAGAGGAAAGCACTCTTAACATCTAGTTGATATACCTTAAAGCCCTTGAAGGAAGCAAAAGCCAGAAACAACCTAATGGCTTCCAGCCTTGCTACTGGCGCAAACACCTCATTGTAATCGATTCCCTCCTCTTGGTTGAAACCCTTTACAACTAACCTAGCCTTGTTGCGAGTGACTATACCCCGATCGTCTCTTTTACACTTAAAAACCCATTTGGTTCCTATGGCAATTTCCCCTCGAGGTAATGGAACTAACTCCCACACTTCTAGTTTCCTAAATTGAGAGAGTTCTTCCTGCATCGCTTCAACCCAGGAGTTATCCTTTAGTGCCATTTGCACATTTTTAGGCTCTATTTGCGAGATGAAACAAGAATAGAGACAGGTATGATATGCCTCGGAGTCGTTTATCATCGACAACAACACAGTGTTGTTATTTAAACTACTCCTACTCCTCACACCCTCATTAGGATTTCCTATGATGCTTTCTATAGGATGGTTCTTGTTGATCCTAGAGGTCTCTATCTCGTCAAGTCTCAGATTATCTCCTAAGTTAGATCCTATTTCACCTAATGGGGGAACATCCTCAGATTCCACATTTTCCTCCTCGTGGACATTTTCCTCAGAGTTGGAATTTGTTGTCTGAGTCTGATTCTCAGTTGAAGGTGCTACTGGATCAGTGACTTCTGGAGATCCATCTTCAGTCGAAGTAGGCTCGGATGTGGATTGAAATGTAGTCCTCGGAAAGGTATGACCTTCGTCATTCAGATGCAACGTCGCCATGTCCTTTTCGATTGTGCCTGCATTTTCATCTAAAGGAATGTTAAATGACTCAAATAATTTATCATAGTCAAATATCCATTCCGGACCTGTTTGGGGTTCATGTGTATAACTTGTGACTTCAATGTTATACACAATTTCTACTGTACCATTCGTTTTGTTAAAAACCTGTTTGTTTGGTGAGTTCGGCACATAACCTAGGAAGTATCCTTCGTCAGCCTTTTCACCAAACTTAGGTTGATGTTTTGTTCGCAGTAAAGTACATGGTGCCCCAAACGGTTCGAAGCCAGTTAAATTAGGTGGCCGGTTATTCAAAATTTCATAACAGGTTTTGTTCAAAGATCTGACAGTTAGGACCCGGTTTAAAGTATGACATGCGGTATTCACTGCCTCCCCCCAAAACATGGTAGGAAGCTTTGAATCCGAAAGCATAGTCCTAGCTGCCTCAATCAATGTCCTGTTCTTTCTTTCGGCCACCCGATTTTGTTGAGGCTGATACGGTGCACTAAATTGATGCACTATGCCCTTTGATAGGCAATATACACCAATTACATTGTTTTTAAATTCTGTTCCATTATCACTACATAGCCTTTTAACCCGTGTTCCATAGGAATTCTCCACTTGGTCTAAGAACCCGATGAGCTTGGAAGCCGTCTCGTCCTTTGTGCCTTGAAAGAAAACCCTAGAAAATCATGAGTAATTGTGAAGACCACCCCTTACGGGGCAGTGCTCACCAGTCTAGGTCCCACATCATGCAATACGATATCAATCAAACTAAGATAGAGTAATTTTAATGTGGAAAATTAAATTACAGTAAAAGCTATTAAGATTTAAGTTTAATACAGTTACGGTTTTCAAATTAAACTTATAAAGGGCACAAGTCTAATCTATTTCATGTCATCATATTATCAAAATAAATCTACCCAGATCACCACAATATCATCATCCAATTAGTACCAAAATGAGATCGTTGAGTAGAGGTCTATGATACTTCTGTCTTGATCGTGTAAGACCTAAGAACTAGGTCCGGCAGGTGACTTTCCTTTGCTTTTTCCTGTAAAATATTAAAGCAACATCTGTAAGCAAAGCTTAGTGAGTTTATAGATTTTCAATATTAACATGCGTGTCAAGCGGAGTCATAATTCTAAGCGTGATAAGTCTTGGCTGCCGCTACAGCCCTCATCATGATTGAGATATAGTATCTTAAGATCGGATGATGTTCAAACCACACTCACGCTTATATCGTGGGGATCAGCCACATACTGGGCTAGCTACCAGTAGGTCAACATGGCCGAACATCGGAGGTCATTACCAAGTTCGTGAGAACTGGTGGAATAGCCAGGTCTAGAACAATAGACCATAAGGGCTAGTCAAGCTGAATAAATCTTATCAAGTCTGATCAATGAAAGTAAGCATAAGTCTTAGAAGTCATGATAGCAACGAATCATAAAGCAAAGTCTGAAGCGCTAATAAATGCAATATGAAATGATAAGCAAATAGCTATCATGATTCACTGGGCAACACCCATCCATGGTGTGCACAGGTCTCAATCCAGCTGATAAATGAATGTCAAATAATGTAACAGCATCAATATATCTCAAACGGATCTTTGCATGTTCAATTTGAATATCTATAACTCACAGTGTTGGGTCTTGGTCAAACAGATATATGAATCTGCCACCTGAGTTATCTCAGGATTTTATCAATCTGTTCTCTGTCAAATCAAGTCTCTGACCCGCTTTAAATCTTTTAAAATCTTTGTCTAAATGTTCAGAATTTCACTGAACCTGTCCAGAATTATCATAATATACCATATCAATATCATATCATTATCATCTTTTCTTTAGTCGTTAAAATCTTTATTTTATCTGATTCTGATAATTTGTTAGTTCATATATCATCTTAGATTTTGAATTAAAGGCATCAGATTCGAATTTTATAGATTCGAAGAGAAGTTCATTCGAATCTAATGAATAGATTCGAAGCTTATACATATTCGAGACAATGAGGTTAGATTCGAAATTAAAGACATAGACTCGATGCACATTCCTAGATTTCGAACACATAGATTCGAACATACATTTCTTCGAATCTAGGTGACTAGATTCGAACCATACACGATAATTCGAATCTAATTAGTATTTTCGAATCTAATCACCATTTCGAGTCTGTTCTATGCATTTTCGAATCTGATCATAATATCCTCGAATCTGATCATATTTGCAACTCTAAAACTTGAATTTCTAAGGCATATATCACATATATAATCAATATTAAACCTATGTTCGATTATCTTATACTTATCTTTAGTTAAATCTGATAAAATAGCTTTAAATTTCATAAAGTTTAATAGATTCGAAATACCGAATATATATATAAAACGTAAAATTATAAAATCTTACCTCAATTCGTATGATCTCACGCAGGAATTTGGTATAATCGCGTAGTATTCGCCGAGATCTTCCTAACGGTATATTTATCTAGATAATCGGATAGTCGGTTTAGGAGAAATTCTAGAGAGAAGTTAGAGAGAGAAACTAGAGAGAGTTTTAGAGAGAGAGAGTTAGAGAGAGAGACAAATCTGAATTCTGAGTTTAAATTTCTCGTTTATATACGTCGTCTAGTTATATTTGCTAGCTAACTCACTTTCATTGTTGTATATTATATCTCTTTTATTTTATTTTCTTTAATAATTAAATAAATTCATAGATTAAATATTTATATAATTTAATTTAATATTTCATTATTAATTAAATTATAATTCAAATAATTTAACATTATTGCATTATCAGTTCAAAATGTTACTGAATTTACGACTAGATAAAAATTAGGTTGTTACAGAATGGGCTCCACCACGCACAAACTTCGTCCCCGAAGTTAGCTAGATTCGAACAGACCGGGACATGTAGCTTTCATAACATCTCTCAATTCCCAAGACTGATGCGAACCTTTGTGGTGTTTCCACAGGACGAGCACCATATGTATCTTTTTATTCCGAAGCTTTTTGGTCTTTGAGTCCAGAATATGTTCTGGCTCTTCAACCACACGAAGCTTCTCATCAATCTGCAGGTTAACATGTGGTATCTGAACTTCCCTTTCGTCAGCTAAACTCTTTCTCAGATGACTGACATGAAATACAGGATGTATTCCCGCTAAGTCAGCCGGTAGTTCAAGACGATAAGATTGATTTCCAATCTTTTCCACAATCTTGAACGGACCGATAAATCTTGGAGCTAGCTTGTTTCTCTTTATGAATCTCACCACATTCTTCATTGGGGATACTTTCAACATCACCCAATCGTTAACCGCAAAACTTATTGATCTATGCCGGTTATCATAATATGACTTCTGCCTGCTTTGAGCTTCAAGAATATTTCTTCTAACGAGTTGAATCTTTTCGTGAGTCAACTGTAGAAGGGCAGGACCCGCTATTGGCGATTCGCCTGTTTCACGCCAACAGGTAGGAGTTCTGCATTTTCTTCCGTACAAAGCTTCAAAAGGGGCCATCTTGATCGTTGAATGATAACTGTTATTGTATGAAAATTCGACCAACGGCAAGTGGTCATCCCAGTTACCACCTAAATCAAGAACGCAGGCACGAAGCATATCTTCAAGAGTTAGAATAGTACGCTCACTCTGGCCATCTGCATTTGGATGATAAGCATTACTCATAGAAATCCGAGTACCCATCCCTTCTTGTAGAGCTTGCCAGAATCTGGATGTGAAACGACTATCACGATCAGATACGATAGACTTCGGCACACCGTGACGAGAAATAATTTCAGAGATATACAGCTGCGCCAATCTATCGAGAGAATATGTTTCTTTCATCGGAATGAAATGTGCTGATTTCGTTAATCGGTCAACGACTACCCAGATGGAGTCGTGCTGTCTTTTGGTCTTTGGCAGCTTCGTAATGAAGTCCATTGTTATATGCTCCCACTTCCATTCAGGAACTGGCAGTGGTTGCATATCCCCGAAGGGCTTCTGATGTTCTGCCTTAACCATCTGACATACTCTGCAGCTTTCAACACATTTTCCGATATCTTTCTTCATTCCTGGCCACCAGTAGTCAGCTTTCAGATCAAAGTACATCTTTGAGCTGCCAGGATGAATAGATAACTTGGACTGATGAGCTTCGGACAGAAGAGTGCTACGAATAGAACCATATTTAGGAACCCAGATTCGGTTTCCCTGGAGACAGTAAAGTCCCAAATGGTTCAGAGATAGTAATTGTAGTTGCCCTTTAAGATTTTCAGAATTAATATTCTCTTCTTTCATTGCTTCTGCTTGAGCAACTCGAATATCTTCAATAAGATCAGAAGAGAATATAACTGGAGTTAGGGCATAGCAGCACTTTTCAGGATACACTTTTCTACTCAACGCATCCGCGACAACATTTGCTTTGCCGGGATGATACAAGATCTCGCAATCATAATCCTTGATAAGTTCCAAGGATCGACGCTGTTTCATATTCAGATCTTTTTGAGTGAAAAGATGTTTGAGACTCTTGTGATCGGTGTAGAGCTGACACCGAGTCCCATATAGATAGTGACGCCATATTTTCAAAGCAAAGGTAACGGCAGCCAACTCAAGATCATGAGTTGGTGCACTTTTCTCGTAGTCTTTCAATTGCCTTGAAGCGTAGGCAATTACTTTTCCCCTTTGCATAAGAACACATCCTAAGCCAGTACCAGAAGCGTCGCTGTAAACAACGAAATCGTCATTACCTTCTGGCAAGGATAGAATCGGCGCTTGAATAAGCTTTTGC
Source organism: Centrapalus pauciflorus (assembly GCA_020465985.1). Classification (NCBI taxonomy): domain Eukaryota; kingdom Viridiplantae; phylum Streptophyta; class Magnoliopsida; order Asterales; family Asteraceae; genus Centrapalus; species Centrapalus pauciflorus. The sequence goes on along the minus strand of JAANYP010005325.1, from coordinate 57,028 downwards.
TTCAGAATGTCAAATGCCTCTTGCTGTTTATCAGACCAAACGAAAGGAGTATTCTTTCGTGTTAGCGTCGTTAGAGGTACATCAATCTTCGAGAAGTCCTTTATGAATCGCCGGTAGTAACCAGCCAATCCGAGGAAACTTCTTATTTCAGAGGCATTGCGAGGCGTTTGCCATTTCTGAACGGCCTCGACTTTCGAAGGATCAACAGAAATCCCTTCGCCAGAAACAACATGGCCAAGGAACTGAATCTATAAGAATCAAAGTAGAAATTCAAGTTCTGATGTGAATCAAAAGGATACTTAGGAAATAGCTCAAGACATATATAATAGAAATTATAATTGTCTGAGCCAAAATTCGCACTTAGAGAATTTTGCGTAGAGTCTTTCTTTTCTCAATAACTCTAACAATTGCCACAGATGAATAGAATGATCAGCCTCCGTTTTGGAGTAAATCAGAATATCGTCTATGAATACGATAACTGATTTATCCAACATAGGTCTGCACACATGATTCATGAGATCCATGAACGCCGCTGGTGCATTTGTCAAGCCAAACGGCATCACGAGAAATTCGTAAAGACCGTATCTTGTACGAAAGGCTGTCTTTGGAACATCCTCTTCTTTAACTTTCAACTGATGATATCCAGAACGAAGGTCGATTTTCGAAAAGTAGCTGGCTCCTTGTAGCTGATCAAACAGATCATCGATTCTGGGCAGAGGATACTTGTTCTTTATTGTAACCTTATTCAACTCACGGTAGTCGATGCACATACGAAAAGTTCTGTCTTTCTTCTTAACGAATAAGACAGGTGCACCCCACGGGGATGAACTCGGTCGGATAAAACCCTTCTCTAACAGTTCTTGCAACTGTTTTGACATTTCCTGCATTTCTGCAGGTGCAAGTCTGTAAGGAGCTTTGGCAATAGGAGCCGCACCAGGAACCAAGTCAATACTGAACTCGACTTGACGTTCCGGTGGCACTCCGGAAATGTCATCAGGAAAGACGTCTGGGAACTCGCAGACTATCGGGATATCAGACAGAGATTTCTTTTCAGGGTTGGTTTCGGATAAAGCATAGCACAAATAAGATTCGCGACCTTTAGATAGATACTTATGTGCTTTTTCAATGGAAATGAAGCAGTGATCACCTTTTCGCTTTTCGCCTTTAATCTCTAACACTCGGCCGTCTGTAGTCTTGATTCGGATGATTCGGCGGTTGCAGACAATAGTAGCTTCATTTTTCGTTAGCCAATCCATGCCGATAATAACGTCGAACTCTTTTAATGGAATCGGGATGAGATCGAGATTAAATACAATGTTATCGACGAGTAGAGTGCAGTTTCGATAAACGGAATCAGCCATAACAAAGTTGTTACTGGCTGTCTCAATGTCTAAAATCACAGGAAGTTTTGATGGAGCTTTATGTAGTCTTGATGCAAAAGAAGTCGATATAAAAGAACGACTTGCGCCAGAATCAAATAGTATACGTGCCGGAATCGAATTAAGTAAAAACATACCCGTAACTACATCAGGCGTTTCTTTGGCTTCCTCGGCAGTGATTTGGAAAGCTCGTGTCCGGGCAGTTGGCGTTGCAGCAGAACTTTTTCCCGAAGAACCTCCCGCAGATGATTGAGACTGATATCGCGGCCCGCTTCTACACTGATACATGAAGTGTCCTCGTTTCCCGCACTTTGCACATCCACGTCCCTGCTGTGGACATTCCTCGCTGCTATGACCTATCATGTTGCATGAGAAGCAAGTGACATCTTCTGGATTGCACAACCCCATGTGTGACTTTCTGCATCGCCTACAGAATCGTGGTTCGTTCGTGAGGGAATACGCTTGGGCTTTCGGTTGTGAATTATGCTGATAGGATTGCTGAGTCTGAGATCTATTTGGCTTAAAGAATCTGCCAAATCGCTGTTTCTTTGGAGGAGACGGGTTCATCGGATTGGTAGACGGAGCGTATAGCTGATCGCCGTAATCTAGATATCCTCTCTCGATTTGTCTTGCAGCTTCAACCATTTCCAAGTAACTCTTATATTTAATCGCGCTCATCGGATGTCTGTATCTAGGGTTGAGTCCTACTCGGAACCTATTCATTTTCCTTTCTTCGGTAGCAACCTGGTATGAAGAGTAACCACATAGACGTGAAAACTCGTGTTCATATTCATCAACTGTCTTCGTTCCCTGAGTCAGCTGCATCAGTTGTACTTCCATTTTATCTCGCTGGTCGACCGGGCAGTACTTGGCATTAAACATTTCGAGGAATTGTTCCCATTCTAAAGTCTGAATCACCTCCTCACCATATATGCTTCGCTGTGTCTTCCACCATGCACGAGCAGCTCCAACAAACAACGCAGATGCGTAGCTTACTTTCTTAGAATCTAAACAGTCAGAGATTCTAAATATTTCTTCCGTATGACTGATCCAATCCATCGCCTGAATCGGATCAACTGTACCCTCGAAGTTCAGGGCACCGCTGGCTTTGAAATCCTTAAACTTACAGCCTTTAGGCTGCTCGATTTGAGTTTCAGGGGTAGAGTTATCAGAATCAGATTCTTCATTCTGAACTTGTTTATCTTTTCGCTTATTTTTCTTATCATTACGTCTTTTAGTTTCAGCCTCATCTCTGGCCTGAAATTGTTCTTGCATGATCTTATTCTGTTGTTCTGAGTGTTGTGCTAGTAATTGTTGCATCATCTCAAACATTTGTTGTGGGGTCATGTTGTTTGGTATGTCACCTGATCCTGATCCTGACATCTTAGCTGAAAATTAAAATCAATTAACTATCAGTTTATAGACTTAGATCTATGTACCCTTTTCCCATCCTAATAGTCTGTACATCCTATCTCAGTTCAATCCACCTAAATGATTGATATATATGTATTGCTTCAGTTTGAGATCAAGTATACTTACGTAATACTTGATTCACTCAAACTAGTGCTCTGATACCATCCTGTGAAGACCACCCCTTACGGGGCAGTGCTCACCAGTCTAGGTCCCAGGTCCCACATCATGCAATACGATATCAATCAAACTAAGATAGAGTAATTTTAATGCGGAAAATTAAATTACAGTAAAAGCTATTAAGATTTAAGTTTAATACAGTTACGGTTTTCAAATTAAACTTATAAAGGGCACAAGTCTAATCTATTTCATGTCATCATATTATCAAAATAAATCTACCCAGATCACCACAATATCATCATCCAATTAGTACCAAAATGAGATCGTTGAGTAGAGGTCTATGATACTTCTGTCTTGATCGTGTAAGACCTAAGAACTAGGTCCGGCAGGTGACTTTCCTTTGCTTTTTCCTGTAAAATATTAAAGCAACATCTGTAAGCAAAGCTTAGTGAGTTTATAGATTTTCAATATTAACATGCGTGTCAAGCGGAGTTATAAATCTAAGCGTGATAAGTCTTGGCTGCCGCTACAGCCCTCATCATGATTGAGATATAGTATCTTAAGATCGGATGATGTTCAAACCACACTCACGCTTATATCGTGGGGATCAGCCACATACTGGGCTAGCTACCAGTAGGTCAACATGGCCGAACATCGGAGGTCATTACCAAGTTCGTGAGAACTGGTGGAATAGCCAGGTCTAGAACAATAGACCATAAGGCTAGTCAAGCTGAATAAATCTTATCAAGTCTGATCAATGAAGTAAGCATAAGTCTTAGAAGTCATGATAGCAACGAATCATAAAGCAAAGTCTGAAATGCTAATAAATGCAATATGAAATGATAAGCAAATAACTATCATGATTCACTGGGCAACACCCATCCATGGTGTGCACAGGTCTCAATTCAGTTGATAAATGAATGTCAATTAATGTAACAGCATCAATATATCTCAAACGGATCTTTGCATGTTCAATTTGAATATCTATAACTCACAGTGTTGGGTCTTGGTCAAACAGATATATGAATCTGCCACCTGAGTTATCTCAGGATTTTATCAATCTGTTCTCTGTCAAATCAAGTCTCTGACCCGCTTTAAATCTTTTAAAATCTTTGTCTAAATGTTCAGAATTTCACTGAACCTGTCCAGAATTATCATAATATACCATATCAATATCATATCATTATCATCTTTTCTTTAGTCGTTAAAATCTTTATTTTATCTGATTCTGATAATTTGTTAGTTCATATATCATCTTAGATTTTGAATTAAAGGCATCAGATTCGAATTTTATAGATTCGAAGAGAAGTTCATTCGAATCTAATGAATAGATTCGAAGCTTATACATATTCGAGACAATGAGGTTAGATTCGAAATTAAAGACATAGACTCGATGCACATTCCTAGATTTCGAACACATAGATTCGAACATACATTTCTTCGAATCTAGGTGACTAGATTCGAACCATACACGATAATTCGAATCTAATTAGTATTTTCGAATCTAATCACCATTTCGAGTCTGTTCTATGCATTTTTCGAATCTGATCATATTTGCAACTCTAAAACTTGAATTTCTAAGGCATATATCACATATATAATCAATATTAAACCTATGTTCGATTATCTTATACTTATCTTTAGTTAAATCTGATAAAATAGCTTTAAATTTCATAAAGTTTAATAGATTCGAAATACCGAATATATATATAAAACGTAAAATTATAAAATCTTACCTCAATTCGTATGATCTCACGCAGGAATTTGGTATAATCGCGTAGTATTCGCCGAGATCTTCCTAACGGTATATTTATCTTGATAATCGGATAGTCGGTTTAGGAGAAATTCTAGAGAGAAGTTAGAGAGAGAAACTAGAGAGAGAAACTAGAGAGAGTTTTAGAGAGAGAGAGTTAGAGAGAGAGACAAATCTGAATTCTGAGTTTAAATTTCTCGTTTATATACGTCGTCTAGTTATATTTGCTAGCTAACTCACTTTCATTGTTGTATATTATATCTCTTTTATTTTATTTTCTTTAATAATTAAATAAATTCATAGATTAAATATTTATATAATTTAATTTAATATTTCATTATTAATTAAATTATAATTCAAATAATTTAACATTATTGCATTATCAGTTCAAAATGTTACTGAATTTACGACTAGATAAAAATTAGGTTGTTACAGTAATCGTCAGTGATAACTAAACAATACCAAGTACCTCCTATACTCCTTTTGTTGATTGGTCCGAAGAGATCCATATGCAACAAATCGAATGTAGAGGTTACGGAGTTCTGAGTCTTGGACTTGTGTGTCTTCTTATGTTGTTTGCCCTTCTTGCATGGTAGACACTTGTCCTCGAACTGAAAACTCTTCATAGGCACACCTTGCACCAACCCATTTTTCGTTATATACTTCATTTTTCTTAGGTGCAAGTGTGCCATGCGCCTGTGCCACAAAACTGATTCAGTCTCCGAAGCTTTGGATAACAGACAGATTGGCCCCATCGAAGTTTCCGGCTTGTTCATATCGAGCATGTACAAGTCATTCTTCCTTGGTGCCCGCATCAATATCCATTCTTCAGGAATCTTGAACCCCGGTTTTAGCACTAACGCTTCAGTGTCAGTGAACAGCACTGAATTCTTCTTGTCACAGATTTGAGATACACTAATGAGATTGTGAACCAGTTTATCAACGTGATAAACTTGATCCAACTTGATCGTCTGTAACATCCGGCACTAAACCAGGTTAGCAATAATGACCTAATCTATATTTAATAGTCAATTATAGCCTAATCAGTGGTCATTAGGAATTAATCAAGTGATTAACAAGGTTTATTAGAAAATTCAACTCAATTAGAATCAAATTCATCGGTGCGATGAATCGGGAAATCAATTAATCCGATCAATTTACGATATGAGGGATTAATTCAACTAAGTATATAATTAAATTATGATTAGTGACACTAATCATACACTAATACAATTACTTAACATTAATTATGCAAGACTAAAACAATTCATTAAAACAATGCATTCAAAAGTATTTTTGAATTTACAAGAAAAGGGAAATACAAGAATACATTCTAAATACATTTATACAAAAAAAAAATGAAAATACACCAATATTTCACCATATGGCCGGCCACCCCTATGGTACACAACCTTAATATTTTATTTCATCAACAATGCACAATCAACATCACATGGTCTTCATCTTTCACCATACTTTGCAAGATTTTTACTCCACCTCTCTTATCACCATCATTTCAACCCCCAAATTTTCTCTATAGATAGAGACCCAAACCCTCTCATTTTCTTCACACCTTCAAAGTGTAAAATCTCTTCTTTTCTCTGCAAAAATCCGGCCACCACCCATCCAAAGCCAAAAAAAATTGCAACTTTGCATTCCTTCAATATTTCAAGAATATTTGGTGCAAGTCTTGCAAGGATTTCAACTTCTACTTATTTTCATTCCTATAATTCATCAAAGTTAGTAAATACTAGCTTATTTCATCTTATATTTATGTTTATATAAGTCATGCATAATATATATAATCACCAACAACAACAAGTTTCATAAAAACTCAAGTTTATAAGTTTCTAGTTTCTATTTTTAAGTTGTTTCTTTAAATGTGTTTAGGAATATATGAACACATTATAAAAGTGTTAATATTATGAAAACATGTGATATATATATGTGTTTTTATAACTATTATAACTTTTATACAAGTAGTCTTTAAATAAACAACAAGAATCATAAGTTGTTTCAAGTTTATAAACTAACGTTTTTTGGCAGAAAATTTATATCGACTTTGAAAAATCATAACTAATTCATAACTCAACGAAATGAGTTGATTCTTGTCTCAAAAGTTAGATCTATGTCTTAACTATAGATCTGTAATTTTTCATAATTTATTTTGGAGTTTAAGACCTCCAGAAATTATTTGGGAAACCGAAAGTTTGACAGCTCCAAAATGGCCAACATAGGGTTTTTAATGAGCTTTTTCACCAACCTAAACATCTCGAAAAATGGCCGTTCTTGATTCTAAAAATCCTTTGTATATAGTAGTTTAATTTCCTAGAAAACCAAAGTCTAAAACATTTTGGAGCTTGGTCAAAAACAGCCTCAAAGTAGGCCGAAAAACCTCCGAAAAAGCTGGAAAATTATATATATATATAAACTTGACGTTTTAAGCTAATTTTATTTATAAACTTGTAATGTTGGGTGATTTAAGACATAAAAATCTATAAATATGTATATATCACTATATATTAGAGATATTAAGTCCTTATTATCATTTAGGACCCGTTTAATCTCGCTCGGTGCATCATCCGTCACTTTACGCTAAAAGCTTTTTACGTTAGATTTTTGCCATCGCAATTCCGGTGAGTTCTCATAGCCCCTATTTTCACACTGTTATGTTTTGGGGATGAAATACATGCTTCGTTTTTATATGGACAAGAAATATTTTCATTTCTATTATGTATTACACATTGGGTTCCATTAGCTCTGTTTTCATGAACCGTTAATTGCATTTATTTGTAAGCGCGAATATATTGTCGATAGATCTATTGGGAGTCATGTCCCCCACTCGGGTTAGTTGGATTGGCTAACAGCGGGTGCATATATATTCAACAAACGGTATTACGTATGGGAATACTGCACAGAGCAAACTCATTTTAAATTAAGCTTCGGTTGCATGATGGTTTATATGTAATACATAACAAGGAATTTATGATTTTATAAATTCAATCTCTGTTATTGTTGTCCATACAAGTCAGATTTACGTGTAAACCTATGAGCTCACCAACAATTTTTGTTGACGTATTTTAGCGTGTATTTTTAGGAAATTAAGGCAACTATGCCTCGGACGTATTTTACTTTCAAGCTTCCGCATCCATGGAGTCGCATGCATATTCAATTTAACGGAGATTTAGCTGCATTATTTTGGGTATTTTAATTATGTAATTAAATCTCTGTATTTGTGCGAACTTCATTTCTCATGTAAAACATTACTATGCTTTAAAGCTTTAACGATGTATTTTAAACACGTCCATATAGTGGTCGTTCATTATGATTATGGTTACGCTTCCGCACTCGTCACGCCTCGCTGCCAACCGGGGTAGCAGGGTGTGACAGATTGTTATCAGAGCCATAGTTATAGTGAACTAGGTTGCATTAGTACCCTAGACTATAACTGCACATAAAATTTACTGATTTTAAAAAAATTTTGTAACTAACTAAAAGACTATGAATGGACCTTGATAGGAAAAATCATGTCCCATCCGGAAACCATCATCTTATCGGATTCAGAGGAGGAGTACACTCCTGCGAGCCCCACGGCCACTGAGATTTTCCCCGAAGAAGAATCATCGGAAGAAGAGGACCCCTCGGAAGATCCAATGGAAGAGACGGAAGAGGAGCTGATGGAGGAAGAAGATCCATTGCCCCCAACGGTCCCTGCTCGCGTTCCATACCACCCAGCCGAGCCGTCATATAAGCCGTATAGGCCTTACCCTAACGGCCCCAAAATGTGGTACACACCGCGAAAGCGGGTGAACCCACCCAGAAGGGAGTCTATTCCTGTCCCGACTCCCCAGCCCAATCCCCCACCACCACACCGACGGGCAGACGCCCGGCGATGGGGCTGGATACCGGAGACCCTCCGCGAATGGAGGCAGATGGAGGGAATTCCTCCCAACTTTGAGATAGGAGGACCATCCTCTGCACCTGTCCCGTCACTCACCCAAGAGCCTACCGAACAAACCATACCACTCTTGGTAGCACGGTCTACCAGGCATGATCACCAGATTCGGTCCCTTAACCAAGATATCGGGGGGATGATCACTCGTTTAGAGCGGGAGGAGTTACAAAACTCCAACATCTACTGGGCTAACCAGCATGCTCTCACCATCCAACAGGATGGCCTGAATGAGCTTCAGCAGCAACTAGCCGAAAGCCAAGCTCGGATCGAGGAGCTGACTCAGCGCCTCAACGCGATGGAAAAGGGAGAGACCACTGATCACTCCCACACTTAGTGCACTTCTATCTATCTTTGTAATAGTAGGAAAAATATCATGTAATAGTATAGGACAAAAAATTTTCGGGTAATAACCCGCCCCTAATGTAAGAAAATTTCGAATGATTAATGAAAAAAATTGCAAGTTATTTATGAAATTGTGTTTGATGATTATAGTATTGTGCTTTAAGGAAAATTTACCTCTTTAAGATTCAACTTCTTACACTATACTTTTTCTTTAAAATTTTAAGATAATGCTGCCGAAACGAGCAATGAACGCTGCTGACATTGAAAAGCTAGTCGCACAAAGAGTGGCTGCCGCTATAGCCACGTATGAGGCAAATAGGAATAGCTCAGCTAATGGAGATGGTGGTGCTAGCCGCACCACGGGAGGAACTGAAATCCACGCAAAAGGTTGTGAAATTAAAGGATTTTTAAGTTGCAAACCCCGGTACTTCAACGGAACCGAAGGAGCCGTTGGCTTGATACGGTGGTTTGAGAAGTTAGAATATGTCTTTCGTGTCAGCGGATGTGCTGAAGGAGATAAGGTGAAGTACGCTACTCACACTCTACAAGATAGCGCCCTCACATGGTGGAATTCCTATGTCCAGTATGTAAGTATTGATGAAGCCTACCAGCTCACATGGTCCGCGTTGAAGCAAATGATGACAGACGAGTACTGTCCGAGAAACGAACTCCAAAAGATGGAATTGGAGTTCTGGAACCTGTCGATGAAGGGAATGGATGTAGCGGGGTACACCAACCGATTTCATGAACTGAGTACTCTATGCCCCCAGATGGTGACCCCGGAGTACAAGAAAATCAAACGTTACATTTGGGGACTCGCCCCTCAAATTCAAGGTAATGTCACTGCCTCCAACCCATCCACCATACAGGATGCCATCAGGATGGCCAACAATCTGATGGATCAAGTGTCCCGGAGGAATGAAGCCAAAGCCGGGGAAAACAAGAGAAAGTGGGAAGACAAGTCTAGAAAGAACACAGGTTCACAATCCAAGAAGCCCGAGACCATCAGGGCTTATGTAGCAGGAACTGAGTCAAGAAAAGGCTACACGGGTACCAAGCCTTACTGCACCCAATGCACTTTTCATCACAACAAGGGTCCCTGCCCAACTTGTGGAAAATGCAAGCGTATTGGCCATATGACCAAAGACTGTAAGTTTGGAACCCCGGGCGTCAATGGCAGCAATCAAAGAGGCTGCTTTGAATGTGGAGTTACTGGGCACTTCAAGAGTGAGTGCCCGAAGTTGAGGAATGGTGGAGGAGCTCAGGGGAGAGCTTTTGTGTTAGGAGCAGGTGACGCTTGTCAAAATCCCCACGTAGTATCAGGTACGTTTCTTTTAAATGACATTTATGCTTACGTACTCTTTGATACTTGGGCTGATAGGAGCTTTATATCTGATAAGTTTAGTAAGCAATTGAATGCCACTCCATTTCCCTTAGACAACTCTTATACTATAGAACTGGATGACGGTAAAATAATAGAGGCAAGTAGTATCATTAAGGAATGCACACTGAAGCTGGCAGATCATCCCTTTAAGATAGACTTAATGCCTATAGAACTCGGAAGTTTTGATGTAGTAGTTGGTATGGATTGGTTGTCACACAATCATGCCGAGATTTTGTGTGGTAAGAAAGTGGTACAGATACCACTCCACAAGAAGAAGTTCCTAACAGTCCAAGGAGAAAGAAAGAACCGACAGTTGAATGTCATATCCGGCCTAAGAACATTAAAGTGCCTTAGGAAAGGTTGTCATGCAGTACTGGTGCAAATTGTAGAAAAAGAGTCGGAGGAGAAGCGACTCGAGGATATTCCAGTGGTTTGTGACTATCCGAAGGTCTTCCCGGAAGATTTGCCTGGACTTCCGCCAACTAGGCAAGTAGAGTTTCAAATCGATTTGGTGCCGGGAGCTGCACCGGTCGCAAGAGCCCCATATAGACTCGCCCCTTCTGAGATGCAAGAGCTATCCAATCAATTACAAGAGTTGATGGATAAAGGATTCATTCGACCAAGTTCCTCACCTTGGGGAGCTCCGGTCTTGTTCGTGAAAAAGAAAGATGGATCCTTCAGAATGTGCATAGACTACCGAGAGCTAAACAATTTAACGGTAAAGAACCGCTACCCTCTCCCAAGAATTGATGACCTGTTTGACCAACTACAGGGATCTAGCTTCTACTCTAAGATTGATCTGCGATCCGGTTATCATCAAGTAAAGGTTAGGGAAGAAGACATTCCCAAGACAACATTCAGAACTCGATATGGACATTACGAATTCTAGGTAATGCCATTCGGTTTGACCAACGCACCAGCCGTATTCATGGATCTCATGAATCGAGTGTGTAAACCATATCTGGACAAATTTGTAATAGTGTTCATAGACGATATTCTCATCTATTCCAGATATAAGGAGGAGCATGAACAACATCTAAAGCAGATCTTGGAGTTGTTAGAGAAGGAACAGTTATACGCCAAATTTTCAAAATGTGAATTTTGGTTGCGAGAAGTTAAATTCCTTGGACATGTGATCAACAGCCAGGGAATCCAGGTTGATCCATCAAAAATCGAGGCCATAAAGAACTGGGCGACTCCTAGAACCCCCACGGAAATCCGCCAATTTCTAGGACTTGCCGGTTATTATAGGCGATTTATCGAAAACTTCTCAAAGATAGCAGGTTCCTTAACAGAATTGACTCGGAAGGATGTGAAGTATATCTGGGGTGAAGAGCAAGAAAAGGCGTTTCTGCAGCTAAAGCAAAGATTGTGCAGTGCACCAATTCTTTCCTTACCTAAAGGGACTGAAAACTTTGTGGTCTACTGTGATGCCTCACACAATGGATTAGGTTGTGTGCTCATGCAAAGGGATAAAGTCATTGCCTACGCATCACGACAGCTCAAAATTCACGAGGTGAATTATACGACTCACGACTTAGAGCTTGGAGCAGTGGTGTTTGCTGTCAAAATATGGAGGCACTACCTGTATGGAACTAAGTGCATGGTGTTCACAGACCATAAAAGCCTTCAGCATATTCTGAATAAGAAACAGCTAAATATGAGACAGCGTCGTTGGGTTGAACTACTTAGCGACTATGACTGCGAAATTCGTTATCATCCGGGGAAGTCAAACGTCGTAGCCAATGCCCTGAGCCGAAATGAACGGGTTAAACCCTTGAGAGTCCGAGCTTTGGTCATGACTATACAGTCAAACCTAAACTCTCAAGTCCGCAAGGCACAAGAAGAAGCAGTCAAGGAGGGTAATCTACTGGATGAAGCCTTGAGAGGTATGGATAAGCAGTTTGAAATTAAGCTAGATGGATGTCGATACTTCATGGGCAGAATTTGGCTACCAAAACTCGGAGGAGTAAGGAAGCTGGTCATGGATGAAGGGCATAAGACAAGATATGCTATCCATCCAGGGTCAGATAAAATGTATCACGACTTGAAAGGAATGTACTGGTGGCCAAACATGAAGGCTGACATTGCTACCTATGTCAGCAAGTGCTTAACATGTTTGAAGGTTAAGGCTGAGCACCAAAAACCATCAGGATTGCTAGTTCAACCAGAAATACCCCAGTGGAGGTTATGACACTATTTGGGTGATTGTGGATCGACTTACCAAAACCGCACATTTCCTTCCAATCAAGGAGACTGATAAGATGGATAAGTTAACACGAATCTATCTTAAAGAAGTCGTCTCAAGACATGGAGTACTTGTATCAATTATATCAGACAGGGACAGCCGGTTCACATCAAGATTTTTGCAGTCATTGCAAGAAGCACTGGGTACACGCTTAGATATGAGCACAGCCTATCACCCGCAAACGGATGGTCAGAGTGAAGGACGATTCAGACTTTGGAAGACATGTTAAGGGCATGTGTCATTGATTTTGGCAAAAGTTGGGACAAGCACCTGCCATTAGTCGAGTTTTCCTATAACAACAGCTATCACTCGAGCATTAAGACCGCCCCATTCGAGGCACTCTACGGGCGAAAGTGTCGATAACCTCTTTGTTGGGCTGAAGTAGGAGATAGTCAGATTACTGGACCGGAAATCATCCAGGAGACTACAGAAAAGATAGCCCAGATTCGTAACCGGTTAAAAATCGCGCGGGATCGGTAGAAAAGTTATGCAGACGTTCGACGGAAGGATTTGGAGTTCCAAGAGGGAGATCAAGTAATGTTAAAAGTCTCGCCTTGGAAGAGCGTAATCCGTTTTGGGAAACGAGGAAAACTCAATCCTCGTTATATCGGACCATTCAAGATCACCAAAAGAATTGGCCCGGTAGCTTACCGACTTGATCAGCCCCCAGTGCTTAGTAACGTTCATAATACCTTCCACGTGTCCAATCTTAAGAAGTGCCTGGCTGATGAATCACTCGTTATACCCATGGACGAGCTGGAGTTAGACGATAAGTTGAACTTCATTGAACAACCCGTAGAAATAATGGACCAAGAAGTCAAGAAACTCAAGCACAGCCGGATCCCGATAATAAAAGTCAGATGGAACTCTAAGTGAGGTCCTGAGTTTACGTGGGAACGCGAAGATCAGTTCCGGGAAAAATATCCTCACCTGTTCTCAAGTACTCAAGAAGTGGAGAACACGAGCTAATTTCGGGACGAAATTCCCTTAACAGGGGGAGAGTGTAACATCCGGCACTAAACCAGGTTAGCAATAATGACCTAATCTATATTTAATAGTCAATTATAGCCTAATTAGTGGTCATTAGGAATTAATCAAGTGATTAACAAGGTTTATTAGAAAATGCAACTCAATTAGAATCAAATTCATCGGTGCGATGAATCGGGAAATCAATTAATCCGATCAATTTACGATATGAGGGATTAATTCAACTAAGTATATAATTAAATTATGATTAGTGACACTAATCATACACTAATACAATTACTTAACATTAATTATGCAAGACTAAAACAATTCATTAAAACAATGCATTCAAAAGTATTTTTGAATTTACAAGAAAAGGGAAATACAAGAATACATTCTAAATACATTTATACAAAAAAAAAAAATAAAAATACACCAATATTTAACCATATGGCCGGCCACCCCCTATGGTACACAACCTCAATATTTTATTTCATCAACCATGCACAATCAACATCACATGGTCTTCATCTTTCACCATACTTTGCAAGATTTTTACTCCACCTCTCTTATCACCATCATTTCAACCTCCAAATTTTCTCTATAAATAGAGACCCAAACCCTCTCATTTTCTTCACACCTTCAAAGCCTAAAATCTCTTCTTTTCTCTCCAAAAATCCGGCCACCACCCATCCAAAGCCAAAAAAAATTGCAACTTTGCATTCCTTCAATATTTCAAGAATATTTGGTGCAAGTCTTGCAAGGATATCAACTTCTACTCATTTTCATTCCTATAATTCATTAAAGTAAGTAAATACTAGCTTATTTCATCTTATATTTATGTTTATATAAGTCTTGCATAATATATATAATCACCAACAACAACAAGTTTCATAAAAACTCAAGTTTATAAGTTTCTAGTTTCTATTTTAAAGTTGTTTCTTTAAATGTGTTTAGGAATATATGAACACATTATAAAAGAGTTAATATTATGAAAACATGTGATATATATGTGTTTTTATAACTATTATAACTTTTATACAAGTAGTCTTTAAATAAACAACAAGAATCATAAGTTGTTTCAAGTTTATAAACTACGGATTTTCGGCAGAAAATTTATATCGACTTTGAAAAATCATAACTAATTCATAACTCAACAAAATGAGTTGATTCTTGTCTCAAAAGTTAGATCTATGTCTTAACTATAGATCTGTAATTCTTCATAATTTATTTTGGAGTTTAAGACCTCCAGAAATTATTTGGGAAACCGAAAGTTTGACAGCTCAAAAATGGCCAACATAGGGTTTTTAACGAGCTTTTTCACCAACCTAAACATCTCGAAAAATGGCCGTTCTTGATTCTAAAAATCCTTTGTATATAGTAGTTTAATGTCCAAGAAAACCAAAGTCTAAAACATTTTGGAGCTTGGTCAAAAACAGCCTCAAAGTAGGCCGAAAAACCTCCGAAAAAGCTGGAAAATTATATATATATAAACTTGACGTTTTAAGCGAATTTTATTTATAAACTTGTAATGTTGGGTGATTTAAGACATAAAAATCTATAAATATGTATATATCACTATATATTAGAGATATTAAGTCCTTATTATCATTTAGGACCCGTTTAATCTCGCTCGGTGCATCATCCGTCACTTTACGCTAAAAGCTTTTTACGTTAGATTTTTGCCATCGCAATTCCGGTGAGTTCTCATAGCCCCTATTTTCACACTGTTATGTTTTGGGGATGAAATACATGCTTCGTTTTATATGGACACGGAAATATTTTCATTTCTATTATGTATTACACATTGGGTTCCATTAGCTCTGATATCATGAACCGTTAATTGCATTTATTTGTAAGCGCGAATATATTGTGGATAGATCTATTGGGAGTCATGTCCCCCACTCGGGTTAGTTGGATTGGCTAACAGCGGGTGCATATATATTCAACAAACGGTATTACGTATGGGAATACTGCACAGAGCAAACTCATTTTAAATTAAGCTTCGGTTGCATGATGGTTTATATGTAATACATAATAAGGAATTTATGATTTTATAAATTCAATCTCTATTATTGTTGTCCATACAAGTTAGATTTACGTGTAAACCTATGAGCTCACCAACAATTTTTGTTGACGTATTTTAGCGTGTATTTTCAGGAAATTAAGGCAACTGTGCCTCGGACGTATTTTACTTTCAAGCTTCCGCATCCATGGAGTCGCATGCATATTCAATTTAACGAAGATTTAGCTGCATTATTTTGGATATTTTAATTATGTAATTAAATCTCTGTATTTGTGCGAACTTCATTTCTCATGTAAAACGTTACTATGCTTTAAAGCTTTAACGATGTATTTTAAAAACGTCCATATAGTGGTCGTTCATTATGATTATGGTTACGCTTCCGCACTCGTCACGCCTCGCTGCCAACCGGGGTAGCAGGGTGTGACATCGTCCCATTAGTGACCACTCCAGTACCCGTGATGTTTCCTCCTTCATTTCCCGCGAATGATACAAATCCCCGATTCCCACACTTGAAGTCTGTAAGGAGACTTCTTTCCCCTGTCATGTGCCTGGAGCATCCACTGTCGGCGAACCATTTGTTGTTTGGACCTGTGGTGATCTCCTGCACATGAAAGAAAATAGGTTAGTTATCACGGGGAACCCAAGCCATAACTGACTTGGTTATACCATTCTCGTCCACATACTTAAACTCTTTCAAATACCCATCTCGCCTTTCAGGTGACTTGGGTCGTTGAATAGGAGTTTGTTGTGGTGCCGAGTGATGTAAATTCACTCTTTGCCTTTAAGTAGGCATTTGTTGTGGAGCTCTTGAATAATTCCGATTATATTGCAATTCAGATTGAGATTCCTGAGCTCTAACCGGTGTGTGATGTCTAACAGGAGTGTGTGACCTAACTGGAGTGTATGCTCTGCTAGGTGTTGTGCTCCTATATTGTTGTTGAGGACCAGACCTAGATTGATTTACGACTCGATTCGGTGAATTAGTCCTAACCACTTCCTTTGGTCCAACCTTTACCGGTATTTGATTCACAACTTGTTTTGGTGTAACCTGCACAGTTTTCTCGGTACTCTGAGAACTACTAGTGCTTGCTACACTTGTTGAGGGCTTAACTGGTGTTGGCTTCCTTGTCTTAGGTGTAACTTCAGTTTTCCTAAGCAGACAGTTAGAAGCAACCTGCCCCTTTTCATGACATCTAAAGCAGGACATCTTGTCAATGGACTTCTTGTGTGTGCCTTTAGTCTTAGGTGTCTCACTTGTGTCCTGGTCTTTTTGAACATCTATTGCGACTGGTTCATCGTCCTGATCATTAAAATCAATTTTATGTTTTCCTGCAGGTGTTTCAATGGAGGAAGATACAAATTTGACTTTCTTAACCTTGACGTTTGTATCAGTCACCTTAGGTGTATTTTCTTTTACAGGCTCAGATATAGGTGCAGGTATGTCCTCTAAGTCTACTGATTTCTCAGTTTTCTCCTGGGGTTGAGGCACGTAGTTGGCATTAAAAGGTGGAGGAATCTCATCAAATCCTAGACCTACAGGCTTTTTAGATTGGCGTTGAGCATCTAAAACTTTCCCTAGGTTCAGACTTGAATTCCTAAACTTTTTTAGCTTACTATTGGCCTCTGCCACCTTCACCTTAGTTTCAGCTAGCTCTACTTCTTTGGTCTTAAGATCTTTGGTCAAGGCCTCTACATGCTCATACATCAGTTCTAATCTAACGCACTGCTCACTCAGCTTGTCTTTTAGAACTATGACATCTTGTGCATCAGCTTTAAGCTTGTCCTTAAGATCTTGCTTAATGTCATTCACGCTAGCATTATCAGATTTTAAAGACTCATTTTGAGCAGATATGCTTTTATGTGATTCTAATACTAGATTCAACCTGTCGTTAGAAGTAACACATAACATACATAACTCATGGAAAAGCGAGTAATTCAGACTAATCTTTGTGTGATCGGATTCCACATTGGCCATTTGAGCGGCAAACTCCAGAAGTGTCTGATCATTCGACTTCTCCACCCACATCGGACTGCTGTCCCTTGTGTTCTGCTCTTCACCTTCACATCCACTCTCCGTGACGTCAGCCATGAAGGCTCTAGCATTAGATTCCGGATGTGAGCTCTGGTCGTAAGTTCCATCCAGCTGTCTGTCTGATGTAACGTTTGATAGTAGACCAGCTATGTTGGCTTGACTGGAAGATGAACTCAGAAGGTATCTCTGTTGAGACTGGTTCTGAAACTGTCCATGATGCTGATTCTGCCCTTGGTAAGTATCTACCTTCGGTCTCTGACATTCTCTGGTGAAGTGTCCCAGACCTTGACAATTGTAGCATTTGACTTTGGACTTATCAAAGCCAATCCCCTTATTATTTATGTTCAGATTCCTCCCAGTTCGTTTGATGAATCTTTTAACCCGTTGGGTTACCATGGCCAGTTGCCATTTGAGATCCATCTCCTCAAGGTCGTCAGGGTCTACCTGATCATAATCTTCATCCCAGAGTGCAGGATCGTTTATTTTTCCCTGAACGCAGTTCCCATAAGCGGCCACAAATGACGCAAGCAAGTTCAAATGTTCTTCTGCCGATTTAGCGCTCATGGGCATCTTAGAGTAGCCCTGAGATGTTGTTTCCTGTGTTGCCTGAGGCTGCTGTTCTTCCGATCTACCCAACCCTAAGAATGCTCTATTCAGTGTGTCATCAGTCTCTGCTGGTGACGACGTTTCTCCGGTGAAAAACGCTGTAGCAGTCTTCATATCAGCTGTTGCTGAAGGTTTTGTTGATTTTCCAAAATACATGGCTGGATTTTGGACTTGTTCATAATCAGTTTCGGCCTTCAGTAGCTCAGAATGATAAGCTCGCAACGTTCCCACTACATCCTCCAATGATTGAGCATAGTACGTATCTTCATTAAGCTTAATCATAGCCACATACATCGCCCATTTGGCTGGTAAGGCATCAAGAAGCTTATTGTTCTTTTCTGTGTCATTATACTCGATGCCATGACTTTCAAGCTCTGTCAACAGATGATAAAAGCGGGTGATGGGGTCGTCCAGCTGTTCATCCTTCAAAGCCTTGAAAATAGCAAATTGTTGTTTCAACAACTCCATGCGCTTCCTCCGAACCCTCGGATTACCCTCACACCTCTTTTCCAGCGACTCCCAAAGCTCCTTAGATGTCTTTTGATTGCGGAATCTGTGTAGTATATCCTGAGGCAAAGCCATTCGTATAATCGAGAAAGCTCTGTTCTCGGCTTCATATAGTTTCTTATCATCCTCCTTCATCATTTGATATGATAAGACTCTTTGACGGCCTTCAACTTCTGAGATAGGTGGATTGTATCCTTCGTCAATACATATACCCACATTCGCATGTCGTTGAAACGCACAAAATCGGCAAACCGATCTTTCCACCAATACTAGTCTTCAAGTTTCATCAGCTTAGGTGGAGTATTAGCTTTCCCCACCTCATGATCCATCTCCAGAAACCTTTGTAAATTTGTCATTGTTTCAAAAATAATTGAATTTTAACTTAAGAAATTTAATTCGAAATTAATTTAAGTTAATTCTTTCGAATTTAGGTAAATTCGAATATAAATAAGTTTAAACCTATTTGGGATTAAATTCGATTAAGTTATGAGATTCAATTAAAGTCGAAATGGTGACAAACTCGAAGGTCTCAATCTCGAATGTCCAAGCAAACTCGAAATAGTCAAAGTCGAATCCCAGCAAACTCGAGACTCCTAGTCGACTTTAGCACAAACTCGAATCAAACTCAAACCCTTCTAAACTCGAAACACTCTTTATCAAACTCGAAAGGAGCGGATTTTGGTTAGACTCGAGACTAAGGAAAACCCTAATTACTCCTACACTAGTACAAAATATGTCATCCGTCACGTTAAAAAACCGTGGCCATAGACCTTTGGCCACAGTTTTATTTTTCATTCAAATCGTGACCAAAGGTCGCCTCACTTTTGGTACCTTATGGCTACATTTAATATTCGTGACTAAATTATATGTAAAACCGTGGCCATATCCTAAAACCGTGGCTATATGGTAACAATTTCTATATAGTTGTGGTCTATATTTTTTAGTAACCGTGACCATAATATACTTTTAGTCACAATTTCTTTTAACACCATGACAGTTGGATACATTTAGAAACACATAAACATTTAATCCGTGGCATTAACATTCTTACAGACACGCATAAACAAATAAACTGTGGCCACCTGGTAAATTTAAAGACACACATAATTAATTAAAATGTGACGATTGGTTGCAATTGGACATACATAAAGTATTAAACCGTGACAATTGGTATATTGTGACACACAAAAATAATTACACTGTGACCATACTATTATTTTAGTCACAGAATAATTTGTTGATTCATGACAATGACTTACTTTGAGACACATATAATAAACAAAACCGTGACCATAGACCATTTTTAGTTACTATTTCTTCCTAATCGTGACAATTGGTAACTTTTAGACACATAAAACAATAAAATTGTGACCATTAAATACTTATTGTCACATTATATTTTTTTTAAAATCACTATTTGTTCCTTTTAGATACGTATAAAAAATTAATCCGCGACAATAAGTTACTTACAGCCACATGTGTTTTCTTTTATCGTGATTGTTGTTTACTTTTAGACACACATAACATTTATAATAGTGACGGTAAAATATATATAGTGTCATGTTGTTCTGTAAACGGTGATCGTTGATCCCTTTTAGTCATACAAAATAAAATTAAGTGTGACCATAAAATACATATAGTCACATTCTTTTCCTTTAATTACTACAATTAATTACTTTTAGCCACATATATTAAAATAAGACGTGACCATAAACTACTTGTAGTCAAGGTATTTTTTCTTTTATCATGAGTAATGTTGAGTTTTTGACACACATAACACAATTAACCATGACCACAAAATACTTATATTAACAAGTATTTTTCTTAACTGTGACAATTGATAACCTTTAACCACACAAAACAAAATAAATTGTGACTATAAAATACTTATAGTTACAGTTTTGTTCTTTTATCATGGTTAATGTTTAGTTTGAGACACAATAATATATTAAACCGTGACCATAAAATACTTATAATCACATGTTTTTTTTTAAATTACGACCATTATTTATTTTTTGTTACACGAAATAAAATAAACCGTTACCTTAAAGTAGGTATGGTGACAATTTTTTTTTCATGACTAATTGTTACTTTTAGCCATAAATAATTAAATAACAAATACTAAGCTACTATTAATATAAAATATATATAAAAAATGAAAATATACGATAAAATGTAATAAAAAGGCAAATGCTATTAATAGGAATGTAAAATCCATACACCATTAAAAAAAGATGCAAAATTAACAGAAATATTGTTAATAGTAATATAAAATCCATACACTGCTCAAAAAATGTAAAATCCATAGTTACCGAAAAACCAAACTTCTATATTTTATCTTTAAGAGCATTGCTTCTTGTTTGCTTTTTTAATCCCTATACTGTTGTGTATTGTTTTTTTTCCTTTTCTTCGACTTTTGCATTTCTTTCTCTTGAGCTGCAGTTAGTGGTTCCTGTAACAACAAAATTAGTTAAACATCAAAACAAATATGAATAATGTTATTTAATAGAACTTTTCAGAAAAAGCAACTCTTTTAATGAAAACTAAAATACTTAAGCAACAAAGATACCTTAAATGTTACAAGCTCCTTTGGCCAAGCCACGAAACTACCTAAGGCATTTTCGACTGTTTTCAAAGTTATATATGCAGTCTTTAATCAGCATGGCTAAATCTCTAGGAAAGTCATGCCATCCAACAACATAGTAACACCGTCTATAGCCACATTACATTGTGTGATTAACCTAGGAACCAAGAGTGGATCCTACGCAATGCCAATTCTAATTAAGGGTAATTGAGGATGCACCAAGGTGTGCACCACACGTAGAATCGGACGTATACTCGATTTATTGACCATGAATTCACAGGGATGCAAATACAATATATGCAAAGGCTATTTGTGACTTTTTAGAATTTTCAAACTTAGAAACAGGGACTAAAATCAAAACAAACTTCAACTTATGACTCTCAGAAGAAAATCAACACATAAGTAAGTTTTTTATAGTTTGTATCATTAGAGACACCACTTGAGAGCAAAATCATGATCAGACTTGAGTTTTAGCATGTTATTCATTTTACATAATTACCGCAAAAGTGAAATAAATTTGTTTGCTTTTAGCTTTGTATATGTAACACATCCCTGCATACTCAATTTCTTAGCCAAATCAAAAGAAATGCTCTTTAGCCAGTTAGTTGGCTTAAAACGGCCTATATGAGCTGAGACAGTCTCAGTCCTATGAATCTGTTCCCTGGTACCCACATGTCACAAACCTGTACAAATATACCCCCTGCACCAGCATCCTTGCAACATAGTGATCAACAAGCATAGAAACCTAAGTACAGTACACAATACAGCTAAACCCACATCAAGGCTAATTAGATCTAAGGCACCAAGGTACCTAAAGTTACAATTCAACCAACTAACACAGATGAAAGTATCCTAAAAATTACAGAACTCTAGATAAAGCATTAAAAAACGCTTTTAGTCAAGTTTATGTTATTTATAAATTTGTGGAGCCTAGCAACAAAATATGTTCTTAAAATAAACAAGTATCATGGAAATATGTTATTTTATTACCAACCATTCACTTCAATGCCCAAACACAAATTGAAAAGTTGGTAAATTATAAATCATAATTACAAAATGCAAGAGAGAAAGGTGAAGATTGAAGAATGGCATTATTGTCTTACAAGTACAATTAATCTGACAATTATTTCAATTATTCCTCGGGTGAGCTTGGTGTTTTAGTAGTCTATAAAATGCAACAAGAAAAAGAAAGTAACTTCTGTGATGTATTATTTTCGGTTATCATTTACACAATTGTGACTAGTTATAATTGGGCCGTTAGGGGCAACCAATATATATAAATACAGCCATCTGAAACACTGCACAAGAGATGTCATACTTCATTAAAGAAATCAATTTTTTGAAAAACAATATGATAACAGGAAGTTCTCATGAAATGCAGAAATGGGATAACAATGATGAATAGACGTTGTTAAAGCCTAACAAAAAGAAGAAATATGAAACATCACCTATCCAGCACTCCATTTTGGCACAATGTGAGATTTTTATAACATCAGGCAGATCCACATTGGTATTTAAACATAGAACAAGAGCAACACATCCTGTTTTCATCTGTAGTTCAAAGCAAGATCTTATAAACTATTAATATTGCAGCTAGAATTTTTAATTTTCAAACCCATTACATTACATCTTTCTTGGCACAGTAGATAGATGTTTCAATAACCAAATCTCAAAATAACTGGAGCAATAATTATACGAGGGACAACGTGCAAAGTTTACCTTAATTCGAAAGATCAACTTTCTCTTTGACCCAAAAATTAAAAGAAGTCAAACAAGCAAATATCCTGTCCAGAATTATACAAGATCATAATCCATTATTCAACCATAATCTATAATTAAGGTTGCTAAATCTGATTGAGCAACATGAATTAGCTAATATTCATACATTTAAAACAAGTCAAAATAGATTTTGAGTATAACAATCACTGGTCAATGATTAAAAAAAAACAAATATAAAATTTAGCTAATATTATAAAAGGTTATGTAAAAAATATAATTAAATTAAAGTTATTAAATGGCCAACTAAGGTTCCATAGCGCTATTTTGACCGCTATTTTATTCAAATTGCGTTCATATAACGGTAAATAGCACTGCTAATAGCGGGACCGCTAATTCTCATCGCTATTTGTCACCGCTATTTTGTGAAAGTCCGCTAACTGCTATAGCGCTGCTATTAATTGCCCGGAACAAATCCCAAAACAGAGGCTAACATGTGGTCTGGGAATTCAATCAGCACACACACACCTCTACTTAACTGTGCATATAGTTCTTGTAAATACACACACACACACACACACACACACACACACATATATATATATATATATATATATATCTGTATATATATATATATATATATATATGTGTGTGTGTGTGTGTGTATGTGTGTGCTAACTATGGTGCTGCTGTGATTCACATGACACACATGCACATAACTTGCTGCTGCTGTTTGATTTTTATTGAACCACTCCAATCGGGGCCCAAGCTACTGCACATATATGTATTTACAAGAACTATATATTGATGTTGTCTTTGCAGGAAAACGTCAAAAGAGATAACATAGCACATGTGCCAAACATTGCCATATATGCAATTTCAGCATATTAAATTGCTATTTTATGCAGATTATGCACAAATCAAAGAATTTTTGAAACTTTAACAATTCCAACATTTCATATGTGTATATTTGAAAGTTTAAGGTATAAGGCACTTAAAAATTAAAGCCAAAGTTAATTTCTATTGTTAGCATACAATTATAATTAATTATTTAGAAGACATTTTAGGGTGATTAAACTCTCATAATTTTCCCAAGACTTCTCCAAACTCAAGTTTCATCATCAACCTCATCACCTTCATCAATTCTTCCCAACTAATCTGCAATAAAATAAGGAATTTTGATTATGAGCCTATTAAAGCAACAATATAAAATCATTAAGGTTGACTAAAATTGTATTATTGTTGTTTGTTGGCATATACCAACCACTACTTTTAATTTTTCTTGGTTTGTTATGACATTAATGTTATTAATAATCATACATACCCTCTGGAAAACCCAACAGCTCCAAAACAAGAAAACATAGGTAGGAGCAGTTGGAAAGGGGAAAGGCTGAGTCACTATTGAGTTAAGGTTTTTTGATTTACGACAGGATGAAAATAGTTACGACGCATTTTGAATCTCTTCAAAGTTTAACCCTTGTCATATTTTGGGAAATCAAATTACCATAATCAAATTACTGTCATAATAATTAGAAACAGAGGAATAAAAGTGGCCTATGTTGGGTATAACAACAATTATTATCCCATACCAGTAAAAAATGTAGCACTTCAAAATAAGGATTATAAATACCTTGTTGAGAAGATTGATCAGTTTCTTGCCTTTGTTCATTAGATCCATGAACTTCAATTGGTTCTTGCACTTGATTGGGTGGTTGCACTTGAATACTGGGTTGTTGTACTTCACTAGTAGATATCTGAGCCTGTTGTTGCACTTCAGTGATACGAATAGTCTGCACTTCAGTAAATAAATTTTAACATATTAGCAATAGAATAATGTACAAGAAATTTTAACATCTTACCAACAAATTACAGATCTCCATATGTACTATGTATATATACATATATGTGTGAGTGTGTGTGTGTGTGTGTGTGTGATGAAATCAATAAAAGAGAAAGATTGAGAGCTAGCTAGAGGTTAATTAATTAGACACGAAACACATGAATCATCAATTTGCATATCAATATTGTTAATTGAGTGTCATGTTTCAGGATCACATATGAGTGCAGTGTGTTAATTAAAAAAGTAGTTAGATTAATGTTGAAGCTAGGGTGATACATAATTAGGAAATAAAAGGGAAAGTGGGATCAATATTGATAAATTACAAATTACAAATTATGTAATTTTTGTAATTTATCAAAAGTTATTATTCAAAAGAATTGTGAGTTATGAAAGAGGAGCTGAGGAGAGTGATTTTTGCAGTCTAAAGGAGGAATCTGGCAATCCTAGATTTTTAATTAATTGATAGGACCAACATATATGCCACACAAACACACCCCAATAAAGCCTCATCTTACCCAACCAACCCACAGTGATGTACTCACTCTCCAACCCCTAATTTTTAGCCATGCCAGTAAGACACATAAACCCCAATCACTACCCATTAAACGCAGAATTGCACATAGAATTGCATTCAACAACTATCAAAATAAACTAAATACTACATTCTAGAGCAACAACAATATACACCAAAATAAGGGCTCATCTTTGAAACAAACTTCAATATTTGCATCAGAAATACATCTCGACACACAAAAAGGATACTAGAATGCAGAGCCAGAAACAGGATATGATCGACTTAAAATTCTCACTATCTATTTTGTCAAAAATTAAAGCAGATTGGAAACTTCAATATTTGCAAACTTAAAATTCTCACAACAGGATGTGATCGACATAGAATTTTACAAAGTTCAATATTTGCAGAGCCAGAAAGAATTTCTCACCATCATGATTGGAAATTAGGATGCTAGAATGCAGAAGCAGAATGAACTTTTACCTGCAATCGACTTAAAATTCCAGCAACAACAAAGCCAAATACGAAAGTGATCGAAGATATGGAGCCTTAGCCAGAGGCGGCAGCACAGTCGGAGGAGGCGGCACCGTCGGAGGCCAGAGGCGGCAACACAGTCGGAGGAGGCGGCACCGTAGGAGGCAGAGGCGAAGGCGGAGGAGGTGGAGGCGGGGGGATCGCTGAGAGGGGGGGGGGGGGATCAATGGCTGAACACGTGAATGTGAAATGCTAGGGCAAAAAACTGTACATATATGGGATCATATATTGGGATCAATATTGATAACTTTTGATATTTTTGCACCATTTCTTTTGAATAAATAAAAACTTTTGGTTTTTATTTATTACTTGTTTATTACCCGTATAATATACGGATCTGTTTTGAATAATACATTTTTTAATAAATTACAAATTTTAAACTCAATAAACGGTACAAACTATGAATATTATAAATGAAACATGACTAAATATTTATTTAAACATTATAGATTATAGAATGAAAAAAATTATTAAAATAATTTAAGAAACCTCCAAATAATGAATGAAAAAAACCATAGTAAGATCTTTAGTGTTATTTATAATTAACGACAATACATAACTGAGATTCAATAAACCTTAGCTTTATTAATAACTAATGTCAACCCTTGGAAATTAAAATTTTCATTTTGTAAGTCTCGTATATCAACCATTGAAAAAATGACTCTATAAAACCAAGGTTGTTAATAGAATCCCTAAAACATGATAACTATAAATGACTTGTAACAAATTATTTTGTTGTTATTTATCGTTTTTAATATGTTTAAAAAATATTTTAATAAATTATTACTAAATTTTTTGTCTTTATGTGTATTTATTTATTATTTGTTTTTCTCTTTTTAATTTAAAAACATACTAGTTTATTATCCCGTGTATTACATGAGCTATAAAAATTCATTTTCTTAAAACATGAATATAAACTTAAATTTTTATTATAAATATAAAAAATATCTTAAAATACTAATGATAAACTACTGTGAGTTCAAAACATGTATATGAACTTAAATTTTTATTATAAATATAAAAAATATCTTAATATACCATTGATAAACTACTGTAAATGAGTTCTTAAAATAGTATGAAATAATAAAGTATATATTCTCTGTCCAAAAAACTCAGTAAAATATAACTTAGTAAAATAAATAACTAATTATGGGAAAAAAAGTAGTAAATCAAAAAGTGAGTGAATGAGGAAAAGACAGGTGGCATAAATTATCTTTTCGATTAGTATTAACTAGTTTATTACCTGCGTATTACGCGGATGTTTTAATATATAGTTGTTTATGCTAAATACATACAAGCTAAAAATTATTTGACATAAACATTAATTTTTCTAGACTTCTAAATACATATAAAGGATAATAAGTTTTTTTTTTTTTTGTTATCTTTAAACTTTCTATTATATTGTAGTTATCAATTATTAAAATATGAAAATTTTATTTGAATTGATTTTAAATCTTATTATCAATGTAAATTTAGAAAGATATGATTAAGATATTATTTGTTTTTCTAAAATATGATCTGCCACGCGTAAATTGTTGGGTGATAACACATGGCATCACGAGAAATAAGTAAAATTATTTAATTATTATTATTTTTAAATTATAAATTATAATTAGGATTAAAACACGTAACATTTAATTTAAAGTTTAAAATTTTTATAAAAAATTGTTTTATCAATCAATTATATAATTCTAGATAAAACATATTAGGTAAGTTAGAGGTTAAATTAAGAAGCATTTAAATCATTTAATTATATTTGCAATATTTTAATTATTAATGTCGAGAGTTTATCTTCCTTGAAACTCAAGATTGTGGTTAATTTTTGATTTGACATGTTATTTAAAAAAATGTAATTATATCATAATCATATGAGTTCAAAATGCAAGTTAAGTCAAAGAATGACCTAATAGGTCACACATTTCCATGAAATGCATATAAAAGCTCATAAATATGGTAAAATCATGTCGAACAAAGCTTTAATTGTGGTTAATTGTGGTTAAACAGGTAAATAATTGAGATGATGTAAAAGTAAATGAGTTATGTCAGTTTTTTTTAAATAGTATAAACACTTTATAATCTTTTACATAAGAAACTATTAATTGTTATAAATGTATATTTTTAAATTTATTAGTTTGATGACAAAAAGTAAAAATTGATGATAAATAAAATAGATCAAACATTATTAAATTATTAATTTTAAGATAAATGTAACAAATTACAAATCACTTTAAGATTAATATAACAAATTACAAATTACTTATAAATACTAATTTTCACATGTTTATTTTTCTTATATCGTGAAAAAAAAAAAATACATATAGTCATATGTTTTTTTAAACTCTAAACAATAAATTACTTTTAGCTACAATGTGATCATATGATGGTTATAGTTACATTTTTTTCTTTGTGATGAATGTTGTTAACTTTTAGACATTCGTAAGAAACTAAATTATTTTAGTCATAATGTTTTTATTTTACCATGACTATTGTTTACTTATTGAGATTTCAAAAAATCAATTAGTAACCATTGAATACTAGTAGTCATGTTCGATTTTTTAAACCGTGACAACAAAACTACTTATAGTGACATGATATTTTAAAATTGTGATCATTTATTACGTTTAACCACACATAACAAATTAAGTCGTAGGCATAAAATACTTATTGTCACATATTCTTTTTTTACCATGACTATTGTTACCTTTAGACACATATAATAAATCTAGTCGTCATGTTTAATTGTTTAACTATTAATAGTTACTTGTTTGCTTTTTATAAACTGTGACAAAAAAAACTTATAGGGACATTTTTTTCACTTAAACCATAACCATGACCACTTATTACTTTTAGTCACATAAACCAATTCTTCGTGTGACCATAAAATACTTATAGTCACCGTTTTTTTCTTTTATCATGAAAAGTATTACTTTTACACACTAATAAGAAATTAACTAAACCATGATCATTTAAAAAATATAGTCACAATATTTTTTTACCATGACTATTGTTTACTTTTAGTTACTTACATAAAAACAATAAACCGTCACCTTTAAATATTAATAGTCACAAATTTGTTTAATCCGTGACAAAAAAAACTCCTTATATTGAAATATTTTTAATGTGTGAGATTGATAGCTTTTAGTCACAAAACAAATTAAATCGTGACTTGAATATACTTATAATCATATCTTTTCATTTTACCATTACTATTGTTTACATTTAGACACACATAAAAACTTAATCTGTCATCTTTAAATATTAATAGTCACATGTTTGTGTGTCTTAAACTATGACCAAAACATAATTATGGTGACATGTTTTTTTATTAAACCGTGATTATTAATTACTTTTATATACATAAAAGAAATTAAATCGTGACAAAAAAATACTTAGTCACATTTTTCTCTTTTATCATGAATATTGTATACTTTTTACACACACATAAGAAACTAAACCGTGACTGTAAAATACTTATAGTCACAATAATTTTCTTATTTCATGACAATTGTTTACTTTTGGACACACTTAATCAACTAAATCATGACCATTAAACACTTATAGTCACAATGTTTTTCTTTTACCATACGTGACTAATGAACTCCACCCTTTGGTCACACAAAGCGATTTTGTGACCATATAAGTTAGCCTTCTGTCACAGTTTATTCATGTGACTAATTCCACCATATAATTTAGACTCATACACTTAGACTTCAGGGTGTCCCTTTGGTGTCCGAAAAAGATTTCCGTGACCATATACATATTTATCGTCACAGTTAATAACCATCACAAGATTATTATAGACATCAAACAAATAACTGTGACAAACAATGACATTTGGTAACAATGTGGCAACCGTGACAAGTCTTTGTCACGATCCTTATGTTTAACCGTGGCTTAAGGTTTGAATGTGATTTGCAATGGTCACAGTTATTGAGATAAATTGTGGCTATCATAATAATACAAGTTCGTATATGACCCTTTAGTCACGTCAATAACAAAAAATGTGGCTAGGTAGTTTGGACAAAACCGTGACCATAGGTCATTTTTGTACTAGTGCTAACAGAATCGAGCGCCGCAAACTCGAAAAACGGCTAATATATAGATTTCTTAACGTTTTACAAATTAAATCAATATTTTTACAACGAAAATACTGATTTTGATCAAAAACGTGAAAAACACTAAGTATTTCCCGTATCCCAATTTGATAAGCTCGATAAACACGAAAAACACGAAAACTTGAGAGAATAACCGTCCAAAAGCGTCAAGAAACCTAGGATGTATCTTTATGAACACGAAGAACACTAAGAACACCCCGTAGGCACTGATACCACTTGTAAGGTCTACACACTACGGATCTATCTAGACGCGAGACCGTCAACGAGTGCGGAATCCTCGTTAACGGGTTGACGGAAACAACTCTCACTCGGAACACGGAGACTATCAATAAGCTGTACGAACTACGACGGACGCACCTACGAATTGATTCTCTCCGAAACAACACTAAACTCTGATAAACTCGAAATCGCCTCTTGCTTAATCTCTCTCGAATTCTGCAAAAAGTCTGATAATTATTCGAGTTAATCCCTAATTATAGAGGCTAATTCGAGTCTGCCATGGGCCAAACTCGAATCAGGCCCAAGGCCCATTCGAGTTTGTCCTATGGACACTCTCGAATCTACCTTATGAGGAACATTCGAATCTGTCTAAGTGATACATTCGAATCTGTCTTAGATTTGAATGCCAATCCTTAGTGAATTCGAATTTACTCTTTCACCTATTTAACTTAGAATTGAAACTTATGTTTGATTTTATCTTTGATCTTTATGTTTGAACTTCTTGTAATACGTTACATCAAGTTCAAACATACAATCAATAATAATTATCAAACATATATAAACATATATATCAAACACTTGCTAATTCTCAATACTTTGAATATTACTTAAACCAAAATGCTAGATTGCTTAGACTGCTATCGTCACACAGGGTGTACCAACAACCAAGTTGATTGATAAGTTTTGAACGCCACAAGCTAGAACACTTGATAAGTTCTAAAAGTTCGTAAGGAACAATAAGAGTTAAAATCTAACAATATTACTAAAATGAAGGATGATTAAAAATGAGAACTTTGGCCACTATTTATAGATGAAAATATAAGGAAAACCAACCATCTAGATAAGTAACAAAAACTATCACGATAAGCGATCAAATAAGTAGAACTACTTATCAAAAGGTTCTTCTTGACATTTCACTACTTGAATCTTCTAGAATGTGTCTTGGTTCTTTGAATCCTCCAAGTAAATGGCCATGACTTTCAAATTTTTTTGAATAGAAGAGAAGACTTTCAAATTGTCTTGTAATTAATCTTGAGAAGTACATTGAACCTGGGCACTATTTTGGGCAGATTTTTGGACGTCACAAATGAGCCATTATTGGGCTTTATTCTTCTTGAAAAAATAGGATAAAGGCTTAGCTTTCATTTGGCTTTTATTTGACTCAAATCGGGCTTGAAATGAGTCAGTTATGGACAAAACATGGGCTAAGTGTGGGGCTAGCCGAAATTCTTTATTCATGGGTTATGTTTGGGTAAATAACCATAAGTTGGGCTATGAAAACAAGAGCTAATCTTGGGCTTCAACTTGTAGCAAAATTAGGAACCTTTCTTGGTTATTTTGCGAAGACACAGGAGCAGTATTCCGGCAAGATTTAGTCAGTCCATTGGTAGCATCTCGGAACATCTTGGTTTTAGACCATGTGATAGGCCCGATATTCCACCTTAATGGATCTTCATCATCTTCGTCATTGGATGGGTTCTCATTATTCCCCCCATCTTGAGAGTGATTTGTCCTCAAATCGTTACATGCAACAAAAGAACTTAAAATCAGCCACATTAAATACATCATGAAATAGTCATCAGGAATATCAAGTTTGTAAGCATTGTCATCGATTTTCTGCAACACTTGAAATGGTCCATCTCCTCCCACTGGTACAAATTGTGGCTTTGGTCACACCCAGAAATGTGTGACGATAACCATTCGGTCACACTTGTTTTCTCATTGTGTGTGTGTCTAAAGGTCCCGTGACCAAAGGGTCCATACGGTCACATTTCATGGTTAGTGGTCGTATCCATTTACAAAGAGTGACCAAAACCGTAAAATGTGTGACCATATGTTCTTTAAAATCAAGCGAAAGTGTATTTTGTGTGACTATTGTCTATGCAATGGCCACTTTATTTTTATTTGTGTGTGGCTGATTGCAACCATTTGGTCACACAACGAGTGTGTTGTTGTGGGCTTTGGTCACATAAAATTATGCCAAATGTGGTCGTAGGTGTTAAAAAGTGTGACCATATGCTCTTTTAAGTGAGGTAAACTTGTATTTTGTGTGACTATTGTCCACGCAATGGACACTTTATTTTTATTTGTGTGTGGCTGATAGCAACCATTTGGTCACACAATGAGTGTGTTGTTGTGGGCTTTGGTCACATAAAATTATGCCAAATGTGGCCGAAGGTGTTAAAAAGTGTGACCATATGCTCTTTTAAGTGAGGTAAACTTGTATTTTGTGTGACCATTGTCCATGCAATGGCCACTTTCTTTTTATTTATGTGTGGCTGATTGCAACCATTTGGTCACACAACGAGTGTGTTGTTGTGGGCTTTGGTCACATAAAATTATGCCAAATGTGGCCGTAAGTGTTAAAAAGTGTGACCATATGCTCTTTTAACTGAGGTAAACTTGTATTTTGTGTGACTATTGTCCATGCAATGGCCACTTTATTTTTATTTGTGTGTGGCTGACTGCAACCATTTGGTCACACAACGAGTGTGTTGTTGTGGGCTTTGGTCACATAAAATTATGACAAATGTGGTCATAGTTGTTAAAAAGTGCGACCATATGCTCTTTTAAGTGAGGTAAACTTGTATTTTGTGTGACTATTGTCCATGCAATGGCCACCTTATCAAATTGTTATTGATATGCTAGAATTGGAACTGATCTACAGGAACTGACTGGTTTGACAGAGTAATACAGACAGCTTAACTTGCTTAAGCACTATATTGTAATTTCATTGCTCAGGAACGCTGTGAGTGACAGATTGCATCACTTACTTGCATATGTTTCGGTACTTATTGGTGATTGTTACTGACTTGTATGGAAACGTCTAATGCTGCTTGTTCCTTGATTACTTAATTGTATGTTAGAAACGTATGATAGACACTGCTAAAACTGGACAACTGCTGCTGCATGTTCGTTGATTACTTTATTGTATGTTAGGAACTTATGTTTGACATTGCTGAAATTGGATATCAGATATGCCTTGGACTGCATGCTCACTTTTACATTCTATGTAATTAATTAGCATGCTTGCTGCTTACTTGTTTGTTGGTACATTTACATCTGCATACTGCATTAACTGCTCTGACCGAATGCGAGATATCCATTCACAGGAGGGAATTCTTCACATTCTATGTCCCATTTCCATACATGTCCCGTAGGGCTTCGGCCTTACACATGGGAATTCAGATTGGGCTGATCCCCCAATTCTTTTGCCGTCTTTGACGTGTTGACTTTCCGACATGAGGTGATAGTGTGTTATATATGTGTGGTAACTAATGGAACTCTGTTAACTCACTAAGCAGTGGTAGCTTACTCTGTCTTGACAACTCTCTTTTCTGGAGAAGCTGATAATGGCAAGAACATAGCAGGTAGTTCGTCCCAGGCTAAGTGAACCTGGATCCTTAATGTCAGGATCTAAAACTGAATAACCAAGATTAACTGATTTGAAATTTATCAGAGTATAAATCAATAATCTTGCTTTGAATCAAAGTTTAATTAAGAAGTTTGCGGAATAACACTTAATTATTTTAACAAAAACTTTCAGAACCAATGAAGCATAAAACATAAGAAGTAATCAAGACTGTTTGTATTGCTGAATTCAATGATTACAATCACCTCTAATCTGTTTGATTAGACGAAGAACACAGACTGTTCTTAGGGTTTTACAACCTTAGAGGCTTAAGAAAACATAAACAATAAAGCAATTACAGACTCAAAATACGCAGAAAACTTCTATAAACTTCTATACAATAGAATAACCTATTCTCTGTATTTATATTGCTTTTTGGACTTGTTTCCTTGAAGGACTATGACTTCTCTGATAGTAGATATGCTGGAATCTTCGTGTAGATATCTTTCCTGAAAATCAGCACTTTCTGTTTATGAAACTGTTGAGCAGCTTGAATGTCTTGACAGCATGAACTGAGCAGCTTGAGTTGTTTTGCTCTGGCAGCTTGAACTTTTACACTGGCAGCTCGAGTTTCTTCAACTAGCAGCATGAACTTTGTATTTACATAAAAAATCTACTAACAGTCTGAGAAGTCTAACTAACAGCTTGAGCATACTTAAACTATTTCTCAACACTTAATGATTGCAGACTTTTAGACCTAGATGTTGATGCCTATTTTTGACAAGGATATGCGGTCTCGGGTAGCTTGTTCAATCTTCCGCACTCTGATTGAAGATTATAGAAGTTAGAATAGACCATCATTATATTTATATATTTTGCATTTAAAGTATCGTAAAGTAACTTGAATCAGGCGTTTGGACCTGTGGTATCAAACACTTGTAATATTTAATTATTACTTAATGCAATGCCAACTTTTAACTTAATGACGTGTATTGTTTGTGGAAACTTTGGTGTTACAAAGTTGGTATCAGAGCAGCAGTTTAATCATTGGACTGGCCACCCGATACTGAAACCCTGGAATGATATGGACTATGTGACTCTGAATTCCTGAACAAGTCACCGAGGCCTAGGGTAACCTAATTAGTAAAGGACTACCCACACAGCTTGACCTAAGATAGGCAATTGATGACTATTAGGCCGGGGAACGAGAAATGACTGACTGCTTGATACTGACTTGACTATGTGCTTACTTGATTACTTGCTCACATGATAATGTAATTATTATTTCATTACTTGATGCTGGTACTATGCTATATATATGTTCTTATCTAAACTGAGCCAGGAAATAATGTATATTTCCTTTATACTTTCAGCCAATGGCTAATAAGAACACTACCGTTGACTGGCACTTCTAATGTTGATAAAGCTGCAGAAGCTGCGGCTGATCAGCATGAAGAACATGTTCATGTAGAAGACCTAGGTACTGACCCTGAGAACACTACTAATGAATCTAGCAGCACTGCCTCGCCTGTACCCCCTCAACAGGCTCAATTAATTTCTCTCGTTCACAAGCTGAATGAGGATAATCGTAGACAGATGCAACTAATGTTGGATAGAAATCGACTTCAGACGGATGTGTCGGTTGAGGATAGATTCAACTAAATCAAGGATTTGCTTACCAAGGGTAAAGCAGTCGAGCAATCTGAGGAGGAGAACCAGAGGGAGATCGACTTTAAGCGTCGTGAGGAAGAACTTAGGTTACGGGAACTTAAGTTACAGGAACTTGAACTGAAGCATAGGGAAGATATGTTAGAAAAGCCTAAGAAACCCGAAAGAGGAAGCATAGACATGTGTCCTCTGAAGAAGGAAGTGACACTGACTCCTCCGACCACCATGTTAAGGTGGGACGAGAGTGCTCTTTCATTGACTTCAAGAAGTGTGGAGCTCGTACTTTCGCTGGGTCAGCTGATCCAGTAAAAGCCATGGACTGGGTAGCCAACGTGGAGAAATCTTTTAAACTCTCCAAGTGTCCGGAAAAGGACAAGGTTACTTTTGCAACGGGAATGCTAGAAGATGGGGTTGGACGATGATGGAAGTCAATCACCAATCCCATGTCTGATGCAATGGACAAATCCATTACTTGGGATCAGTTCATGTAACAACCAGTAATTTATTAAATATAAATTATTGCAACAAACTTTGGATATTTAAGTAATTTTGCCTAATTGTGTGAAATTATGTGAAGTTATGGGAAATATGTGCTTTGTATGTAATTAATTATAATAAGTTATAATTAATTAAGGAAACATGCTTAAATTAGCTAAGATAATTTAAACAATTAAAATTAGCTAATTGAAAGATTAAAGACTTGAGAATAATAAAAATAGACTAAAAATAATTAAATTAGTCTAAAAAACAAGTACTAGCAAAAAGAAATACCTCCTTTGTGAAATCCTTTGTGGACTGTTTTGCACGAGTTTAGGACTTGATTCTTTCTTGGAAATCATTTCCAAATAACCACCAAGTGTTCTAATACCTGGACCAAGGTTAGTTTGATGCTTTTCCTCTTTTTCTTCTCGGTTTAAAGCCAAAAAACGCAGCTTTATGGCTGTTGTGCTGTCGAACAAAAAACATAAAGAAAAAGGGGTTGTTCAGTTGTTTAAATGAGCCGAAAATGCATTAGAATTAGACCCAATCTGATCTTAGACAATACCCTTAATGTTCTTGTGAGTTTTGACCTGGAAACGATGGCTTAAAGGCTGAAATATTGGAAAAAAAGTCGAAGACAGCAGTAGCCCTCAGCTAAGCTGCTGTCCGAAATTTAAAAGGGTTAAAACCCGATTTTTTTTGTTGCTATATGGCTTAGAATTGACCCAAATTTTCTTGGATATGTATTGTGTGTGAAATGGATTAGTTTTGGGACCAAATTAATGCAATTATCAGTTTTTAAAAGTTTAGAAATGGTCCTTAATACTCTCGGTTTTGGACAGCTTTTTAAGGCTTTTAAATCTGAATTTTTGCACTTATTTGTTGTTAATCTGATTGATAAATGGTAGGATAGGTAAAAGGGACTTATCTACATATTTTGTTATGCCAATGGACTTGATTTTGAACATGAAAAAGACTTGGACAGAAAGAATAGAAACTCGGCGTATAAGTTTGTGAGGCATGAAAAAGTTCATGAGGTATGATTGGACATTACAAATGACCAAAACGTGAATTTGATACATTTTGACTTGATAAAGTCGAATATATGTAATTGACCTGTTGTTCCAACTATTGGGCCAAATGAACCCGATTAATGCTCTTTAATGGCCAAAAAATGCACCACTTGATCCATTGACTTTGGGACTTAACTTTAAACAGGAAAAACACTTGTTTTATTGTTTTGAACCCTTAGAAACTGAAATGACTTGCATGGCCTTGCTGTAATTGAAAATGACCTTGAACGGACCGTAATTGGGCTTGATTAGCCTATAAAAGGACAACCATGACTTAACGACCTATTTATGATGTGAAACTTGATATGTGCACTAAGGACACCAAATGGCTCATGTTTGGCCTTGATTGTCCCTACGTATCCTACCTAGGTTAAGAGTTGTTCCAGAATGGCCTATTTGGCCTAGATAATTGGCCAAGGTTTAGGCCATCGCCCTAAAATCATAACCCACATGACCTGAGACTTTGGCTACTGACTTGTGGGACTAAAATATGCCTTTGACCTGTATTTGACCTGTTATGCCTTGCTATAATTGGAAATGGCATTAATTGCCCTAGTAAAGGCCTAGAACCGAGGCCGTGACTAGGCTAAATAGGCCAAACACTTACTAATAGGGGGCCATCACTTGGAAAGACAATTGTATCCTAAAATAATCTATTTGACCATCTTATGACCTGTTACGCTTATGTGTGATGTGTTTCTGCCATGCTTGCCCTATGTTTGGCCTTAAAACAAGGCCATACCTAGGTAAAGACCTATGAAACCATAGGAACCTGCTAGGGACTCAAGGTTATACCTTGGTACTAACCTAAAGGAGTTCTTATGAACTTATTGGACAGATGATAAGATAGGCTCAATCTGGGACATTCGGAACTACCACGTACTCGACAACGAAACATGATAATTAACCTAATTAATACAACTAGGATTATATATAGATCATGTGTATGAAATTGATATTGATATGCTAGAATTGGAACTGATCTTCAGGAACTGACCAGTCTGACAGAGTAATACAGACAGCTTAACTTGTTTAAGCACTATATTGACTAATTGCATTGCTCAGGACCGCTGTGAGTGACAGATTGCATTACTTTCTTGCATATGTTTCGGTACTTATTGGTGATTGTTACTTACTTGTATAGAAACATATGGTGCTACTTGTTCCTTGATTACTTAATTGTATATTAGGAACGTGTGATAGACACTGCTGAAACTGGACACCTGCTACTGCATGTTCCTTGATTACTTAATTGTATATTAGGAACTTATGTTTGACAAGTTCATGAGGTATGATTCGACCTTCAAATGACCAAAACGTGAATTTGATGTATTTTGACTTGATAAACTCGAATATATGTAATTGACATGTTGTTCCAACTATTGGGCCTAATGGACCCGATTAATGCTCTTTAATGGCCTAAAAATGCAGCACTTGATTCATTGACTTTGGGACTTAACTTTAAATCGGAAAAACACTTCCTTTATTGTTGAGAACCCTTAGTAACTGAAATGACTTGCATGGCCTTGATGTATTTGAAAATGACCTTGATGGGCTTGGCTAGCCTATAAAAAGGACAACCATGACTTAACGACTTAGTTATGACGTGAAACTTGACATGTGCACTAAAGACACCAAATGGCTCATGTTTGGCCTTGGTTGTCCCTAAGTATCCTGCCTTGGTTAAGAGTGTTTCGAGAGTGGCCTATTTGGCCTAGATAATTGGCCAAGGTTTAGGCCATCGCCCTAAAATCTTAACCTACTTGACCTGAGACTTTTGGCTACTGACTTCTGGGACTAAAATATGCCTTTGACATGTATTTGACCTGTTATGCGTTGCTAGAATTGGAAATGGCCTTAATTGCCCTAATTAAAGCCTAGAACCGAGGCCGTGACTCGGCTAACTAGGCTAAACAATTAGGAACAGGTGATCGTCACTTGACAACACACTTGTATCCTAAAATAACCTATTTGATCAGCTTATGACCTGTTATGCTTATGTGTGATGTGTTTCTGCCTTGCTTGCCCTGTGTTTGGCCTTAAAACAAGGTCATACCTAGGTAAAGACCTATGAAACCATAGGAATCTGCTAGGAAAGCTTACCTTGCTTAAGCACTATATTGTAATTGCATTGCTCAGGACCGCTGTGAGTGATAGATTGCATTACTTACTTGCATATGTTTCGATACTTATCGGTGATTGATACTGACTTGTATGGAAACATCTGCTGCTTGTTCCTTGATTACTTAATTGTATGTTAGGAACATATGATAGACACTGCTGAAACTGGACAACTGCTGCTGCATGTTCCTTGATTACTTTATTGTATGTTAGGAACTTATGTTTGACATTGCTGAAATTGGATATCTGATATGCCTTGGACTGCATGCTCACTTTTACATTCTATGTAATTACTTAGCATGCTTGATGCTTACTTGTTTGTTGGTACATTTACTTATGCATACTGCATTAATTGCTATCACCGATTGTGAGATCTCCATTCACAGGAGGGAATTCTGCAGATTCCTTTCCTATCTGACCCGTTTCCATACACTTCTCGTAGGGCTTCGGCCTGACACATGGGAATTCAGATTGGGCTGATCCCCCAAATCTTTTGCCGTCTCTGACGTGTTGACTTGCCGACATGAGCTGATAGTATGTTATATATGTGTGGTAACTAATGGAACTCTGTTAACTCACTAAGCAGTGGTAGTTTACTCTGTCATGACAACTCTCTTTTGAGGAAAAGCTGATAAGGGCAAGAACGTTGCAGGTAGTTCGTTCTAGGCTAAGTGAACATGGATCCTTGATGTCACAGACTTTTGGACCTTGATGTTGATGCCTATTTTTGACAAGGATATGCGGTCTCGGGTAGCTTGTTCAATCTTCCGTACTCTGATTGAAGATTCTAGAAGTTAGAATAGACTACCATTATCTTTACATCTTTTGCATTTAAAGTATCGTAAAGTAACTTGAATCGAGCATTTGGACCTGTGGTATCAAACACTTGAAATATTTAATTATTACTTAATGCATTGCCAACTTGTAACTTAATGACATGTATTGTTTGTGGTAACTTGGGTGTTACAAAAACAAATGAAGAAGGCCATGGAGACAGAGAAGCAATGGATAAGCATGACTTTTCAAAACCTCAAATTACTTATTGGTATGCCAAGTCTAAGGATGACATCCACTTAGCGTATCATCTTGTGGTTAAAAGAGAAGTTGGTCAACATGAAAAGTATAAGAACCTATTTCAGATTGTTCAAAGGATGACCAGAGTAGAGGTGACTTAGATGTACAATACTGGGAAGGCTAGTCAGTCTAGATCTCCAATAGTATGGGTTTAGTACTTATTGGTAGGTCTTCAAAGCATCATGGATCCAGTAACTTCAAGAACAGAAATAGAGGCTGCTAAGGAAATGAAGATTGTACAGGTAGATCTACTTGAAAAATCCATGACATATAGACTCAAACTGGCAAATGGATTCAGCTGGTTCTATGGTATTGAATTTCTAGATCTTCCAAAAGAATTGCTACATCAGATGAATTCAGTGAAGACTAATTGTGATAATGAAGAATTGAAAAGTAACTTCATAAAGGATCTAAGGCAGAAACTTGCACAACTGTGAAGTTCAAGTTGCTAGTTCAAGAATCTTGAGTTGCTAGTTCAAAATGTTCAAGCTGCTAGAGTTAAAGTTGTAACTCGTATTCTGATTAAGTTTCTCAAGCCTCTAAGGTTGTAAAACCCTAAGAACAATTTGTGTTCTTTTTCTAATCAAACAGATTAGAGGTTCTTGTAATCAGTGGTTATTAATACAAAGGTTTTGATATTAATAGTGCTTCTCTGTGTTTACTTATTCTGTTCTTACTGTTTTGAAAGTTTTCTTAGAACAATTAAGTGTTATTCCGCAAACTTCTTAATTGGACTTTGATTCAAAACAAGATTATTGGTTTAACTCTGATTTATTCAAACTAGTTAATCTTTGGTGATTTGATTTTGACAAAATTACTTGATTAATTTCAAACTCTAACTAAGCGGAAATATTTTAGAACTCTAATTCAAACGCGGGTAATGTATTAGAACTCTAATTTCAAACTCTAATTAAGTGGGTAATGTTTTAGAACTCTATTTCAAACTTTAATTCAAAACAGGATTCGAACGCCGGTAATGTTTTAGACAACTCAAACTCTAACTAAGTGGTTCTTTTACTAATCCTAAATTAGGCGGTTCTTTTACTAAACCCTAATTATTTATAAAAAACTTCGTACAACACTATTCAAATCTTCAACCACTCAACCAGAAGTCAACTAAACCCAAATGGACAAGTCTTGGATGGGATTACAAAGGATGAACAAAGTTTATAGAGATGGAGTAACAACATTTATTAATTATGCAGTAGACAACTTGAAGAAGATGAATAACATCGACGCAGCTGAAGGTAATAAAAAAAACTTCAAATTCCATGTCCATGTACCAATTGTTTAAATCATTTTACGCGTAATGTGGAGGAAGTGTAATTCCATTTATTCTGTAATGGCATTGATCAAAACTACACAAAGTCGACTAAACATGGAGAAAAGGATGAGCCATACTTAACAGCCGAACATCACAGTGGTACAACAGATTATGTTGACACGGAGATGGTTTTTAATTCAGAAATTCCAACTGATGGCCCAGAAACAGTGGAATTGGTTAATGCTGCAAAAGATAATTTTGATGATGAGGATCCGGTTGACCATGTCAAGTTTCTAGAGTTACTATAGGACGCAGAGAAGCCACTTGACAAAGGATGTCCTGACTTCACATAGTTATCAGCAATTATTGAACTGCTAAACCTGAAGAGTAAGCATGGTTGTTCTGATAAGTTCTTTACTGAGTTACTAGTTTTGTTGAAAAATATGCTACCAGATGGTAACAAACTGCCTAAAAAAACTTATGAGGCAAAAAAAATTCTGAAATTGATGGTTTAGGATACAAAAAGATTGATGCCTGTACAAACCACTGCCTTCTTTACTGGTAGGAGGTTGAGGAATCGACTGTGTGTCGAACTTGTGGGACATCATGATTGAAGGTGGATAAGAAGACGAATAAAGTGTACGCGAAAATTCCAGCGAATAGCATGTGGTATTTTCCAATAATACCAAGAATGCAACGTCTCTTTAGGATACAGAGAATTTCAGAAGATTTAACATGGCACGCAACAAGGAGGAAAACAGATGGTGTGTTACGTCACCCCGCAGATTCACAGGCATGGCGCACCTTAGATACACAATTTCCCAGAAATTGGTAAAGATCCAAGAAATCTAAGGCTAGGAATATCGGCTGATGGGGTTGACGTAAACAGAGGAAATAGGCATCACAGTGTATGGCAAGTTTTAATTGTCATTTACAACCTTCCTCCATGGTTGTGTATGAAAAGAATGTTTATAATGCTTTCTGTGTTGATACCTGGATACCCGGGAAATGATATCGATGTATTTTTAGAACCATTGGTTGATGATCTGCAAACCTTATTCGAGACAGGGGTCGATACATATGATGCTGCCACAACAAAATGTTTAATCTACGTGCGGTTGTGTTATTGACAATAAATGATTACCCTACACTTGGTACTTTATGTGGCTGCCCGACCAGGGGATACAAAGGCTGTGTAGTATGTGGGAAAGAAACTGAGTGTGTTAGACTTTCTACATCATACAAGCAGAGCTATATTGGTCACAGAAGATTTCTACCACAGGGACACCCGTTCAGAATGCAAACGAAGTCGTTTAATGGAAAACAAGATTTTCACCCGTGTCCAAAACCAATGACTGGAAAAGACATTTACAACCATGTCAAAGATATTGAAATAAATGGGGAAGGGTAAAACAACCAAACCAGAAGCATACAAGGAAAAGAGGAATAGAAGATGGTACTTCAATCCAAGTAAATGAACAAGATGGTGCGTACTGGAAGAAATTCAACATTTGTTATCGAAAGCTTGAGTATTGGAGGCATTATGAAGTTCAACATTGCATTCATTTCATGCATATTGAAAAGAATGTTGGTGAGAGTATACTCGGAACTTTACTAAATGTTCCAGGAAAGACGAAAGATGGAGAGAATGCTCGATTGGATCTGGCAGAGTTGGGGATAAATAAACCAGAATTGTTTGCTAGGAAAGACAGAGACAAATTAGTACTACCTGCAGCAGGTTACACATTAACGAATGAAGAAAAAGACATCTTTTGTGAAACGTTACACATTAGGGTACTGCAAGGCTATCGTTCAAATTCTCGTCTTTAGTTAGCCTAAAAGATAGGAAGATCATTGGGCTTAAATCACATGACTATTACATGCTTATGCAAGACTTTTTGCCCATTGTAATAAGGTAAATCATGCACGAACCCACACGATATGCTATCATCAGGTTTTGCTTTTTCTTTAAATCGATATGCAGCAAAGAAATCGTGTTAGATGAACTAGATAAGATGCAAGAAAAACTTTCTTTCACACTCTGCCTACTCGAAAAGTTCTTTCCTCCCTCATTTTTTGATATTATGGTCAATTTGACTGTGCACTTAACTCGGGAGGTAAAAATATGTGGTCCAGTTTGCTTTCGTTGGATGTATCACTTCGAACGCTGTATGAAGGTTATTAAATGACATGTGTGAAACAGAAATAAACCAGAGGGATGCATTGCTAAGGAGACTACCGTGGAAGAAACAATAGAGTTTTTCGGCGAATATAAAAAGTCCATGAAAACTATTGGTATCCCAGGTGATACAGATGAAAGTGATGAAATAAATGAAGACGGAAAGCCACTGTCGGCCGGCAAGTCAAGTGAAGTTTCTGCAGAACTATTTGGGATAGCACATTTGTACGTAATACACAATACAGATGTAATTGAACCGTATATCGAGTAAGTATTACTAACACATGTCTATTTCGTTAATTACTTAAAAGATTGCAGCAAACATATTAATCGACCACAAATTAATACCTTCTTTCAAGCGACACAAACAAATTTTGGAACACAAATCCCGGATAAGCGGAAAGCAT
Source organism: Centrapalus pauciflorus (assembly GCA_020465985.1). Lineage (NCBI taxonomy): Eukaryota > Viridiplantae > Streptophyta > Magnoliopsida > Asterales > Asteraceae > Centrapalus > Centrapalus pauciflorus. The sequence continues at coordinate 13,163 of JAANYP010005325.1, read as the reverse complement.
CCCTTGAGGATGTGCATAGTAAAACTTTTGTTACCTGGTTAAAACTAGAGGTAATTAATTATTTTTTGTAACTGTTTGTAGTTTTTCCTTCAATTTGAAGCTCATATATGTAATTGTAATGATATAATATTCAGGTTGAGAGAGAATTAACGATCTCCAAGAAAGTGTTTCAGAAACCGTAAGGTGGATTTCACATGGACCACGCGCCACCATACTAAAACACACTGCATATAACATCAACGGGCATACATTTCGTACTAAATGTAGTGATGGCAGCGTTTACCAAAACAGTGGGGTTAGTGTTGTGACAGACAATATCTATATCCAAAGGAGTAGCAACCACAAGACACAAATTGTATTATGGAGTTTTGCAAGAAATATGGGTACTAGATTATCGTTTCAGGCAACTCCCTCTTTTCAAATGTGATTGGGTTAACTATCAGGCTGGTGCGGTCAAACGTGATCATAAGCTTGGTTATACATTGGTTGACCTGACTACTTTATGCCACAAGCTTGATCCGTTCATATTAGCCTCACAAGCACAACAAGTGTTTTATGTGAAAGACCAGAATAATAAAAAGTTGTCTATTGTCTTCAACACACCTCCGAAGATTTACGGAGATATATTTGATGAAATCGATGAGGAATTTAACACCGTCATTCACCCCGCACAATGATAACATTTTGCCATGTGTGGATGAACATGACTTGGGTACTGAATCAAGAGATGATTATTATCAAAGAAACTGTGAAGGTATTATTATACGAAAATCCATGTGATCGAACAATGTCATGCGCTGGAAACATGTCTTGCAAATGACCTTTTAATTAATTAATTTACGGAATGATTATTTGTATATATCTTAGTTTCTATGTGACTTTGACATTTTATTTTATGGCGCAGTAAGTTATTGTAGTGGAATATGATTTAGTCACACAAACCATTATGTGACCATATAGTATCTGCTTTTGGCTACACTGTAATCGTGTGTGACAAACTCGAGTTCATGATTTAGTCACATAACAAATTACTTCATTTGACTATATGCTGGAATATGATTTAGTCACACATAAAATTACTTCATGTGACTATATAGTGGAATATGATTTGGTCACCCAAAAAATTATTCAAGTGACCATATAGTGGCATATATTATGATTTAGTTCATGGAATTGAATTGATTGTATATATCCTAAGTTTATAAAATTACTTGATTAATTTTAACCTAACTTTTATTATTCACCAAAGTTAAATTTAGAAATCCTGTTAGTGCAGATCTAGAACTGTTAGTTCAATTTCTCAAGTTGTTAGTCCATTTTTTTCAAGTTGTTAAGTATTTTATAACATCAGTTTATAAAATTACTTGATTAATTTTAACCTACGTTTTATTATTCACTTGAGTTAAATTGAGAAATTCTGTTTTCGCAAATTTGGAACTGTTAATTCAATATCTCAAGTTGCTAATTGTTTTAAAACTATGTTTATAAAATTAATTTATTATTCATAAAATGGAATGAAATTGAATTGATTATATAACCTAAGTTAATAAAATTACTTGATTAATTTATATCCTAACATTTATATTTTGACATTCGAACACACACTACACTTTAGACACACATACTAACTTATGTGACCGTATAGTGTCTGCTTTTGGCTACTCTAAAATCTTGTGTGACAAACTCGAGTTCATGATTTAGTCACATAACAAATTACTTCATGTGACCATATACTAGAATATGATTTGGTCACCCAAATCATTATTCAAGTGACCATATAGTGGCATATGATTTAGTCACACAAAATGACACTCAATGTGACTAATACGTATTATATTTTGACATTCTACCACACACTACACTTTGGCCACAAATACTAACTTATGTGACCATATAGTGTCTGCTTTTGGCTACACTAAAATATTGTGTGACAAACTCGAGTTCATGCTTTAGTCACATAACAAATTACTTCATGTGTGTCAAGATCTAAAACTAATTAACCAAGACTAACTGATTTAAATTTATCAGAGTATAAATCAATAATCTTGCTTTGAATCAAAGTTTAATTAAGAAGTTTGCGGAATAACACTTAACTATTTTAACAAAAACTTTCAGAATCAATAATAAGTAAACACAAGAAATAATCAAAACTGATTGTATTGCTGAATTCAATGATTACAATCACCTCTAATCTGTTTGATTAGACGAAGAACACAGACTGTTCTTAGGGTTTTACAACCTTAGAGGCTTATGAAAACTTAATCAACAAAAGCAATTACAGACTCGAATATGCAAAAAACTCTTATACAATAGAAAGACCTATTCTATGTATTTATATTGCTTCTTGATTTGTTTCCTTGAAGGACTATGACTTCTCTGATAGTAGATATGCTGGAATCTTTGTGTAGATATCTTTTCCTGAATATCAGCACTTTCTGTTTATGAAACTGTTGAGCAGCTTGAATCACTTGACAACATGAACAGAGCAGCTCGAGTTGATTTACTCTGGCAGCTTGAACTTTTACACTGGCAGCTCGAGTTTCTTCAACTAGCAGCATGAACTTTGGATTTACATATAAACTCTACTAACAGTTTGAGAAGCCTAACTAACAGTTTGAACCTACTTAAACTATTTCCCAACAATCTCCCCCTAACTTAAATTCATTGTACAAGACTTTAAGTTCTATACAAATAAGGAAATGAATGAGTAAACTGTTATTTACAAACCAAGGCTTTCAAAAACTTATAACTATGCAAGTTTCTGATCTACAGCCTTCAAAAAATCTTTCTTCATCTCATCTCTATCACAAGATACTCTAATGGATTTCATCTGAAGTAGCATATCTTTTGGTAAATCATAAAATTCGAGATTGAAGAATATACTAGGTCCATCTGAGAATTTGATTCTGTATGTCCTTGATTTGACAAACAGATCAACTTGCTTGATCTTCTTTCCCTTCTTCACAGCATCCTCTATTTCTTTCCTTGCAGATTCAGGGTCAACAATTGATTTTAGATCTTTAATGACTTGCTTTACTTGTGGTAGAGCAGATCTAACTTGTGTCACAGACCCAATATTATGCATCCTGATAAGCTCATCTCTGGTCAACTTCTGAACCATATGCCAAAATGTATCATACTCTTCTTCTGGTCCAGATTCCCTTCTCACCACAAACTTAAATCTTAAGTCAATATTATCCAGTGGCTTAGCATACCAGTAATTGATAAGAGGCTTTGTAAAATCATGCTGATCAATCAACTTCTCTATCTCCATAGCCTTTTGCAGTTGTTGCTCAAACAACACCCTTTTAACTTGATGCAGCTTTGCTTGTGAAGATGGCTCAGATGCATCAATAGAAGCAACAGCTTGATCAGAAGGAGCAGGTGCACTGGCAGCAGTTTGAATATGACTTGTACCAGTTTGAACTGGTTCTTGTGATGGTTGGACTTCATGGGAGACTTTTGTTTTCTTTCTTTTGTCCATTTCTTTGTCATGGATCTCTTGCAGCCGTTCAGTGGTCATGGACTGAGCCATTTTCTTTGGAATGCCAGCTGCAAAGGCAAAATTGATCAGAAATCTTCTGTGCTCAGCCTTGGAGTGCCCTTTTGGCAGCTTCCTCTTCTTCTCTCCTTGTTTGACCACAAACCCCTTTAGGTAGTCACCTAAGGTTGCATCATCGTCCATTGGGGGCTGGGTTTGCTGGACTCACTCTTTATCCTGTTCTTCTGCTAACTTTTTGGCAACTTCAGCATCAAAGGCAATCTGGGCTTCTTTGGACGAAAATTTGTGCTTTGGAGACTCAATAAGAATGCCCTTGCCCTTGTCTTTTGCAGCAGAGGATGTAGCTTGGACTGTACTGGATGGAGCTTGAACACCTTCCCTTATAACAACTCCAGTTGCTTTTGAAGAAGCAGCTTGAGTTTCTAGGCTAACAGCTTGAGAAGCTGTTGGGCCTGTTAGCCTAGACAGTGGAACTGTTGAGGCTGCTTGGACTGATGGTGTTGGAGCTGCTTGGACTGATGGTGTTGGAGCTGCTTGGACTGATTTAGGAACCTCCTGATTCTCCCCCTTTTTGGAAGCATTGGGTTGGTCAGGAGGACCTACAACCTTTGCCCCTTGGGTTTGAATCAAACGCTCTAATTGAATGATCTTATTTCCACAAAGGGTAAACCCCTTATGGAGATAATCCATTCTCTGATTTTGAGCCATTTCTGATTGCTTTAGGGCCATAATTTGTGCACCCTGTGCAGCAATGATGGACTTTTGGTATTCCAACATAGCTACAACAGGTTTTATCTTGGGATCCGTCAAAAGCATTAGTTGCAGACTAGCCTCAAGATCAGAAAACACCTGTGGTGCTTGTGATCTATCACTGGCATGAATACCAGAAGTACAAACCTCTGGGCCCCTCTGTTCTTGGTTCTGGGGACTTCCAGCTTGTCTTTGCACACTTGCTGTTGCCATGGGCGTGGTCTTACTGATGTTGGCCCTGTCCTGTGCCTCTTGTGCAGAGACAGCAGTAGTGCCAGCCACAGAACCCATATGAACAGTCTCTGAAGAGATGTTCACCTCCTGAGTGAGGATGGGAGTGTCCTCAATTGGTTCCCTTTAGATATTCTGTGCAGAAGTGTCCTCCTGCACAGGGATATATGGCTCTTGTCTGAGGGCTGAGGAGGAAGGAGCTCCTGGTCCCTTTTTCCTTTTATATAGAAATTTTAGTGGAGGTGATGGCTGTACAAAAGGATCAGAAGGAATTTGTGTATCATGAGGAGTGGGTTGGGGTCCTGGAGGTGAAGCAGTAATGATAGGCTGAGCCTGCTCAGGACCCTCTCCTCGGTTTCTTGGGATGATGTTCATCATTGCAGAAGGCAATGGAACATCTATACTCAAAAAATTGGCACTTTGTTTTAAAAGTCTCTTTATAGAAGATAGTGAGTGCCTATGGGAAATATGTATCCTCTTATGTAAATGAGAAGTAGTGCAGGTGTGTGCAATGATTTCTGCCAAAAATCTTGGATACATTAAAAATTTCCCATTCTTTAGGGAATGATGCCTTAACATCCCCTGAAAAATCATGTTTGAAAAATTGAACCGTTGGCCTGTTGAAAAGCACACTAAGGCAGTGGCAATCTTAGAAGAAAATTCTGACCAACCAGTTCTTTTGGGGCTCATACACTGCTGAATAATATGTACAAGATATTTCCATATAGGAGAAAAATGGGCTTTCAAGAAAGTAAATGAATCAGCAGGACCCCTATAACCTATTTTATAAAGACCAGTATGTAAAGCGTTAAGGGTTAGGTCTGTTATACCTGTGGCATCTTGAAGATGCAAATGGTGCCGAATGGATTCCTCAGTGATGTTGATGGGAGTGCCATCAATTTTGGATAGTATAGAGGGAATACCATTGATGGTTTGAATAGTGGCACGGTTCCAGAACTGTTCGATATGCGATATGTATATGGTGGGATTTATATTGAGGGCATGGTGGATGTGGGAGTGTCGTAGGAAATCCATCATATCATGGAATGGCTGAAGTTCAGAGTGTTTGAGAGAGTATGGAAGGCAGTTGTGTTCTTTGACAAACTCCATTGAAGATTGATCGGAGATTTTAGGGTTGCAAAGAAGATTGTGTGAATCGTTCAGAGAAGAAAAGGAAGGCCGTGGAAGGAAACTTTGTAACTGGTAGTTACAACTGAACGAAACTGGAACTTTAAAGGTTTTGAAAAAGGTTGGGTCCCGCTCACACAAATTTAAAAATTACCTAAATGCCCTGCACACTTTGACAGATCAAGTGAATAACTAACAGTCCGAGAAAATGAACTAGCAGCTTGAGAAAATACTCAAGCTGTTAGTTGAAACTTATGCATCTTTTAATGAAACAGTGACTCCCCCTTAAATAAGCATACGAAGTAAATAATAATGAAAACAAATTAATCCATGTTTACCATACCAATATTTGATACCAGGAAAGTGAATCTTCCTACATCAAAAAGTTTTGTAAACAGATCAGCTAACTGATCATCAGTATGTATTTTGGTAACTTGGATTAATTTCTTCTCATTACAATCCCTTATGAAATGAAATCTGATGTCTATATGCTTGGTTTTTGGGAATTTCACTGGGTTTTCCACAATGCTGATTGCACTTGAATTGTCAATGTAAATAGGAGTGGATAAGAAATTCATACCATAGTCTCTCAACTGATTTTGAATCCACATTACCTGGGAGCAGCAACTTGCAGCTGCTACATATTCTGCTTCAGTGGATGATGTGGACACAGTTGTTTGCTTTTTGCATTGCCAAGAGACCAGTCTTGCTCCTAAGTATTGACATCCACCAGTTGTGGATTTTCTGTCAATGTTGCAACCACCATAGTCACTGTCAGAATAAGCAGTTAGTTTAAGGGGAGAGTCTTTAGGATACCATGGCCTAAGTATGGTTGGCCTTTGAGATATCTAAAGATTCTTTTGACTGCAACCAAGTGAGAATCTTTTGGAGAGCATTGAAACCTAGCACACACACAGACAGCAAACATTATATCAGGTCTAGAAGATGTTAGATACATGAGTGATCCTATGAGAGATCTGTATAAATGTATGTCCACATCTATTCCATCTTTGTCTGTATGGAGCTGCTTGTGAGGATCCATTGGAGTGCTTGCAACCTTTGTGTCTTGATACCCAAATTTTTCTAGTATGTCTTTCACATACTTTGATTGACTTATGAAAAGTCCAGTGGGCTTCTGTTTGACTTGTAATCCATGAAAGAAAGTGAGTTCTCCCATTGAACTCATTTGAAACTTTTTGTGCATTAAAGCTTCAAACTCTTTGCACAGACAGTCATTTGTTGAGCCAAAGATAATGTCATCAACATAGATTTGGACAAGGAGAATCTCAGCTTTGATAGACTTAGTGAAAAGTGTTTTGTCCGGAGTGCCTCTTTTGAACCCATTCTGTAGAAGATAGGATGACAGAGTGTCATACCATGCTCTGGGGGCTTGATGGAGACCACAGAGAGCCTTGTCTAGCTTGTAGACGCTGTCTGGATACTTGTAGTCTTCAAAACCAGGAGGTTGACACACATAGACCTCTTCTTCAATTGTCCCATATAGAAAGGCAGACTTCACATCCATTTGATACACTTTAAAACCTTTGAAGCTTGCATAGGCCAAGAATAGTCTGATGGCTTCAATTCTTGCCACTGGGGCAAATACATCATCATAATCTATGCCTTCTTCTTGAGTGCACCCATGTGCTACTAGCCTTGCTTTATTCTTGATGACTATACCTCTCTCATCTTTCTTGTTTCTGAACACCCATCTTGTACCAATTGCTCTCTTACCTTTAGGAAGATCCACCAGAGTCCATACATTCTGAATCTTGAATTGTGGAAGCTCTTCTTGCATTGCCTCAATCCAGGATGAATCTTTTAATGCTTCTGATGCCTTTTTAGGTTCTAGTTGAGACATGAAACAGACATTCTCAAAGGCAGCTAGACTGAATTCAGGAACTGCTTGTTCAGCAGCAGCATTCTCATTTTGAACCATTTTCCTTGTTTGTACAGGAGTGCTTGGATCACCCAATATTTGATTGAGAGGATGATACTTGTGAACTCTTAGTGTAGGCTCTCTCTCTGTCTGAAAAGAGGATCCAAGATTTGTATCATCTCCATCAGGACCAGTGAATGATTCAGCTTCTGGAACAGCTTGACTTGAATCTGGGACTGGTTCCCTTTGTGTTGGAGCTGTTCTTTCAGGACTTGGGAGTGGCACTTCAGTATCTGGATTTGTATCATGTTGAGCATTCAGAACCCCTGGAGGGTCATGTTAGGCACAAAAAGGCCTCAGTCAAACCTGTTCTACATCTGAGGGGGAGATTTATAATCAAACCTGTTGATGCATTTGAAGGTTGAACTTAAGACCTGTTATATGCCTTATTAAAGCCTAAAGATGATTTGCAATATTAGTCTAAAGCTGTTCTATGTGTTGCATGTGTTGCAACTAAGACAGTTTGTCCAAGCTGTTCTGTCTGCTGAACAGGCTGGACATAAACTGTCTACGCTGCTCTACACTGGTGAGCAGCCTGGGCAAATTTAAAGTGTTCTGTTCTTTGTGAACAGAACCTGTTCTTTGTGAACAGGCTAAACACTTTATGGAATATGTTTCCAAGTCATCATGTATTGTTTTTTACTACAAGATCAGTTTACAAAGTCGAAGACAAAGTGGAAAACAGAACTGCTTAGCCTGCCCAAGCTGTTCTGTAACATGAAGACAAAAGGTTATTTGAAAAAGGATGACAGACCTTTTTCTTATATCAAAATAGGCCTTTACAAGGAAGAAAGACGCAAAGTTGACATTCCTAAATTAGTTAAAGGCAATGCAACAGTAGACAAAGTAAAAAGACAAAAGTTCTGCACATGTGAAGACAAGTCTGCTTTTCAGAAAAGTGCAGAAAAGGTTATGTTGTCTTTTCAACAAGACTTTTCCTTTTCATTCCGTCCAATGAAGATGTTTCTCCTAGATCCTCTGAGTGAGTATAAAAGGAAGCTTCTAAAGACAGAAAGCAAAGAAGAAAGCTAAGTGCTGAAACCAAGAGTGAACGTGCAAGTGTGTTTTTCATGCATGCAAGCCTGCTATGTAATTCAGTATCTGTGTGTCTAAGCTGTTTTATAAGCTGTTCCCTTAAGTCTTGTAAACACAGTGAGTGCTTCTTAGTGAGTGTATTCATTGTATACTAGTTTGAGTTTGTCTTAGACTAGTGAACATATTGTTGTATCTGTCATCTCAGCTTGAACTATTCCGCATTCAAGCTTGTTTGTAATTAACAAATTGTTGATAATACATAAAGACATTGAGAAAATAGTGTGTAGTTTATAAATTGCTGTATTCACCCCCCCTCTACAGCTTAAAGCTATATACTTTGGAAACCTCTCGGGACCTACAACTGGTATCAAAGCAGTTTAGAGTGTGTGTCATTCTAGATCTCTCATTCTCCCAAGTTTCCATGGACAACAGTGCTGCAAATTCCTCTTACTATGACAATGGCTCTATGGGCAAACCTCCAAAATTTAATCATCAAAACTTCTCTGGTTGGAAGTGCAGAATGATGCTCTATTTAGAGAATCTGGATGTACAACTACCAGAGATAGTGATGGAGGGTCCCTATGTGCTAACCTCTGTTACTACAATAACTCCAGCGGTTGAAGGAGCTGCTCCTGAAATCAGCACCTTTGAGAAAGCTAAAGCTCAATGGTCTGATGAAGACAAGAGACTGGTAGCTCTGGATGCAAAGGCCAGGAACAACCTGGTCATTTCTCTTCCTGATGATGTGTTCAAACAGGTTGAGAAAATGAAGACAGCAAAAGAGATGTGGGATACTTTGTGTACCGTCTATGATGGACCCACAATCACACTGAACAACAGGATCAACAATCTTGTTAGACAGTACGAACTGTTCTTTGCTAAACCAAAGGAGACTCTCACTGAAACCTACACCAGGTTTACTGCTCTAGTGAATGATCTCAAGGCTGTTGGGATCACTAAGGATAGTCTTACCCTGGTGAATAAATTTCTGGACATTCTTCCTGAAGAGTGGAATTACTTCTCAACAATTCTAAGGAACTCAGGTACTATCAGAAGTATGGATCTGGTCAATCTGTATGGATCCTTACTGAATGATGAATAGTCAAGGCAACAAAAGAGAAATGCCTTGGAAATGTCCAAAAGAGGTGCAGCCTTTGTGGCTAATGTGAGACAGCCTGTAAATCAGGTGATTGATGTGTTCACTCAACCTGATCAACAGGATGATGACAAGGAGGAGGTGTCAGATGAAGAAGATACTGCAGATCTTGCTGAACAAGATGATGAGCAAATCATAGCTATGCTTGTCAAAATGTTCAACAAGAAAAGGTTTGGAAGAAACATGCTGCAAGGAAGTTCAGGTGCTGGCAAAAAGAAGGCATTTGATAAATCCAAGGCTGAGTGCTTCAAATGTGGCAAAACTGGCCATATAGCTGCTGACTGTGTGTCAAAAGCTGTTGGTCAGTCATCCAAACCATACAAGACAAACAAGGATGATGGTTATAGGGTTAAGTACCTTATGGCCATGGCTAAGCTAAGGAAGTTGGAAAACTCAGTAGGTTCCAACCGCCTAAAGGGACTCATGGCAGAGACTTGTGATTGGGAGGAATCTGATTCATCATCTGATGAAGAAGATAATCAATGTCTGATGGCCAACACTGATGTCCCATCAACAAGCAGCTTCAAACAAGATATGGCTGAAGCTGAAGCCTTCAGCAGCTTAGAGAACTGGAATCCTACTATGATGTATAAGGTACAAAATTTTATAGCTTACAGTTCTGAAGAAAAAGTTAAAATGTTTGAATATATGCTTGTTGATCTAAAAGCTGCTGTTGAGAAGCATGATGCTTTACTATCTGAAATCTCTAAGCTTAAAACTGATCTTAAAACTAAATCTAGTAAACTGGACAGTTTCCATAAGTTGGAAACTGAGCTTGATGAATTAAAACACATCAACTCTATTTTACTGGAAGAAAAGAGAGAAACAGATATAAAGCATGCTAAGCTTCAAAAGATAGTTGACTCTTGGTGCCAATCTGCACAAAAAGTCAGCCATTGTATAAGTCAACAGATCCCTGCACAAATCCAAGCCTATCTTGGAGTGGATCTTGACACAGCAGCTTCCATTGTTGAGATAAATAATCATAAAGAAGATTTATCCACTCTTGGTGAACTTCCAAACACATTCATTCAAAATGTGAATGGTAAAGTAATCTCAACAAATAGGTTTGTCAGGCCTCAAAACACTGACAGCTTGTGTGAATTTAGCTCAAAAGCTGATGTTGAAATTTGTTCTCCATCAAGACAGCCTGCTAAGTGCTCTGCTGGTTCACACAAGCAAAAGAAAGGAAAACATGTCCAAACTGAAGTTGTGGATACTAAACCTGTTGACAAAACAGGTTCTGAGTCCAAAACTGATGATAAAAAGCATGTTAATCCTTTTGATGCTAAACACTTTGAAAACAAGTTTTCAAAAGGTAAGCAGCATGTTTTCAACAAGGGTAAGTCTCATGTTGAAAACAAAACTGCTGTGATTTGAAATAAGTTTTCAAATCATAGTGGTAAACTGGTTTTAAATAAGAATAATCTTTTCAAAACCAGACACAGTGAGTATGCTGATAGGGAGCATAAATCACAATCCAGTAAGGGCAAAGGCAAAGCCATTGCTCAAACTGAGAGAATTGGGAATAAGTTTCCCAAACCTGTGGAAGCTCAAAAGCCAATCAAGCTCCCTGTCTTTGACATCTGTCCTCCTAAAAAGAGGAAAGAAGAGACAGCCAAAGCTGTGGCTATTGAACTCTCCACCCAAGCTGTTGATTCATCAAAAAGTAATAAAATTGCTAAATCTGCTGATAGAATCAACAAAAATAGCTCAGAATGTGTTTCTGAAAGATCTTCTTCCAAAAATCCTAAAAAGAGAAAATGTTACAAATGTGGAAAGAAGACACATCTGGCCAAGGATTGTCCTGAATCTGAGGACATGAGGCCTGTTGACTCTGTTGTTTCCATCACAGCTGTCACAAGTAGTGTTGGAAATGTCACAGTCACTGAGAGTGGTATTCAAGCTGATACCATTCAAATAGGGAATATTAGTGTGGATATTTCAAGTCCATCAACAAATGTTGATGAAGTAGGAGAACTCATCTCTGTGATGAGTTCCCCTAAAAATGACTAATAATTCTCTTATCACTCTGCAAGAAAAACAACCTTCCCAGGTTTGGTATTTGGACAGTGGCTGCTCAGGACACATGACAGGTTGTAAAGAATTGCTGAGTGATCTCAGGCCTGAAAAAGGGCCAAAAGTCACCTTTGCTGACAATGTACAGGGGTCCACTGAGGGATATGGAACTCTTAAAGCTGGTGCTGCAGTGTTCAAAAGAGTAGCCTATGTGGTTGGGCTAAAACATAACCTTGTTAGCATAAGTCAACTGTGTGATGCTGGCTACAAGGTTAACTTTGATGAGCACCGGGGTTACATATTGGATCCCCAAGGCAAAGTTGTGATATGTGCTCAACGAAAGAAAGGTGTATATGTTGTGGATATGCATTCTGCTGACCCCACAACTGAAACCTGTTTTCTCACAAGAACAAATGCTGATCTAAACTGGCTATGGCACAGAAGACTGTCACATCTGAACTTCAAGAACATCAACAAACTCTGTAAGAAAGAGTTGGTGACAGGTTTGCCTTCTATGACTTTTGCTAAGGATAGATTATGCACAGCTTGTGAGAAAGGCAAGCAGAAGAAAACATCTTTTAAATCCAAACATAATTTCTCTATTGATACTCCACTCTTCTTATGGGTGATCTTTCTAAAGAGCAAAGGAGAGGCTGCTAGAGAGATTATTGGATTTGTCAAAAAGATGGAAATGCTGAACTCTGCCCAAGTAAAGCAGCTTAGAAGTGATCATGATACTGAGTTCAGAAACAGTACTCTTGAAGACTTCTGTGAAGAGAAAGGAATCTCTCAAAACTTTTCAGCTGTAAGAACTCCTCAACAAAATGGAGTTGCTGAAAGGAGAAACCGAACTCTCATTGAAGCTGCCAGAACCATGTGTGTGCATCAGGTTTACCTTCATCATTTTGGGCTGAAGCTGTTAACACTGCCTGCTTCACCCAAAACAGATCCTTAGTGGTGAAAAGGTTCAACAAGACTCCCTATGAGCTGCTCAAAGGGAGAAAGCCAAATGTCAGTTATTTCCATGTGTTTGGATGTCCCTGTTTCATTCTGAATCAAAGGGACCAGCTGTCGAAATTTGAACCTAAAGCTGATGAAGGTGTGTTTGTTGGCTACTCTGCGATCTCCAAAGCCTACAGGGTATACAACAACAAAAGAAGGGTGATAGATGAATCTATCAATGTCACCTTTGAAGAGTCCAAGAATGCCTCCACCAAAGCTGTTCCTGAATCAGTTTCAGGAGAACTTAACTTTGATGATCTGATGCATTCAATCAATGAAGAGGACTCAAAAGCTTCCACTACACCCAGTGTGGAACATGTTAATCATGATGGACATGATGATGATTATGTCAATACACCCTGTGTGAATAAAATGTACTGACTTAATTACAAACTGCATGT